>JAYESD010000012.1:106381854-106741689 GCA_036927565.1 Tuctoria greenei | reverse complement strand
AGGCAAAATATGAAAATGCATCTAATTTCCCTCAATCCAAGTTTGTGGCATATTGTGTGCACAGGGATAGATATTTCGGACGACGACGAAGAGCTCACCCCCAGCCAAGAGCAGGCAATTCACCGAAATGCTCAAACGACGGCCGTAATTACCTCTTCACTTAGTCGGGATGAGTTCACCAAAGTGGATGGACTCGAAATTGCAAAGGAGATATGGGACACACTACAAACTGCGCATGAAGGTGACCGACATGTGCATGAAGCAAAAATCGAGATGATTGAAGGAGAATTAGGAAGATTCACAATTGAAGAGGACGAGTCACCCCAAGAAATGTACAATCGATTGAAGACACTCATGAACAAGGTTAGATCATACGGAAGCAAGAAATGCAATGACCACGAAGTGGTAAAGCTCATCCTTAGAGCTTTTATGCCTCGCAACGTCACACTATGCTCCATGATTAGAGAAAGCCCCGGATACAAAAGGTTGACTCCGGATGAACTGCTTGGAAAGATCATCAACTTCGAGATGATGGAAAAGCAAGCAAAACATGTCAAGGAAATTGTCGATGTCACCTCGGCAAAGAAGAAAGGGGTTGCTTTGAAGTCCACTCTCAAGCCACTATCCAAAGAAGCTGGAGAAGCACAACTAGAGGAAGATAGTGACGACGAGAGCAGTGAATTGGATGAAGAAGACATGATATTGTTCATGATGAAATTCAAGAGAATAATGAAAAAGAGACAAGGTGCAAAGTCAAGCGAAGGAAAGTACAAGGAAAGAACAAAGCCAAAGTTGAGGCGGGCATGCTATAATTGTGGTGAATATAACCACTTTATAGTTTACTGCCCATATGAGGAGAACAAGAAGAAGACCAAAGAAGCCAAGCCTCAACCCAAGAAATTCTTCAAGAAGAAGAAACAAGCCGAACAAGTGCACATCGGAAAGGAATGGGACTCAAATGACGAGTCCTCATCGTCCGAAGAAGAAGAGATGGCTAGCATAGCCATCGAAAAGACATCCAAGAAGTCTACCCTTTTCCCCACACTTGGCGCATGGAAGGGAGATGGCACTTGCCTTATGGCAAAGGAATGTAAACGCAAGGTAACCATTAAACCCTCTTCCGTGCATTCCTATTCTAGCGATGATGAACTCAATAGTGATAATGAGTACATGCTTATTGGACTAGATAGGAAAACTGCTACTAAAATGAAATTTTTGCTTGATCAACTTGTTGAGAAGGAGAGATTAATACATCGTCAAGAGCACATGATCATCTCCTAAAAGGAGGAATATGTCGAACTTGACAAACTTCTAGAACTTGAAAACGAATGAAGCAAGTCACTAGAGCTTGAGTTAGCTTCGAGCAAGGAAACTTACTTGGAGCTAACTGACTCAAATGCCACCATCAAGGACCAACTTGCTGACCTGATCAAGGTCAACAAGATCCTTGAAGTGCAGGTTGAGTCACTCAAGCTAAGTGAACCTTCCTCCTCTTCAAGTTCACCTTCTCAACTAACTAAAACTGATTTTTCTCATGCTTGCACATGTAAGCAAAGTGACACCAGTTTGAAGGATAAGCCAACTTCTCCAAAGGAAAAACATCCTGCCCAAAGTGGCATATTTAACAAGGAGAAGATCAAATATGCACGTAATGCATACTTGGTCAAAAGACCTCCAAATGTCAAATATGGCATTGGTTATTCCTATGGTGAAAAGCAACGTGCTAGAAGCCATAAGAATAACAAGGAGAGGATTACCTTTGTAAAAGGAAGACCCTCTCAAACTGGAAAGTCACAGATTAAGACTGTAACTGCACAGGAACACCAGACTAGTCCGGTCGGTGTCCGGACAAGTCCGGTCCTCCGGACAAGTCTGGCCCCCCAGACTAGCCCTGTACATAAACAACAACAGCTATTGTTTAAAACTTTTGATGCCTCCTATGTGTTAATGAGAAATAACTTTGGCAAGGTTTATGCTCATTATGTTGGGCCACACCATGGGAACACCAAGTCTCATGTGTGGGTGCCCAAATGCATTGTAACTAACCTCTTAGGACCCAAGCAAGCTTGGGTACCTAAAACCAAGGCATGACTTGTTTTTTTAGGCATATTTCTCCGGTGGATCTAAATGGGTGCTAGACAGTGGCTGCACCAATCATATGACCGGGGAAAGAAGAATGTTCGTGGAATATGAAGAGAATGAGGACCCAAACCAGGGCATCTACTTTGGAGATAATAGTCAAGGAAGGGTGCTCGGTACCCGGTAAAATTGCAATATCCTCCAAACACACACTTTCTCATGTTTTACATGTTGAATCTCTAGATTATAACCTGCTGTCCATATTTCAATTATGCGACAAAGGTTATAATTGCTTGTTCACTAACGAGGGTGTGACCGTTTCTAGGAGGAGTGATGGTTCCGTTGCATTCAAGGGTATGTTAAAGGGAAAGCTCTATCTTGTTGACTTCAGCAAGGATAAAGCTGAACTTGAGACATGCTTGATTGCAAAGACCAACATGGGTTGGTTGTGGCATAGACGGCTAGCGCATGTTGGTATGAGGAACCTTCAAAAACTCCTCAAAGGCGATCACATCCGAGGTTTGAAGGATGTTGTATTTGAGAAAGACAGGCCATGTAGTGCGTGCCAAGCCGGGAAGCAAGTTGGAGCACCTCACCCCGCCAAAACATCATGACTACAACAAGACCACTCGAGCTTCTACACATGGACTTGTTTGGTCCAATAGCCTACATAAGCATCAGCGGTAACAAATATGGTTAGTTTTCGTTGATGATTTTTCTCGCTTCACTTGGGTTTTCTTTTGCATGATAAGTCAGAGACACAAGGAACACTCAAGAAGTTCTTCAAGCGAGTCAAAATGAATTCTCATTGACAATCAAGAATATTTGAAGCGACAACGGCACGGAGTTCAAGAACACGCAAGTGGAGGAGTACCTTGATGACGAAGGCATAAAGCACGAATTTTCAGCGACGTACTCCCCACAACAAAACAGAGTTGCCGAAAGAAGAATCGAACACTCATAGAGATGGCAAGAACAATGCTCGATGAGTACAAGACATCTGATCGATTTTGGGCAGAAGCGATTAACACCGTTGCCACGCCGTAAATCGACTCTATCTTCATCAACTCAAGAAGACATCATATTAGCTACTCACCGGTAACAAACCAAATATTTCATATTTTCATGTTTTCGGTTCTCCATGTTATATCTTGAAAAAGAAGTCTAGGACTTCAAAGTTCGCTTCAAAGTCTGATGAAGGTTTATTGCTTGGTTATGATTCGAACACTTACGCCTATCGTGTTTTCAACAAGACCTCCTGACTTATTGAGGTAGCACGTGGCGTAGTGTTCGATGAGACTAATGGCTCCCAAAAGGAGCAAGTTGATCCATGTGAACTGGGTAAAGAAGAAGCTCCTTGTCAAGCATTGAAAAGAATGGCTCTAGGTGAGGTTCGACCACAAGATCCACCTCCACACGTACATGAGGAAGATGAACCACAAGAGGAGATCAACGATCAAGGGGGAGCTTCAACACAAGATCAACCACAAGGATATGAAGATAATCAACAAGTCAATGAATGCAATGACTTAGGGGGAGAAGCAGATGATCATGAAGATACAACTCCTCAAGTGCCACACCCAAGAGTACACCAATGCGTCCAAAGGGATCACCCAATCGACAACATCGTCGGTGACATACAAAAGGGAGTAACCACTAGATCTCGCATAGCTAACTTTTGTGAACACTATTCATTTGTATCCTTTTTGGAACCACGCAGGGTTGACGATGCATTGAAAGATCTGGACTGGGTGGTGGCAATGCAAGAAGAATTGAACAACTTCAAGCGGAACGAAGTGTGGGAACTTGTGGCAAGACCCAATGCAAACATCGTTGGCACCAAATGGGTCTTCCGCAACAAACAAGATGAACACGGGGTGGTGACAAGGAACAAGGCACGACTTGTGGCCAAAGGGTATTCACAAGTCGAAGGTTTGGATTTCGATGAGACTTTTGCTCCAGTAGCTTGGCTTGAATCTATTAGAATATTACTTGCATATGCTACTCACCATGATTTCAAGCTGTATCAAATGGATGTGAAAAGCGCCTTCCTCAACGGACCAATCAAGAAAGAGGTGTACGTGGAGCAACCACACAAGTTTGAAGACGAAGAGTTCCCCGACCACGTGTTTAAATTGCGTAAGGCTCTCTACGGCCTCAAACAAGCTCCTAGAGCTTGGTATGAGTGTCTTAGAGATTTCTTAATTGAAAATGGCTTTAAGATTGGCAAAGTAGATTATACACTGTATACAAAGAATTTTGATGATGATCTTTTTATTTGTCAAATTTATGTTGACGATATAATCTTTGGGTCAACTAACCAATCTTTTTGTGAAGAATTTAGTAAAATCATGACATACAAGTTTGAAATGTCAATGATGGGAGAGTTAAAGTACTTCTTGGGATTCCAAGTACGGCAACAGAAGGAAGGGACGTTCCTAAGCCAAACCAAGTACACGCAGGACATACTCAAGAAGTTTGGCATGGACAAGGCAAAGCCCATAAAAACCCCCATGGCAACGAATGGCCACCTAGACCTCAATGAAGATGGACCTAGCATCGACCAAAAGGTATATCGCTCCATGATTGGATCTCTACTCTATTTATGTGCATCTAGGCTAGATATTATGTTGAGTGTATGTTTGTGTGCAAGATTTCAAGCCAATCCTAAGGAATGTCACTTGACAGCCGTAAAAAGGATCTTGAGATATTTAGTTCATACACCCAATCTTGGCCTTTGGTACCCAAAAGGCTCAAAATTCAATCTCATTGGTTACTCCGATGCATATTATGCCGGGTGCAAAGTAGATAGAAAAAGCACTTCCGGTACATGCCAATTCCTAGGGAGATCCTTAGTTTCTTGGTCCTCCAAGAAACAAAATTCCATTGCCTTATCCACAGCCGAAGCGGAGTATGTTGCAGCCGGAAGTTGTTGTGCTCAACTCCTTTGGATGCGACAAACTCTAAGGGACTATGGTTACAATATGAACCATATCCACTCCTTTGTGACAATGAGAGTGCCATTAAAATTGCCCACAACCCAGTTGAGCACTCCAGAACTAAACACATAGACATAAGACACCACTTTTTGAGAGATCATGCCATGAAAGGAGACATAGCCATTTCACATGTCAACACTCAAAAGCAATTGGCCGACATATTCACCAATAAACTTGATGAAAAACATTTTCGTGAACTCCGAAATGAACTAAATATCCTTGATGCTCAGAGTGTGGCTTGAAATGTTGCATACCTGTATGAATTCTTCAAATATGTTGATTGGATTGTGAAAATCATCTCTCTCATTTTTCTCCGAAAAACTATGTCAATTACTAGATCTTGGTGAATTATGATCATTGCTTGATTGTTGTATGCTTACTGATCATATTTATCAAGATTATTTGATGTGTTTTGCCTCTCTTTTCTCTAAATATGTACCTTCAAATATATATGAATGGGCTAAAAAATTCTTGCCTGGTGACCACGGACTAGTCCGTGGTTGCCCGGACTAGTCCGCCCATGCAGACAAGTCTGTAGAATGCCGGTTAGGCCGGACTAGTCTGGTAGTTAAAGGACTAGTACGATATAGCCCCTGGAAAAGTTCGGACTAGTCCGGTCATCTCCGGACATGTCCGATTTTTCGTGTCCATAACCCTAGCTGCCGCTAAACCCTAATTTCCTCACCTCCACTCTTGCCTCACGCGCTCTCTCTCTTCATGCTCGAGCTACCAAGGCGATTCCTTGCTCCCTCCACCAAAAAGCTTCGCATTTGGGTGGAAATCAAACTTGTCCACTTGAGGATTGAAGCTAGCGGACTTGTCCGGCCTTCAACACCCTCATCTCCAAGTTTCAAGCAAATTTTTCGGTAATTTTCGCTCAAACCCTAGAAATCCCAAATTTCTTCATTGTTGATCAAATAGCCTAGCATTCCTCGCTATATACATGCTCTCTTGATGTATTACGTGTATGCTAAGGTCGTTGTGCATTAGAATTCACCATTTATCCAGTCTCTTAGGTTTTGAGGATGAACACCGGACTAGTCCGGTCCATGCACGGACAAGTCTGGTCCCCCGGACTAGTCCATGCCTGTGCACCGGACAAGTCCAATGTTTCTGAACTCAAAACCTAAGTCTTCAATTCCTCAATGCAATTCCTTTCTACCCGTTCACACCTTTGCCTCGTGTCATTCATTATCATTCATACCACTCTTTCTCAGATCATGTCGAGCTCCGGCAATGATGTCTCCGACTTTGAGGCCGAGATGGACCATGAGGTGGCACCTCAGACCTCGACGAGTCTTGGCAAGAAGCACCAAGAAGGACCGTCCGAGCCAGCTCAGTCTCCTCCACAGGCTCGGAGGAAGGTGCTAGCTAAGAAGCCAGTCTCCAAGACAGCTGCATCATCGAGTGGCCCTCGCCAAGCAAAGGGCAAGGGCAAAGGGGTTGCTACGGGTCCGGTTGGCCCGTTGAAACTTCATGCTACAAGGGAAGGGGTCCGGGACCCAAGGGAAGAGAAGTTCAACGGGAAGGGCAATGACTCGACGGCCAAGTTCAGAAGCATCGATTGGTATGGCCGACCGAAGCAAGCGGCTAATGGAAGATTCTGGTGCAACTTCCATGCTGATTTCTACATACCGGTATATCTCCCAATGAAGACACCAGTTGTGCGCAGTCAGTGGATTGACTGGGCACATTTTGAGAAGAAGGGCTGCTCACCATTCACTGATGTAGTGAGAGCCATTGAGAAGCATGGACTGAGAGATCTGTTTGCTTTCAGAAATAACTGGAATGATGAAGTGATTGCGCAGTTCTTTGCGACCTGTCACTTCTCAAGTGAGGATGAGGAGAGTGTCACTTGGATGACCCATGGATCCAAATACAGCATTACTCAAGAAGATTTTGCTAACCTGCTCCACCTTGACACCACAAGATCTGATTGCTTGGTCATACACAATATTTGTGTCATTGACAAGGATGGGATGAAGTTCCTATATGAGCCAAACTCAAATTTTAACCCTCCTTCAACCAAAAACATGAAGCCATTCTTTGTGGTGTTGAATAGTGTTAAGGAAGACAATTGCTCCCAAGGATGGAGATGTTGGGAGTGTGCAAGGATACCTCCGGACTCTGATGAGAGTCATAAGCAAGGACCGCCCATTTGATGTGGCAGAATACATTTGGAATGATATGGTGAACATATCCTGCACTCCCAACAGATCTTGCGGATATGCTCCTTACCTAATGTTTTAGATTGAGAAAGTCACCGACATTGAGTTTGTGAAAGATGTGGAGCATCTCCCCTTGAGGCCTCAAATGCCTCAAAAGCCAAGTGTGCAGGCTGCTTCCTCGCCGGCCTCCAGTCCCGAGGCACCGGCAAGATCAAGAGAAGATGCTAGGGCTGCCCCTGCTTCTAGTGCAGCCCCTCAAAAAGGTTCAGCCAGTGGAATTCTCAAGTATCTGGCTGCAATCTTTGCCTCCTGCAAAAAGGCCGAAGTGAAGGCCCATAAGCTCAACAAGAAAAGAAAGGAGGACATGAAGTATATCAAGGCAAATGTCAAGCAAATTTGCCAAAAGCTGGAGATTGAGCCAATTGGGTCTCCAACAATCTTTGAAGACTCAAATTCTGATTTCACCGAGCTCGGGCCCTTGACCCCCTCGGAGCTTGCCTACTTTGGCGTTGGGGGCTCGAGTACCTCCGCACCTCCTCCTCCTCCTCCTCATCAAGCTGAAGATGAAGATGATGAAGACGACGATGAGAGGACCGACAGCGAAGAGTGAAGACCCTAGGACCATCCTCTCCTACTTTTTGGTGTCTTGATGCCAAAGGGGGAGAGATTGAGGGGGAGTCTTAGTCTTAGCTTAGCTGCAGTTTGCGAGGAAAGAGTTCTATGCTTTGTTTTTTTGTCTTTTGTGGCTTGTAATGTTCTCTCAATGATCTTATGTTAATTATGTTTCTATGATGCAATGATTTGATCCTGTGAGTAGTGTTTATGAAAACTGTGATTTTGCTCTAGAATGACATATATGCTTGCTATTAGGTAATAAATGTCAATTATGTCATTCTCAATGTTTTAGTGCACTTAGTTATGCATCCCACCCATAAAGTATGCACATATGGACTATGCTTTCCCTACTTGATGTATTTTGGACTCATATGTGCATGCTTTATGAAAATCTCAATTTTTATCATATTATGTAAAATCTCGATTGGTTGTCATCAATCACCAAAAAGGGGGAGATTGAAAGTGCATCTAGGACTCCCTTGTGGGTTTTGGATGATTTATGACAAGCAATTGGGATCCTAACCTCTTTGTTGAGATGAGTGCAGGATTTTAATAAGAAAATGAGCAAAGTGCCAAAAAGAAGGAAGAGTGAGGAGCAAAGTGGAAATGAGCTCAAGGAAGAAGAATAGTATATCACTCTGTATGGAGTGTGTTAAGAAAACACATCCCAAGAGCTCAATCACAATTAAACACACACATTGCACAAAGTTACACAGGACCGGACTAGTCCGACTGACACCGGACTAGTCCGATATCCTTTCAAAAATGAAATCAGACAAGTCTGATATCCTTTCTGACTAGAATCAGACTAGTCCTCCCCAGTGCAGACTAGTCCTCAAAACACTTCACAAGTCACACTAAATCGGACAAGTCCGATCACAATCGGACTAGTCCGATATTCTTTCTGATCCAAATCAAACAAGTCCTATGTTTGCACGGACTAGTCCGAAATACCATCTGATCTGAATCGGACAAGTCATCAAAGTGTGGACTTGTCATCCTATACACTTAGGGTTTCACATGTCCGGACAAGTCCGATGACTATCGGACTAGTCTGAAGATTTCCAGTAGCGAAATCGGACAAGTCCGCTCCTAGCCGGACTAGTTTGATATTTCAGAAAACTTAGGGTTTGCTACACACAGCACACCGGACTAGTCTGGTGACCACCACAGACTAGTTCGATCTTTCTAAACCCTAACGATTACTTTTAGAAACCCATATAAATAGAGTTGTACGGCCATATTTTACACTCTCTCGAACCCTAGAGCCGTCACACCTCCCAAGAGACTCAAAAACCACATCTCTCCACGAAATTAAGTGCAACAAAGATCAATCCTTTAAGGATTCACTCCAGTTCATTGGATAGACACATTCAACACCACATTGAGCTCTTGGTTTGATTCTCTAACATACTCCAGCGATTTATTTGTAATTTTTGAGTGTATTCTTGGTGGTATTTTGAGTTTTAATCCAAGGGAGCTCTCAACGTGTGAGAAAGCCCCTTGAATTCGGTTATTCACCCCTTTGAGATAAGTGGAAGAGGATTGGCCTTCGTGGCAATCCAACGAGGGTAGGGTTGGAGCAGACCCAGTCCTTTTGTGGGCTCCTCAACGTGGATGTAGGTTGCCTTTGTGGGAACGAACCACGGGATAAATCTCTTGTGTTCTCTGTTGTGTTCATTGTTCTTACTTCATATCAATCTAGGGTTACAAACTGATCTTGATTACTTTAAGTTGAAATATCAAGTATAAGTTTGATTTGTGATATAACCTGATTCATAACCTTGTGACACTTTGTTTAATCGTATACTTCCGCTGCATATATTGAAGAACAATGTTAATCGATCAAACCTAATCAATCTAGTTCGTATACACCGGACTAGTCCGCACTTTACTGGACTAGTTCGATTTCTCTGGTTTTGAACTGGTTGTTAAGTGTTGCAGGATCCGACAATTTTCAAAAAGGCCTATTCACCCCCCCCCCCTCTAGGCCACATTCACTGCCTCCCTCCGTCTCTGTTCCCTCACCCTGACTCTACCAACGCCCTCAGGATCCCACCGCCAGCACCTTCTAAGATCCCGCCGCCAGCGCCCCTCCGGATGCTGCCGCTAGCGCCCTCAGGATCCCGCTGCTAGCGCCCCGTCGCATCCCGCTGCCATCTCCTTCCATCTCGACGGCACTGGGGGATCTCGCTGCCAGCCCCAAGATTCATCCTCTCCGATCGCGAGTCCACGATGCCGGCTGGGCCGCTTGCTACTTGCTCTCTACCTCTGATTCGCGACATAGGTGTGTGCACCCCTTGATTCGTGACGCCTTACCAATCGCACCCGCGCTCCCGCTAGTGCTTTAGAGGAGACCCGACGGGTACCCGAAACCCGTCGGGTGCGGGTTCGGATGCAAAAACCACCCGCGGGTGCGGGTTCGGGTGCGAAAATTCATCCGCGTATGTTTTCAATTCGAGCGGGTTTTCACTCCACCCGACTCGAACTCGACCCCTTGCCATCCCTACTAAGCGATAGTATTTGTTACCGGCTAGTTCATTATACTTTACTTTCAAAATACAGGAACAGATTTTTTAGATAATAGAATTAAATTCCGTCCGCTACATCCTTGAATGCACAAAGCCATACAGTACCCAACAGAAACACTTAGGCTTACAAGACACCATCAACTGTTCATACAAAATAACAACCAATCAACACAAGACAAAAATATAGAATAAGACTAGCTCTCAATTATATTCTTAAAGTTCCAACCAAACTTGACAAACACTTCCATAACAGTAGATTCCCAAAATCGGCATCCAAGCTTCAAGTTTGCTCTCTCATTGTCTTTATGCAGCAAGGACCACCATCAGATCCAATGAGTTGCTTTGAAGATCACCTGCAAGAAAGAATTTGATTTAGAGTTGTTGAACACCATATCATTTCTATTCAACTAAATTGCCCAACATAGAGCGGCTGCACCTAATAAAATTGGTTTTTTAGCTTTGGTGATATCCCATGAAGCCAAGAACCAAGCACATGTGAGATACTATTCGGTGGTTGAATTCCAAAAATGATATGTGTAGTATTCCGTATAAATCTAGAGGAATTACAATCAAAGAATAAATGTTGTATTGTTTCTAATGAATTACAAAAACAGCATTTAGTACTTCCTTGCCAATTCCTTTTTGCAAGATAATCTTTAGTGAGAGTGACACCTTTTTGTAGATACCAAATAAAAATTCTAATTTTCAGCGGTACTTTAATTTTCCAAAGTGGGATTTTGTTAGTCACCACCCCTTCTTGAATCATAGCCAAATACATAGAGCGAACGGGAAAAATACCACTATTATTTAAGTTCCACCTAAAAGTGTCATTGTCCTCACTAAGGTGTATAAAAGCAACCGTTGCTACTAGTTTATGCAAATTTCTCAAATTATCCTCTACCAAGGCCCTCCTAAAAGAAATGTTGAGTGGCCTAGTACTTAGTACATTAGCCACAGAAACATTTTTCTTCCTTACAATGTTATAGAGCGAGGGGTACAATTTCCCAAAAGGTTTATTTCTAATCCAAGTATCTTCCCAAAATCTAATTTGGGTGCAACTTTGAACTATGAAGGATCCTCCAGATAAGAATTGGTTTTTAACCTTCATAAGGCCCAACCAAAAATGAGAGTCTTCTCGACATTTATCCACTTGGGTTAATGTTTTTGTGGACAAATATTTTTTCCTTAATAACCTTTGCCAAATACCCTCCTCATTTACCAATTTAAACAACCACTTGCTTAAAAGTCATTTATTCTGTATGTCAAGGTTTTGAGTGCCTAGCCCTCCAAAGTCTTTAGGCTGACAAACCACACTCCATCTTGTGAGCCTATATTTCTTTTTATGCTCATCACTTTGCCAAAAAAAACGAGACCGGTAATAGTCTAATTTTTTAAGGACTCCTCTAGGGACTTCAAAGAAGGAAAACATATACATGGATAAACTAGTCAAGAGTGAGTTAATCAACACTAGTCTCCCCCCAACCGATAAAAAGTTCCCTTTCCAGCTACTAAGCTTTTTCTGAAATTTCTCTTCAATTGTTATCCAATATTTGTTTGACAACTTTTTGTGGTGCATGGGTAAACCAAGGTACTGAAAATGTAGCCCCCCGCTCTTACAACCAAAAAGATGAACATACTCATGTTCAAACTCCTTGGCTTTGCCATAGCAAAAGAGCTTGCTTTTGTGAAAATTAATTCCTAATCCTGACAATTGTTCAAAGGTACTTAATACTAGCTTAAGATCCTTGGGATGTTGAAGATTGTGATCCAAAAAAAGGATGATATCATCTGCATATTGCAAGATAGATTCCTCTTCCACTAGGTGAGGAACAACTCCGCAAAAATTCCCATATGCCTTGGCCCTTTCAATTAAGATGGTTAGCATATCAGCTACTAAATTAAAAAGGATAGGTGAGAGAGGGTCTCCTTGACAAAGTCCTTTTTTGGTTTGGAAGTAATGACCAATATCATCATTAGCTTTTATGGCCACACTTCCTCCATAGACTATTAGATTTATTCATTTGCACCAACGAGTTGAAAATCCTTTCATTCTTAAAGTTTGTTGTAAAAAAGACCAATTAACCTTGTCATAAGCTTTTTCAAAATCTAATTTCAAAATAACTCCTTCTAACTTCTTTTGGTTCATCTCATGAATGGTCTCATGCAGAATCACCACACCTTCCATAATGTTTCGTCCAGCCAAGAAAGCGGTTTGAGTAGGTCTAATAATCTTCTTAGCTACTAGAGCTATTTTATTAGACAATACCTTTGTAAATATTTTAAAACTAACATTTAACAGACAAATAAGTCTAAATTGTTGAATTTTTGTTGCTTCTTTTTGTTTTGGAATTATAGTAATAACTCCAAAATTAAGACTAAAAAGATTGAGGTTCTCAGTATGAAATTCATTAAAGAGAGACATTAAATCTCCCTTTATGAGTTCCCAAAATACTTGATAGAACCCCGCGGGAAAATCATCTGGTCCTGGTGCCTTGTTATGTTCCATTTTAAATATAGCTGTTTTAACTTTGTCCTCTAAAAAGGGAGATGTGAGAATCGTATTTTTATCCAGAGAGACTCGAGGTATGTCATCTCTCACTGATTCCATCATGGAAAAGTGGTTAATCTCAGGGGCACCAAAGAGGTTTTTATAATAGTTGGTAATGTAAGTTTTAATATTTTCATCACCTTCTATTAATCCTTCTTCTTGGTCAAGCTGAAAAATCCTAGTTTTTCTATGCTCACCATTAGCCACCAAATTAAAATATTTGATATTGCAATCGCCAGATAAGAACTTAGTTGTCTTGGCTTGATGATACCATTTTAATTTGAAGCATCCCGGCCCACAAGATCAGAGCTAAACATGTAATATTATTACTAAATGCAAGGTTCGGTACATAATATTACAACACAAGTGGGACACAATCATACAGAGCTTTATTTCAACGGTATAGCCTTATGGATAAAAACTACAACTAGTGACAAGAAAAATATAATGAACATCAACACGTAGACTAGTAGCTCGTCGTTGCCCATGGTTCCACTACACACAACTTGGGTGCCGATGCGACCCTACTCAAAGTCCTCCGGCACGAAGTCAGGATCCTCTGAAAAACAATCAATCAACAACGTTGAGTACGAAAAGTACTCAACAAGCTCCACCTCGACCTTTGGGAGGGGATTAAACAGATATAAATGCAATGCACAAGATAAATAACGATGCAACCTAATGTAACTAATGCAAGTGAATATCTCCCACAGATACATCACTCATCTCAATCTCACTATAGGTGGCTTTCTAGTTGTCAGGACCTTACCATAACCCATCCTATACCGAGGACACGACCATTCAAATGGATTTGACACTCTGCAGAGGTTGTGCGCTGTACCCACATACACGAACCATCAAAGACGGTCCGACATAACCGACACCCAGTTGAAACATCACCGAGACCAGTCGCCCCCAACACTACAGGAAACGCGAGCACTTACGTCGGGTGGATTAACTTACGTCGGCCAGCCGACAAAAGTCGAGTAACTTACGTCGGCCAGGACAAACTGACATAAGTTAAATAACTTTTGTCGGCGGCCGACGTAAGTTAGTAGGCCGACAGGAAAAAACATGAACTTACGTCGGCCAATAACCCAAGCCGACGTAAGTTCAAAGGCCGATGTAAGTTAAGCGTAACTTATGTCGGCCGCTTTAATGGCCGACGTAAGTAAATAAGGCCGACGTAAGTAAATAAGGCCGACATAATTATATTAATTAGCCGACGTAAGTTACAAAATTTAACCTACCCGCACGTGCCTCTCTTCCTCCTTACCCGTGCGCCGCTTCTGTCCCTCGCTCCCTCGCCCGACGCCGCCGCCTCAGCCACCGTCCGACGCCACCGCCGCCAGGTACTACTCCTCTTCTCCCCTCCCCGACCGCCGGCCCGGCCCCCGCCCCCTCCCCGAGCGCTGCCCCCCTCCCCGGCCGACCGTCGTCGGCTCGGCCCTCCCCACGCCCTCCCCGAGCGCCACCCCCCCTCCACTCCCCTCCGCGAGCCCCCCTCCCGTCCCCGCCCCCCCCCCCCCCCCTCCGCCCCTCCTAGGCCCTCCCTCCACCTCCACTCCCCGGCCACCCTCCCCCTCGCCTCCCTGGCCGAGCGCCACCCCCCCTCACCCTCCCTACAGAGGTCCCCCCCACCCTCCCCCTCCCCCTCCCCTCCCTGAGGCCCCCCTCCCCTCCACAGACCCCCCACCCCCCACCCCAACCCCTCAATTTCAAATTTGAAATTCAATTGAATTGCATTGTTCAAAATTGATTTGAATTGAGTTGTTCAAATTTGAAATTGAATTGAATTGAATTGTTTAAATTATGCTTAAATTGCTTAATTGTTTATTTAATTATGCTTAATTAGTTATTTGCTTAATTTAGATTATGTTTATTTAGTTATGCTTAAGTGGTTAAGTTTCTTAATTGTGCTTGATTTGCTTAGTGTAGATTATGCTTAATTAGTGTAGTGTAGATTATGCTTAATTGGTTTCTGTCGAGGGCGGCGTCGGGGGCGGCCGGCTATCAGGGCACTTAGGTTCTGTCGTGGCTATAGATGGCCAATGGATTGTGCTGGGCCGGCCTGGCCCGAGCCCGGCCAGTCTCGTGCATGAAAACATTAGGCCCGGCACAGCCCGCAAATTTGTCACGTCGGGCCGGACTGACACGACGGGCCATAAGCCAAGGCCAAGCACGACGGATCCCATTTTCCCCTGTCGGTCCGTGTTGGGCCCGTTCGCGGGCCGAGCGTGTCGTGTCGGGCCGAAGCTTCGACAAGCCGTGGTGTATATGTAGCATATATACGGCCCATCGGGTGCAACCCTAGCGTATATAGGCAGTGTGGGTCACGATCGTGACCCGTGACTGGTGACAACGAGGTAAATCGTTAGGGTTAAGTGTATATGGGCCATGAAGCCCATTACTAACCTAAAAGTCTGTAACCAGGTATCTCTCCGCCGCAAGACCCCCCGTTCATATCGCGCGTGTTTGTGAGTACGTATAAGACGATGAAAACTCTGAAAACGTATGCTGCGAGTATTGTCCTTGACTCGCAACATCCGTAAGGCAACAGGTTTCCCAGCTAACCCATTGCCCTCCTATGTACTTTAAGAACTGCACCGGATAGGGGGGTGTAGTGTTAAATATGCGGCATTATGCTGCCGAAATTTCGTAATTTGTGAGACGTAACCTATCATGTATACCGTTTGCGGATTGAGCGTGATGTGCGGGCTCGAAGCCCGGCCAAGACATGGTCACCTCCTCGCGCCTCGTGGCCTCCTCCATAGCTTCTTCGCCAATAGTTTCGTCGGCTCGCTGTAGACCTACTGGGGTCCTCGCCTCGCCTCCTGTAGACGAGAGTCTAGGATTCATCGCTCGTCGGGCTCGCTTGAGGTGCTGGAGGCGAGGGAGGGAGCCGAGGGCGGCTGAGCGGGGTCTGAGGTCAAGCCCGAGCATGGCCTGGACCCAATTCACTGTCTCTCTCATTATTTTCTCTATCATGCATAAATTAACAAGAAACTAACAGTAATTTGTCCGACTATTAATTGCAGAGTCAAACATGGGCGAAGATCGTAGTTGGATGTACACTGGTTGGAAGAGCAGAACTGGTAGTCACTCAGATGAGTGGTACGCCAAGACAGAAGCTTTTGTGGAACGAGCTTTTTAGTTATCAAATAGTGATAAGGCGCGGTGCCCATGTACGAAATGTCAAAACGGAACATTTTTGGACAAAGTGGAACTTACGATGCACTTGTGTCAAAACGGTTACGTGTCACATTATGAGTTGTGGAACTTCCACGGCGAGACAGCTTCTCAAGCTGTACAAGAAGTGGAAGCGGACAATGATGATGCCACGAAGGTTGATATGATGGATGAGATGATGGAAGCTATACGACCAAAGCTTATAGAGGATCCTCAAACAGCAAGGGTTAAAAAGTTCTTCAAACATCTCAAAATTCAGAAGAGTCGCTGCATGGACACACTAAAATGACAATCCTCAATTTTGTGACTAGACTTATGGCAATTAAGTCGAAGTTCTTCTTTTCTAATAACTGTTACAACGAGCTCATCAATTTGTTCAACCATGCCCTTCCACATCCCAACAAAGTGCCTAAAGATATGTATAAGTCGAAGAAAATTCTTTCCAGTCTCGGTATGAAGTACAAGAAGATTGATGTGTGTCCGGACAACTGTATGCTTTTCTGGAGAGAGCATGCCAATGAGAAAAATTGTTTGAAATATGGTCAACTGAGGTTTGTCAAAGTTGTTAATAACGTTGGTGATACTGAAACGATGGAAGTCGCACGTAAGCAGCTTCGTTACTTACCTGTGACACCGAGGTTGAAGCGGTTGTTCCTTTCAAAAAAAACGGCCAGACACATGACATGGCACAAAGAAGGTGAGCGTCGGAACAATGGAGTCATGACGCGCCCGTCCGACGGTGAGGCATGGTAGGCGCTGGACCGGTTCAACCCAAAATTCGATCATGAAGCGAGAAATGTTCGCATCGGGTTGGCGACAGATGGGTTCACATCGTTCAGGACAAACGCCGCACCGTACTCCTGTTGGCCCGTCTTTGTCATTTCGTACAATCTTCCAGCGACTTTTTGCATGAAGAATGAGTTCATGTTTCTTAGCCTCATTGTACCTGGGTCGGATCATCCTGGGTCACGTCTCAACGTGATGTTGAAACCGTTGATAGAAGAGTTGAAAATGTTATGGACAGGAGCCAAAGCGTACGACTGTTACAAGAAGCAGAAATTCAACCTTCGAGCTGCTTATTTATGGTTCGTCCATGATTTTTTGGCATACGGCATGTTTTCTGGATGGAGCACTCATGGTCGGTTGACATGTCCGATATGTGCCTCAGATACCGATTGCTTTCGACTTACACACGGAGGCAAGATATCTTACTTCGATTGTCATAGACGTTGGCTGCCTCTGAATCAATTGTTTAGACAACAGAGAAATGTCTTTAGAAAGAACACTGTTGTCACTAATGGACCACCAAAACGTCTTAACGGCTCAGAAATATCTGATATGTTGGACAAATTGGTGCCAGATGAAGGTTGTCCTGGATATTTTGAAGGTTTTGGAAACAAACACAGTTGGACTCACATATGTGGACTTTGGGAGCTACCGTATGTGAAGTCGTTGATTCTAAGGCACAACATTGATGTCATGCATCAAGAGCGTAACATGGCCAAATGTATCATAAGCACATGCATGGACATGACGAGTAAAACAAAAGACAATTTAAAGGCTCGAAAGGATCTCGCCGAGCTTTGTAACCGTCAAACTCTTGAGCTCTCTGAAAATGGTGGTAAACCACGCGCTCCTTTATGTCTTTGACCTAAAGAAAAGAAAGAAGTTCTCGAATGGTTGCAAAGGTTGAAATTCCCAGATAGTTATGCAGCTAGTCTGAGACGAGTCGTGAATGTGAAAACGGGAAAGCTCATTGGGTTAAAGAGTCATGATTATCACATAATCACAGAAATACTTTTGCCTATTATATTTCGAGGCTACTTTGACGATGTGGTGTGGAAGGTGTTAACTGAGCTTAGCCACTTCTATAGGAAACTCTGTGCTAAAGAAATCACGTGTAAGACCTATGTGTGCTGAATACATTGGCTTGTAGTGAATACACTTGGCTTTGATGATAAAAGTTGTTAATATCACAAAAACACCTTTTTATTAAGGTTCGACTCTAGCTCCGAGCTATAGCAAGGTACGACTTGTTTTGGGTAGCTCCGGCTACGTTAGATGCTAGGTCCGACTTCTTGGTAAGGTCCGACTAGCTTTGGTTAGCTCCGGTGAGCTTTATCTTTAGCTTCGGCATGTCTTTGATAGCTCCGACATATATTTGATAGCTCCAGCATATATTTGATAGCTCCGGCATGCTTTTGCTAAGCTCCGACGTACTTTGTCTAGCTCCGGCTTTGGGTTGACTAGTTTTGGCTAGTTTTGGTTAGCTCCAGCGCTAGGTCCTGCTAGTTTTTTAAGCTTCGACGGGAGCTTGGTTGTACTAGTTTTGGTAAGCTCCGGCGCTAGGTTCTACTAGCTTTTGTTAGCTCCAACTCAAGGTCTGGGTTGCTCTGGCAAGGTCCGGAACTTGACCGTAGTGCTTCTGCTTTTCATTTGCAATGTTTCGCACTTGCTTTAAATTGTTGGAAAGATTACTTAGTATTCATTTGCTAAGTTTTTGGTGCGTTTTGGTTGATATGGATGATATCGTGTTACTATGCTTTGCAACATGCTTATGTGAGGTTCTCACGTAAGGTGTTGTGTTCGGAACTGACGTGAGTCAAGTCGAGGACTTGGGCTCGTATGGATTGGTTGTTTATTCATGTGCAGGTGTTGCTTGAGTTCAATACATGGCTGGTGACGGGATCCATTGGACTAGTCTCAGGGAGGAGATGAGGTTCCAACAACCAAATTCAGGAGGAATTGTGGTTGAGCTGATCAGGAGGTTGCGCAGCATGATTGAATCAAGAACAATGCATATGAAGGTATCGTGGACGTCGTTGGAAGATGTTTGCATGTATGCAAGGAGTGCATGGACGTGGCTGCATGGTTCCGAGACGTGATGAAGAGATGTAGACGTAAAGAGTTGGTCGGAAAGGTCCAACCGACTAGGTTATGGACTCAGGCCGCGGCTGAGTCGGGTTTGACTCAAATATGGAAAGATTTGAGTTGGTTATGATAGGATTTCGTGTGGGTCACGAATTTGAGTTGTTTAGGAATGTGGGATACGTTCCTAAGGTGTTTGGAAGTCTTAAGATTGCTTCTCTGCGTATAGAAGAATCTTGAGCAGTTATGGAAAGTTACGATTCGTGATCTGAGTAAGATTAGAGTCCTAGTTGACATTGGCTTTCGAGCTGGTTATATAAGCAAGGGAGCCCAGAGCTCGTGGTGCACGACTTTGGTGCTGTTCCTCTTGTGTTCTATTGAATAAAATTCGTAGTTTGAAGGAACTTTTGTGCCTTGTTCGTCCGACTTGTTCCAGACAAGTTTTACTCGTCGAGTTTCTGGACAGCACTACCTTTCGTTGGTGGTTTTATCATAACTCGAGTTTTACAGATCCAATTGACGTGATTCTTTTTGGGTTGTCTTCAAAACTTGATTGTATATCATATGTCAAAATTTCACGGTCATTGGATTTGTGGTTTATGATCTAAACGAGTTTCTTTGCAGCGTTCCAGAACTGTTTTTCTCGGGTAGGGCAGATTGACCATTGTTTGATCTTTCGATCATAACTTGAGTTTTTCTCGACAGATTTGAGTGATTCTTTTTGTGTTGTCTTCGTGACTTGATTATCTATGATATCTATCACTTTTTTCATAGTGAAACACGTTTAGATTAGTCTCACACACGATTTCTTCAACATATCGCTTTTCTGCCGAAGGGTTTGGGGTTTAATTGTTTCCGCTGCGTAAGATTTTTAAATCTACCATTCACCCCCCCCCCCCTCTGGTAGCTTTTCACATGCTCTTCGATCCTACATCACGCAAGAGATGATGACTCAGTTGGAGAAGGAGATTTTGGTACTTCTGTGTAAGATGGAAAAAAAATTTCCTCCAGGATTTTTCAATCTAATGCAACATCTCTTAATTCATCTTCCATTTGAAGTGAATATGGGCAATCCTGTGCAATATAGGTGGATGTATCATATTGAAAGGGTACTCAAATATCTGAAACAATGGTTGGTAACAGGGCATGGGTTGAAGGTTGAATCGCCGAAGCTTTTAGTCTTAAGGAAGTAGGATACTTCTCAAGTGTTTACTTTGCAGAGGAACACAATGTTAATACTTCGGTAATGTGGTACAATATGGATGAGCAACCTCCTTGTAGCGATCTCTCGATTTTTGCAACAACAGGCACTACTGTTGGTAGTTACACTTCCTACGACGTTAGCGAAAAAGAAAGGCATGCTGCTTTCTTGTACATGTACGCTAATATGGAAGAAATGAATGAATATTTCAAGTAAGTGTTTCTTCTACACTTATGCTTTTCACCATCTTTTACAACACATGTATTCTAAAAGGTTCTCTTTTCGTGTAGTATGTTCGACAAGCAAAATTGGAGACATAGACATCAACCCACGAGCAAGCAAATAGAACAGATTCGACGGGAAGGAATAAACGGGGGATCTAATTTTCTTTCCTGGTTTCGAGATCATGTAACGTTTTCTCGTTAACTTATCAATGTTAACAACATTTTCTAATAACTTAAGAATGCTTACATTTTCTAATAACTTCATATCTTGGACAGTGCAAAAAAGATGCCAACGTCCATGAAGATTTGCGACAACTATCATGTGGAGTGGTTAATGTTAGAAGCTATGGTCGATATGACGTCAACGGCTTTCGATTCCGTACAACTCAATTTGAATCTCTTCGTCCTCTTGCGGCAACATGTAATACCGGAGTTGTGATGAGGGCAATCGATTCGCAAGAAAATGAAACTCGGTACTACAGAATTATTAAAAGAATCCTTGAATTCACTTTTGTCGGAAATAAGACAATTTGAGAAGTATTCTTTGACTGTGAATGGTTTGATTCCATTCGTAGAATTCGAGTAAACGAAATTGGCATGGTCGAAGTAAAACACAAGGAACGGTTGAAAGGATTTGATTCATTAGTTCTTGCACATCAAGTAGAGCAAGTGTACTATCTACCTTATCCATGCAATAAATTTAAAGCTTGGTGGGTGGTACATAAGGTGAATCCTCGTATGCGGTTGTAAGCTCCAGGAGATGATGATTATCATGAGGAAGCTGAGGCTGATGTGGTCTACCAAGAGGAAGAGTTGCCAGACTCCTTCTCAGTCGAGCCCAGTGTAGGACTCGATGACTTAGTTGGAGACGCTCAAGATATCGAGGCTGGCACGGAAGCGGTGATAGAATCATAATCGGAAAATGAAGATATCAATGACTTACTCCAACCTGCTGATTTGCGCAAACGAAAACAATATGCGGAAGAAGAAGATCGATGGGCTGGTTTAAGGAGTAGGGTTCATGACCGTGATGTTGATGAATTTTAAAGTAACATTTTATTCACTGATTTAACATTAATTTTGTATATTATCTTTGCATATTAATCATTTATTCATTGCAACAGGATGTCGTCGTCAAAGGGGAAGGTGAAGGGGAAGGGGAAGCCAGTGAGGGAGTTTGAGCCGCCACGAGACCCTTGCTCAGGGACCTCGTTACCTTCGAGCCGATGTTCCCTCTTTCTGGCGCACGCTCCAGCCTCAGTTCATGTGTGCTTTCAGCGGACGGAGGTAAATTTTAGTTTACAATAAAGTTATTTTATAAATTATAGTTGTTAATAATTATTTATTGCCGATCTTTTTCTTTTGTGCAGTTTGACTTGGAGTCTTCTGACTCCGAGTCAGAGGCCAGGGGGCCGCTACAGGAGCCCGAGTCAGAGGCGGGGCCGCTACAGGAGCCCTGTAGCGCTAGCCTCCCTTCGGAGCCGGCTAGCGCTAGCCTTCCTCTGTAGCCGGCTACCACTAGCCTTCCTTTGGACTCCGGTAGTTCTGTAGAG
This sequence comes from Tuctoria greenei, assembly GCA_036927565.1. Taxonomy (NCBI): domain Eukaryota; kingdom Viridiplantae; phylum Streptophyta; class Magnoliopsida; order Poales; family Poaceae; genus Tuctoria; species Tuctoria greenei. The sequence continues at coordinate 106,719,714 of JAYESD010000012.1, read as the reverse complement.
CCTTCAGGGTCACAGGACGCGGCGGCGTCGCAGCAGAGGCGATGGACGAGGAGGACCCACTTTGCGGCTCCTCCTCCGGTTACTTCTTAGCGGACCACGATTTGTCCTGTCGGTGACAGGTAAAAACTGTATATAGTATATTGAATATTAGATGTTGTTTTCCTTTACTTAATGATTTAATATATTTTGCAGATGTTGGTACGACTTTTCGTTCACGGGGGCTGAGAAACACCACAGGCAGGTTAACGGTGTCCTGGGTGCTACCGTGAAGTTGCACTACCCCAGTGCCATTGACGGTTTTCCTGCTCTGCCGTGAGACGACTACGCTCGTGTCTCTCACCCGATCCACGGCACGGCTCAGGAAGCCGTGTGGCATGATTTTATGGTAAGTCTAACTGTTTTATTTTTTCAACTCGTTTTAATTGTAAATGAATATCACTTAAATGTTTGTTTGATTAAAGTTGAAGTACCAAGTAGAGGAACCGGTCATGGAGGACCACGCAAGACGCGTGTTCCATTACAATGCTCACGGCGGCATTGTCGAACCCTCGGATTCAGGCCGTCAATGCGTACTACAAGCGGCACCCCCGGGAGCAGGAGCAGGAGCAGCAAAGGGGTCCATTTAGGTAGGACTCCGATGCGTACTTGACAGAGGAGCAGTACGCGAAGGTAATTTTTTAATATTGTTAAGTATTTACAATATTTGTGTATGTTAACTGCATTGATGAAAAATGAAATATGTGCAGGTTACTATTTCCTGGTTACAGGGTAACACCGAGGCATACTTAGCTCTCTGTCGGTACTGGGCTAGCGACACTTTCATCAATAAGTCCACAAAGGCTAGACGTGCCGCATGGGGTCCGATGGCAAGCACAACTATGGCGGCGACGGCTACTTGCGTTTGGCTAAACGCATGGTAAGTAATTCTTCAATTTATTTATATGTTCCTAATATATTTATCTCACTAACACGGCTATACCGGAGCGTGAGATGGGTCATGAGCCGACCCCGACCTAGGTTTGGAAGAGAGGTCACAAGGAAAGTGACCCTTCTCAGCCAAGGCAGTGTTGTCAGGTCGCAGCCGACCGACTGGTAAGTTTTTGAAATTCATCAATCTCATTATAACTAATAATATTATTGACATGCTTACAAGATTTATTTGTTTTGTAGGCAAAGTATGCGCGGGAGGTCGTGAAGATACACGGTGCAGATTACGATTGGGAAAGCGCGTCGATCGACCCCCAAGCCGCGTACACAAGCGGAGGCGGGGAGGCCCATGGACGGTGAGTTGTTCATGTGTTCATTTCTTTTTCAATTTATCTTCTTCTACTTAGTATTTTCATTCTTTTGCAGGTTTGCCATTTTTGATGAAGTTGTTGACTCGAGGTCGATGCGACCTTTGAGAGGCGCTTCATCGTTGCAGGCCTCGTCCGTTTGGACCACCAGTGGTCGTATCTCGCAGACCCAGGTGGAGCTCCTCGCTTTGAAGGAGGCGTTGACGCATACCCAGACAGAGCTGGAGAGGTTGAGAGAGGAGCGGCGGTGGACAGTCTTAATGATGGCCCAGATGCAAGCAGCAGTGGTGGTAAGTAATTTAAAGTACCATAGTTAAATTTCATAGCATTTCAATAACATATATCTTCTAATATTTTGTAATGGAAGACTCTTGCTCGACACAGCGGTCAGGATATCGAGATTCCTACGCTTCCATCGCAGCAGACATCGAAGCAGGTGATAAACTCTTTCTTTAATATTGTGCTAAGCTTCTTAAATGAATTATCCACTCTTTCACATTCTAGGAGTCGGCAAGATCCTATCCTGTTGTTGGGACGAACAATTGCTGTGAAATGAACTTTACTTCTAGAGTGTACACCTTTACAAAGTTTTACCTCCACTTGTTACTTGCATGCATCACTTAATATCAAAATAACCATAACATCATATGCAGTAAGAGGAATTTGGTAAAATTTGTTTCATTTCATAGTATGTGATAGTTCATGCTTTAAATGGATCCATTGAAGTATAATATAGTTGTGCAATTCTTTACAAGGCTAATATAGGGAATATATATGGTTCTTTTGCAGGGTTCGAGAAATGCGGCTCAAACTCCTTCACCACATCCACAGGCACTCGGAGGAACGCGCCGAGAAGATCTCGGCTCCGCAGGTAGTGGAAGGGCAAGCGTGTAGCCCAGTGAATGGTTTTGAAACCGTTTTGTGTTGTTGTGGATGTTTTGAATGTTTTGTGGACCATTTTGTGATCTGTGTGCTGTATAAACTGTTTGTGCATTGTTTTGTGATCTGTCTGGAGCTCGCAATCCTGCGAGGTAGTCAGTCCTGTTTTTTTAAAATGAAAACTTAACTTACGTCGGCTATGGCCAAGCCGACGTAAGTTAGCCCAGTTTAACTTACGTCGATCAGACCATACCGACGTAAGTTGAACCACTTACGTCGGTTTCGCGCAACCGACGTAAGTTATGCCGCTTAACTTACGTCGGCCGCTCCGGCCCAGCCTGCGGCCCATCCCGGTAAATAACTCACGTCGGTTGCCAGATACTGACGTAATTAAGTAACTTACGTCAGCGACCGACGTAAGTTACCTTAATTACGTCCAAATTGCTTCGTCGGCCGGCAGCCGACGTAATTAATGGAAAACTGACGTAATTAAGTAACTTAAGTCGGTTTAAGCCTTAATTACATCGGTCCTGGCCGACGTAATTGATCAGGATTCCTGTAGTGCAAACCCAACATCATCATCATCAGTGAGCTCAATAATATCTCAATGTAACTCTCTCTCCACCATGGACGACTGTCGGGCTAACCACCGAGATTAGGCTAGGCCCCGCCCATACAGGGATATATGGTCGTACTGAAACGAGGTTAGGTGAGATATCAAAACAACTCGGTCCTTAAGGCTCACCGGGGCAGCCTCCATACATACATCACGAGCCTATCATCATGATAGAACTCGCCGTAAGTCTACCACTACAGTAGCACATACACCAACTCTAACCCATCTGCCCCGATCACAACTCATGCATGCTCTCACTAACCATACAACATACAAGAGGCAACATCATCATGTATAATCTCACCATTCCAATATGCAGCAAATGGAACTAGCATGGCTCTACTCTATCACTCGACGCTCCACAAATGCAATAATCTAATCTACTGGATACAATAGATAAATCTCACATAGGTGCGATATGATCAAAAAGTGATAGATGGAACTTGCCTTCGCTACCGTAGGCCTTGTTGTGCTCCTGCTCAGTTGGTTCCTCCGGGTTCTCCTCTGGCACTGGGTCTACTCCGGCACCGCGCACACAAGCAAACATACAAGCAAGGCATACATACATCAATACATGATACAAACATGATTGTAGTAAAAATATTTTATGATTTTAGATGACTTTTAGAAAAATAATTAGATTAATCGAAGTTCATATGAGTGAGTTATGAGTTTTATAGCTTGGTGGCTGGATTAATTCCGAAAATAGAAAATATATTGAGGAATGAGGTTTCGTTGGTTTGGTATTCTGGTCTGACCCTGGCTAAGTACTGGGTTGGGCTGCCCCTGGCCTCGTGGGCCAAGGCTTGATTAACTAATGAGCCATTAGTTAGACCGTTATCCCAACAAATGCATATGAGCTTCTTCTTCCTCCGTATCTTTCTCTCTCTCTCTCTCTGGCTGCCATGGGTGCTGTTCTTGTTAAGGAGTATCGTACTTGTCCGGTAAAGACCGGACTATTACGGTTTTGTCTAGTAAGGGTAATCGGACTAGTCCGGACCCTTATAGGACTAGTCCGATATTGTTCAGTAAGGATATCGGACTAGTCTGGACTCTATACGGACTAGTCCGATTTTTCAGTAACTATCAGTTTGAGCTCGAAATTGACATGTGTTCTACTTGAAAGGACACGACCCACCAAATTTTGAGTCTCCGATCGGGAGACTCAATGATTCCTAAGGGTGGGAGACCCCCTCTTGTGCCTCTTGGTCAACTATAATAAGAGGGTCAAGTGTATGATCAAGGAAGGTTGATGCATACACAAATACACACTTGGACACTCTTAATTCTCAGAATCCGATCAACATACCAAGAGGAGAACAAGGGGAAACATCTCTCGTCGTTCTTCTTGCGGCCTCGCCTTGTTGGTTAGATGGCCGTATTGTCAAGCAACAACGAAGATGGAGGAGAAGCTATTATTAGTGTTCTTGTGCTATTTGAGAGATAGCACTTGATGTTGATCTTGTAATCAGATTTCTCCATGTATTTTGAAGTGATTTAGTGGCTATTTGATCTTTGGGCTCTCTCTTCATTTCTAACAATGGTATCAGAGCTGTTTAGACCACTAATCATTTCAAATTGAGTTTTGATCGAAGTTTTTCGCTGAAAGTTTTGAAGGTCCGTACTTGTCCGGTCTAAGGGCCGGACTAGTCCGGTGTGCCACAGTTAAGTGGTTAGGTTTTCGGATCAGGGCATTTTGACGCGTTCATCTATTGAAAACCAATTAAGCACTTTGGATTGAAATCAATTGTGAAAATTAAGTTGATTTGGTAAGATGGTAAGATTAAGATTCCCTTTTGGGTATTTCAACATTTTCCGGGTTTTTATATGAAACTTTTCCGGGGTTAGTCGTACTAGTCTAGAATAGTACGGACCAAACTCGAAAAGTTCAATAAAGAATGGATCAAATGTTTTTGGATCAGTACCGGACTTGTCCGGTGTATGGAGCAGACTAGTCCGAAAACCATATTGTAAGAGTTCAGACTAGTCTGGCCACGTGCGGACTAATTCGTGCTACACATTTAAGTTTTCTTATTTAATTAAGCTTCCGATGTGAATTAAGTTTATATTATCATAGCAATTTGGTCGAGTAACCAAAGTGAAAGATAAATTGATATGTCAATTTAAGTTTCATGGAATTCTATTGAGTAACTAAAGTGAAAAATAGAATTGTCATGATTTTAAGTTATATTAATGTTATCATTGGCCGAGTAACCAAAGCGAAAGGCATTAATGACATTTTCCTTTCTAAGTACATAGTAATTTGGTCGAGTAACCAAAGCGAAAGATAAAATACTATGTATTTCAGTTGTTCTTCAATGTTAAGTTTTAATGTCATTATTGGCTGAGTAACCAAAGCGAAAGGCATTAATGACATTCTTTTTGTAAGAACATAGTAATTTGGTCGAGTAACCAAAGCAAAAGATAAATTACTATGTTGATTTTCAGTTATTCTCAAATGTTGAGTTTTGGTCGAGTAACCAAAGTGAAAGATAAAACTCATAATTCTCTTGTGGTTAACATCTGTGCATTCTTCTTGATTTTGATTTTGAAGGTTCCTCCAATGCTAATTCAGCACTGAGTTTCATCACTTCTATTGATCCACTCAATGGAAGCAATTATGGGAGATGGCGAGAGAAGTTGGAGATTGCTTTAGCAGTCTCTGAGATAGACTTGGCTCTCGCTACTCCATATCTGGTTGCACCGGTTGAACCAGTAAGAGATGCTAAAGAAACTCAGGAAGCCTTTGCCGTGAGGACAAAGGAATATACTACTGAGTTATTGGCTTATGACATTGATTGTTATAAGTGGAAGAAATCAAACAGGAAATGTTTGATGGTAATTAAGGGCACTATCACTGAGGCCATTTGGGGATTAATCCATGAATGTGAAACTGCTGTTGAATACCTCCAAAGGATTGAGAATCATATTACTGGTTCTTCTAAGGCCACTGCAAGCACTCTTATCAAGAGGCTTGTTATTGAAAAGTATCATGGAGGTGGTGTGCGTAAGCACATCTTAAGGATGACAAATATGGCTGCAAAGCTTAAGCCTATGGATTCGGGGATTAAAGATGAGTTCATTGTGCATCTCATCATTGCCTCACTTCCTAAGGAATTCGAGACTTTTGTCATCAACTACAACTCTCAACCTGAAATATGGAACATAGAAAAACTCATGTCTATGTGTGTTCAGGAGGAAGAGAGGATTAAGTCCCTTCACGGTTATGATGCTATTAATTACGTGAAGGGAAAAGGTAAGGCTAAGAAGAATTATTCTTCTAAGCAATCTTTTAAGTATCATGGTTCTTCTCACCATGATAAAGATAAGGGTAAGTTTCCAAAAAGCCAACCTTACAATAAGGATGTGAAAGTGGATAAAGATCAGTGTCGCTTTTGTTTAGATAAAGGTCACCATCAGAAGGATTGCATTGACTTTCTTAAATGGTGTTGCAAAAATGGTAATGACTTTGTGACCTTTGTTGATGAATCCCTGCCTATAAATTATACACCATCTTCTTGGTGGATTGACTCAGGTGCCACTGTGCACGTTTGTAATTCGTTGCAGTGGTTAAATATGAGGAGGACCCTAGAAAGAGGGGAAAGGCCATTAAAATTGTTGATGGCCATGAAGCTGAAGTGAAAGCCATTGGAGATTATCCATTAGTATTAAGAAATGGCTTTGTACTTACACTTCAGGATGTATTATATGTACTCTCTTTAAGTAGAAATCTCATCTCAGTGTCATGCTTAGATGATGATGGTTATGTTTGCCAGTTTGGCAAAGACAGATGTGTAATTAAGTATGATAATAAGATGGTTGGTGTTTCCATAAGACAAGGCATGCTATACTTATTATCTATGCATGATGATGTTAATGTTGTAAGCGACAATCAGTTTTCCTCACATCAGGGTAAGCATAAGAGAATCAATTCCGAAATATCTTCGAACTTATGGCATTGTCGCTTAGGCCATATTTCGAGGGGGGGAATTGAACAATTGATTTCACAATCGATTCTTCCCCATTTGGATTTTTCGGATTCAGAAGAATGCATAGACTGCATTAAGGGAAAATTTGTTAAGAAAATTAAGAAAGGTGTCATACGCAGTGCGGGGATTTTGGAATTAATCCATACAGACATTTGTGGTCCATTTACCGTAGTATCTGTTGATGGTTTTGATTCGTTCATAACCTTCACGGATGACTATTCTCGCTATGGCTATATTTATCCAATTAAAGAACGCTCTGAAGCGTTGGATAAATTTAAGATATTTAAGGCTGAAGTTGAAAATCGGCACAATATTAAGATTAAAGTGGTAAGATCCGATCGTGGTGGTGAGTACTACGGTCGTCATACCCCGTATGGCCAAGTTCCTGGACCGTTTGCTTGGTTCCTACAGGAAAATGGCATAGTCGCCCAGTATTCCACACCGGGCGAGCCTCGGCAAAATGGAGTAGCAGAATGGCACAATCGTACGCTAATGGATATGGTTAGATCCATGTTAAGTCAATCAGATTTGTCAGTTAGCTTATGGATGGAGGCATTGAAAACCTCCATTCATGTGCTAAATCGGGTTCATACTAAGTCGGTGCCCAAAACACCGTATGAGTTGTGGACAGGACGTAAGCCCTTATTAAGTTATGTGCATATATGGGGCTGTCCCGCTGAGGCAAAATTTAACCCAAACATTGGTAAGTTCGATTCTAAGACATTAAGTTGCCATTTTATTGGCTATGCAGAAAAGAGTAAGGGATATCGTTTCTATTGTCCAGAACGATACACTAAGTTTGTAGAAACAAGGCATGCCATATTTTTAGAGGATGTCATGGTCAGGGAGAGTACGATAAGATGAGAAATTAATCTTAAAGAGAAGCGGGTTTATGTACCCACTCTATGATTCAAGAACCATATTTCTCATTACCTATTGTTGTTGAATCATCAGTGCGTATTGGTAAAGATTCAACACCTGTTGTTAGTTCTCCATTGACAACGGAACTATTAAGAGAGGTTGAACATTATCAGCCTGTTGTCATTAATAATGAAGAGAAACAACAGCCTCAAAATGAAGATAATGTGCAATTAAGAAGATCTCAAAGAGAAAGAAAATCGGCCATTCTGGACGATTATGAGATCTATTTGAGTGAGGCAATTCAAATGGAGGGTGACCCCACCACATTTGAAGAAGCTATGAGAAGTCCTCAATCATCTGAATGGCGTAAAGCCATGAAGGATGAAATGAGGTCTATGGAAACAAACAAAGTCTGGAATTTAGTTGAGATTCCTAATGGAGCCAAAACAGTAGGCTATAAACGGGTCTACAAAATTAAACGTGACTCCAAAGGGAATACTGATAAGTTTAAAGCTAGACTTGTTGCGAAAGGCTTCACTCAAAGAGAAGAAATTGATTATAATGAGACATTTTCACCTGTCTCAAGTAAGGATTCGTTCAGAATCATCATGGCATTAGTTGCACATTACAATTTAGAATTACATCACATAGATGTAAAGACGATGTTTTTCAATGGTGATCTATATGAGAATGTCTATATGACACAACCTAAAGGTTTTGTTGTTAAGGGTAAGGAACATATGGGATGCCACTTAAGAAAGTCCATCTATGGACTTAAACAAACATCAAGGCAGTGGTATCTCAAGTTCGATGAGACAATAAGAAAGTTTGGGTTTAAAGAAAATGAGGAGGACAATTGTATTTATACTAAGTTTAAGAGCGGGAAATTTATTTTCCTCGTGCTTTATATAGATGATATACTACTTGCAAGTAGTGATATCAATCTACTATCAGAAACTAAGAAGTTTTTGTCCTCTAATTTTGATATGAAAGATATTGGTGAAGCATCATATGTATTGGGCATAAAAATTCACCGAGATAGAAATAAAGGGGTATTAGTCTTATCACAAAAGGCATACTTAGATAATGTATTAAGAAAGTACAGTATGCATAAGAGTAAGCCCTCGCCTGCTCCGATTGTCAAGGGCGATAAGTTTGGAAACTTTCAGTGTCCCAGGAACCAATATGAGGTCGATCAAATGAAGTCGGTTCCATATGCTTCTGCTGTCGAAAGCCTTATGTATGCTCAAGTCTGTACTCGCTCTGACTTAGCTTATGTGACCGGAATGCTTGGCAGATATCAGACCAATCCAGGGATTGATCACTGGAAGACAGTTAAGAAAGCATTAAGATATGTGCAAGGCACAAAAGGTCTCATGTTAACGTATAGTAAGTCAGACCCACTTGAAGTAGTGGGATATTCAGATTCGGATTTCGCGGGTTGTGTGGATACTAAGAAATCCACTTCAGGTTATATATTCACCCTCGCGAATGGAGCCATTTCGTGGAAAAGCTCCAAACAAACCGTCACTGCATCGTCCACAATGCATGCTGAGTTTGTTGCGTGTTATGAGGCCATCGGGCAGGCTGTTTGGCTTAAGAAATTTTTACCCGTTCTTAGAATGGTCGATAGCATTGAAAAACCACTTAAGTTATACTGCGATAATGAGCCCGCAGTATTTTACTCTCACAACAATAAGTCGAGTGGTGCTGCCAAACACATCGACATTAAGTTTTATGTTGTGAAAGATCGAATCCAGGATCATACCATAACTCTTGAGCATATAAGTACCAAGCGTATGCTTGCGGATCCGCTAACAAAAGGTCTTGCACCCAGCGTGTTCAGTGAACACGTAGCCGGTATGGGTTTAAGGGAGAACCTATGATCACTGGATATTTAGGGGCCAAGTAAGAGTAAGGTTCATTTTAAAGTGTGAGATGTATTGTGGTCTTCGAGTCCAACAATACGTAAATGGTTGTTGTGATGCGTCGTGCCCTATATGTCAAGCATGAGAAAATGGACACTAAGTTTAATATTAAGTAAGTTGGTAAGTTTCAGATTCGAGTTCAAGGGGGAGAATGTTAAGGAGTATCGGACTTGTCCGGTAAAGACCGGACTAGTCCAGTTTTGTCCAGTAAGGGTAACCGGACTAGTCCAATATTGTCCAGTAAGGATATTGGACTAGTCCGGACTCTATACGGACTAGTCCGATTTTTCAGTAACTGTCGGTTTGAACTCGAGATTGACATGTGTTCTAATTGAAAGGACACGACCCACCGAATTTTGAGTCTCTGATCGGGAGACTCAATGATTCCTAAGGGTGGGAGGCCCCCTCTTGTGCCTCTTGGTCAACTATAAGAAGAGGGTCAAGTGTATGATCAAGGAAGGTTGATGCATACACAAATACACACTTGAACACTCTTAATTCTCAGAATCCAACAACATACCAAGAGGAGAACAAGGGGAAACGCTTCTCGTCGTTCTTCTTGTGGCCTCGCCTTGTTGGTTAGATGGCCGCATCGTCAAGCAACAAAAAAGATGGAGGAGAAGGTATTATTAGTGTTCTTGTGCTATTTGAGAGATAGCACATGATGTTGATCTTGTAATCAGATTTCTCCATGTAATTCGAAGTGATTTGGTAGCTATTTGACCTTTGGGCTCTCTCTTCATTTCTAACAGTTCTAAGCTCGGACCAGAGGGAGAAATAGGAGCAGAGGGCAGCTCAGGGATGGGGAAGTCACATTCGCAGGCCATGGCTCACTTGCTTCTGGTAGAAATTCGGGCGGAAGCCAAGGGAAAGCGCGCCCACGATGATATGGTCGAGCCATGGCTGGGCTCCTGGTGTTGGCCTGGAAAGAGGGGGCTCTCAATGGATGCTTGGGAAAGGCTCACGGATCGTGCTAGATGCTTCCTGGGCTGTGGAATTGGCTGGAGAGGCTACGGAGGTGGAGATCGATAGGGAGGCAAGGAGCTCGGGAATGAAGAATCCTTAGTGAAATTACCTGGGAGCTAGCGGCATCCTGCGGGTCACGATGAGGCGAGCCTTGATGAAGCTAGACACGGCGAGGCCCATTTATAGGCGTGAGGAAAAGTGGTGGTCGAGGGTAGTTGGCATGCACTGATGTAGAGGAGTAAATTTGTCGTACCTCCAGTATAGCGCACGCCCAGGCCGGCGGATCGTCTTCTATCGCTGCACGACGTGTCGCGTCGTCCTGTCGCGGTCGTCGGCTAGCGAGGGAATACGCGCGGCTGCCGGAGCGGGCGTCCTCGCCGGCACGGTGCGAGTAAATCAAGTAGGTGCCCGTCGCTTCGACTGTGTGGCGGTCGTCGGGTTTAGTATGTCGTACGCGCTCGGGAGTCTTCTCGCTAAGTGGAGGAGAGGGAAGGAGAGGGAGGCGAGCTCGGCTGCCGGTGTGCTCGTTGCAGCCGGCTGCTGTTTAGCTGAAGAAGGAACGCGCTGTTTCTCTAGCCAGGGGGGGGAGAAAGGTGTAGGGGCTCTTTTGTAATTTAAGAAAAGGAGAAGGGGGTGTTGGTTTATTGGATAGTGCTGTGACCAGGGAATTGGCCATCGTGGATTCAACTGGTTTGAAGGGACGGGGCACTGGTGTGCGTCTAGAGTAGTGAGGGTGGCGTGAGTGCATTTTTTATTATTATTTTTACTATTGTTTTATTTTTCTATTTCTTGTTTATTTTATTACTACTCGCAGTTAATATTTTAATTTTTTTGTATAATCGTGTTTGTTGATTCATTTTATAAGTTCGTTATAATTAGATTACGAAAAATAGGATGTCACATAATTTCTCCTCTCTTAAAAGATGCGCAAGACGTTCTTTTAGACAATGTTTTAAATCTAAATCTTCATTAGAGAGTAAATGAGATTCTGCCTTTTTATCTTGATCATTTGTCTTTCTAATTATTTCCTCTTTTTCTTTATTATATGTACCACTCACCTTCTTTGCCTAGCCTCTAAGGAATTGTCTAAGTCTTCTAATTTTAAACTGCTATTTTTGCAACAGTGTTAACCCCCTAGATTCCTTTCTCCAAATTTCAGCCACCTTTTCACGGAAACCATCTCGTAACAGCCAGTCTAGTTCAAACTTGAACAAAGGTTGGTTCTTACAATGAGTTTCGTTCCCCGTGCTTAGAAGTGGTGTGTGATCTGAGATTTCCCTATTTAAAGCTTGAACTCTTGATAGTGGAAATATCGCTTCCCACTTTGTACTCACTAGGATTCGATCAAGTTTTTCAAAAGTTTGCACTTCTCTAGAGTTTGCTCATGTAAACTTACGGTTAAATATAAACTATCAATGACAACATTGAAAAGGAAGGGTCATCTATCCTCATATTGTGATTTTTTTCATTTGGTTTTCTGATGATAGTAAAATCACCACCCACAAGAATTGGTAGTGTTTCTTTTGAACACGTTTGAACGAGTTCTGTGAGAAACGCCTCATTATGCTTCGGATGGGCAGCACCATAGACTGATACTAGCACCCATTTGAAGCCATCCAATTTATTCCTCAAATGAAATTTAATGTAAAAAACACCCTCATCAATACATCCCAAGTCAAACCCGACCATGTTGACTCCCAGAAGGGGGCCGCCAGATCTCCCATGAGGTCCTGTATAGTGCCAAAGAAAATCTTGACCACCACAAATATTGTTTAAGGCTGATTTTGAGAATTCTTTTTTCCTTGTTTCTATGAGAGCGATAAATTCTAGCTTTTGCTCTCTGGACATATCTGAAAGGAATTTAAATTTAGCCAAGTTGCTAAGACCTCTGCTTTTCCAAAAGATTCCCTTCATTTTGATATATTTTTATTCTTCTTTTTCTTTTTCTTCACCGCCCTAATTTTCTGGTTCTTCCTATTTCTGAAAGATGACATAAATTTATTTTTCTTAATGACAGATTCAAAATCACAACTTAGGTGATCACTGTCTTCATCCATAATCTCCTCCATCGGATCACCACATAAGTGTCCAAGAGTGAGATTTTCCATATCCATATCATCCTCAAAGTCAAGCAATTCCTGTTCAGTCTCAATATCAATCGCCTCACTACTAGAGGAAAGCAAAGACATTCTACTAAACTCACTATTTTTCAGCAACATAATCGAATCCGAAATTTTAGCATTATTCTTTCCAACTGTTACTCCTATATCACTAAGTTTTGAAGAAACAACATATTTTGGAACATAAATGAAGGAAAAAGAATTACCTTCAAGTGGCTCTAAGTTCTTCCACGCTACTCGCCTTTCTGCCTTGGTAAGAATGTTTTCCTCCAACGAAGTTGCAAGCCTAGGACTTGATCGTGTCGGGGTCACAACCGTCTCCTTGATGCAAGCCGCTGCAGCAAACTTGGCTCCCAATTTACCAACATTGACGAGTCACTCCACTGAGCCATCACTTGCCCCTCCACTATTTGTTGTTCCTTATCTGGACAGAAAGGTGTTGTCAAATGTGCCATCGTGATCATTTGAGCTGCAGCACACTCTGCATCGTGTGGTTGAGCCAGACTAAAATTCTTACTACCTTCCTGTTCAACTGTCACAGGAATAACTGCTGCCATTTCATTAGTGAGCACATCATCCACTTCAGCTAACACCTTATCACAACATTCATCAATCAACTTATCACAAACCAAGTCAATTATGTGATTTGCCATAAACTGAATATGATCTTCCACAACCAAGTTTTTTTTTCCAAAACAGGTCCACTTGTAGCACCTGCAGCACCAAAACCATCATTGCCACTGTCATCCATAGTCTCGTCTTCACTCCTAGCTCTTTTGGGGTCCCTGTCCGAACCATGGTCTCCATCGCGTGGCCTATCCTCCTCCATATCTTCATTACCTTTGTCATTGTTGTCAGACAAATTCATCTCCACTTCATCTCCATTTTCATTAAAACCAACCTTCTCTGCTTCAAATTTCAGCTCAAAGAAATGATCGCCAATAACGACATCAAGGTTAGCAGGTATCAGTTTTTGATCCAAAACTGCAACCAAAATACGACCAAAATTGTTTTTACAGGTAGTTTCCATGTCCACGGTCTGAGTGGAGCCTAACAAAAAGCCAGTAGCCCATAAATTTAGAAACTCTCTTAATTTCTTGCGAAGACGGGAAACACGTATCCACACCTTGGGCAGTAAAAAACCTTCATCCTTATCATGCCACTCTTCAAACTCCAAACAAACACCCGTAGAAACATCGTTGATACGAACATCCATTCCTCCATAGGCAATGAAACGCTGCAATTCTACCTTGATGGCAAAGCAAAGACAAATGAACCATCAACCTGCTCCTTCGGTTCTCACTTCCATTTGTCCGGCATAATTCTTTGTAGCTACACCGCCACCTCATCCATCTAGAGATGACCTCCAAAAAATTTTACCAGAGCAGTCTTAGTGTCTTTCTTTTTGGACAAAAGTTGATGTGGTATATGGTAAAAAAGCAACCCCTCCACAGCGTAACCAACCGCGTGAGCCACCGGTCTTGACATTTTCAGAATGGGGCACCGGTGATTAACATGATAATTGTAAGTATCACAAATGATACAATAAATTTCCGTCACACAATCAGAAGCAATATGTCCCTTTTGAGAGCATCTAGCACATTTTTTTCCTTGTTGCCTTGTCTAGGACCCTAATTTCCACCTTCAACTGTCGTGTCAACCCTGCCTCCCTGCTGCCTGTCGTACCAAAACACGCAGCAGCAGTGACCTCCCCATCCAAAGGCTTCTGAGCTGTTCCAGATCCGTTAGAATTAGCAGCCTCATGTCCTTCTTGTCTACCAAAACCGACACTAGAATTCCTGCCTGCTGAGACATGGTGGAGCGGGTAGGAGCTATCGCTGCAGATGAGACCACATGGCTACCACTGTGACGAGCAGGGAGTCCACCCCGGCGTGCACCAAAACCACGTCCACCATGAGGACGAAAACCTCGCCTCGGAGAAAGCTGCGGACCAGACCACGGCGCTGCAGCCATCTAAAAACAACCAACGGAGAGTACACGATTAGATGTAACAAGCTCAAAAAAGAAAAGTACATTGCAAAGACATAATCTGAGCCAGACAATGCTAAGAAGTATTCAGAATCCTGAATTACTCCCATTTTTTATTTTCGTGTAGGGTATGGTCTTCTCTTGCTGCTCCTCTTGGCATTCGTACGTGTTCAGTTTAGCAGATGGGCAGGGGCTTGCCGTCCCACTCCTTGAGGCACTCGAGCATGGGGCCGATGATCTTGCCCTGGTTGATGGCCAGGAACACCTTGTTGCACTCCTCGCCTGGGGACTTAAGCTTCTCGCCGGTGAGGTAAACGGCGCCGAGGTCCTGGCGGATGAAGCGATATAGCGGGTACGACCGTCTCTCCTTGATTCTATTAGCGATCGGCGCGGTCCCAGTCCCGAAGGACACCCGGGTCGCCTCCATCTCACTGGCCAGCGCCTCGCGGAGCTCCTCCTCGAACCTGGTGATCTTAGAGAAAGAAGCTATGAGGAGGAGCACTCCCAATACATTAAGAATGAGAGGTGAGCGCCTGAGTTGAATGAGATTCAAACACAAAAGCGCGTGGCCGGAGACACCGATCCTAACCAACTAGGCTACGCACCAGTTCTCATGATCTTGGAGAACACCGAGGCACTGAGCTCCTTGTCGGCCTCGTCGTTGGCCAGGGCGGATCTTCTTCATCAGCGAGGAGTTGGGGCCGCAGGGGTTGTCGTAGTAGCCGTACACCGCCTCTCGGTCGATGGCGGTGAGCAGGAGCAGGACCTTCTCGCTGAAGCGGGCGCTGTGGAGCTTCCCGTCGGGGCTCGTGGTGAGCACCTTCTTGGTCATCGTTGTCACGTAGTTCTTCTCGGCGCTCTTCAGGTTGTCACTGTTTTGCGTATGTCAGTATATCACTCGTGATGCTCTTCCTACAAGCATTCGGAACCTGCCTTTGAATGTATAACCCATGACTATGTACTCGCTCCGTCCTAAAAATGCTATCGTTTTGTATTTAAAAATGAACTATAAAGCGACAACTTTTTAAAGATGGAAAGAATACTCAGTAGCTTTCTTATACTTCTTTTATTCCAAAATACTTATCCCTATCTAATTTATTTTTGAACTACAGAGTGACAAATATTTTAAAATGAAGCAAATACTAATCCCAAAATACTTATCACTCTAATTTATTTTTGAACTACAGAGTGACAAATATTTTAAAATGAAACAAATACAAATGACAAACACATATAAGAATAGTTAGAGTATCAATGTTTTGTTAGACTGCGTGTTGTTTGCTATGGATGCCGCCCTTATGCACAAGACTAGACAGGATCAGAATCTGCATAAGCCTCAACACAGTTGGTACATGATTCAGTTAACAACCCATGAAGCGTGTGCTCAGGAGCCATCACAACATGACACATAAGAAACGGTTCCAGACTACCAGTATCATCCTCCGAAACGTACTTAAGCTACAAATTCCCCTAACCCAGACAAAGGGCATGGGTGCAGGGTGGCTTGTCGGACTCTCATTTCGGATTCCTAAGAACGATGATGACAGAGTCGCCCCTGAGGAACATCTTGCTGATGAACCTGTCCTTGTTTACAGGAAGAGCCTTCTTCTTGCCCTTACCAGTCTTGGGAACCTGGAAAGAAATCAGTGACAATCAATCAGGTTTTCACAAATACATTATATGTCGTGGAACAATCACAGTTTGGTACCTAAGCTCTTACCTCTGTCCACATTTCACGCACGTTCTCGAGCACCATGTTACAGTGGCGATCAAAAGCACGAACACGACCAAGTAGCTTCTTGTTGTTGCGGCAGTTGATGAGCACCTGAAGGCATTCGAAAATCAAAGGTTTTAACATGCTTGACAAAATGCAGCAGTAGAACATTGAACCGGTGAAAGTAAAACAACTAATACTGTGATGGGAGCATGAATAAGCTGTAAAGCCGATTGCTACAAGCACGAGGGATACTATATACAGAAACAAAAGAAAATTTTCATTTAACCAATGAATATTCAAATTTTCAAGTTGGGAGAAAATCAGCAAAATGAGATGACAGCAGAGGCCGAGCCATGTATAAACACACTCTGTGTAATCTGTTGCTCTGTAGAACCCACAGAGCAAAATGGAACAACATAGTCACAAGTTTGTAGCAACATGGCACCATAAAAGCATAAGTTTTCTAGCGAAATAAGTGCAAGTTAATAGAATAAAGTTCACACCTGGGTGTTGTTCTTAACACTCATCATCAGAACAGATAGGGGACCTGTGCTGAATTCCTCCTCTTCCTTCTTTCCAGCCTGCAGTAAATAGTTAGCGGAGAGATTTAGCATTGTTTTACTGATAGAGGTTATAGATGCAACAGATACATTACTTGTGTCTACCAACTATTCTACCAAAACAAGATTTAGTGGATTTCTCTTGCTATATCATCAGAACATCTATGCTCATGCAGATCATGTTTCAAGTATTTGAAATTTCGGTCACATCTTCACATCCAGTTCTTGAGAAGATAGTCAAACTAGCACTCCTGGTCTTAAAGTTTTGGATTATCTACAACATTTAAAAAGTGTTGCGACTTGCAAGTACCACAATACCAACAGGATTAATCAACTGATAGAAGCAGTAAACATCTTAACTCCTTTAACAAATCACTAACGACGCTGCAAGAAGCCAGCACGAAATACTGGGACCAATGTTGCTTCACTTGTTAACCGAAAATTATGTTTCTCTTGTGAAATGGAGATTCTCAAAAAACGCGCGCAAGTGGTAGCTTCAAATACTTTCAAGTGCATGAAATAGCGAATTTGCTTCAAAAGCAGAAATTGACGATTTGAAGCCCTAGTCCTCTAGAAGTTACACGAGATTATTCAATACACTTCTTATAACGTTGCAATAAACCAATTGAGGGCTTGTATAGTCACATATTTTGAAGGTTATACCCCACAACTAAGTGAACCCAACTAACGTATTTCTAGGGTAAGGGAAACAATACGAAGTCCAGACCTTCTGAGGAACCATAAACTAAAGAGTAATGTGCATCAACGGTCCTTGAACTTGTCTGGGTGTGTCATCTAGGTCCACAGACTTTTAAAGTGCATATTTGAGCCCATAAATCATTTAGGTCCAAAGTTCCGAAAATACCCCTATGACAATTGATATAACTGTTTTTCGATCTTATATTTTTATATTTGATCTCTCTCTAAATCAACGTTGTTATCATAATTCATATTGAAGGCTAACAACGCAGATTTAAAGAGCGAAAAATATGAAAAATAATGCTCGAATAACAGTTATATCAACAGACATAGGGGTATTTTCCGAACTTTGAACTTAAATGACACACTTTAACAAGTTAATAAACTCAAATATACACTTTAAAAGTTCGTGGACCTAAATAACACATCCAGACAAGTTTAAGGACCATTGATGCACCTTACTCTAAACTAAACTTCTAAAACAAAGGATCCAGTTCCCCACAATAATATCTACATCTCAAAGCATCACAGTACATCCAAACAAGGAATCCGTATTTTGAATAGCAGAAACAGAGAAACTTACATTCTCGTCCGCCATCTGCCTTGGGGCCTTGCCTCCTGCGAAGGGAGAAATAGAGGGCAACCTGAGTTAGCCAAGCTGAAGCGCGCTAATAGCTCAAGAGAGCGAAATAAATCAAGCAAGCATCTAGTAGTACCTAGACGATTTGCACCGGACACTAAACGGAAGCAAATCTGAAATCTCGCAGCTAAAGAAAAACCCTAGCCCCGCGGCGCCCCTTGGCCCGTACGTATCAGTAGCACGGCGAGGACTTCGTACCTTCTCCGCTTCGACGGCGAGCTCGTCCGGGCGTCGTCCTTGGTGCGGCTCGAGAGGGGGAGGAAACCTAGTGGAGCTTTTTTTTGGGCGTCCTTGCCTTCCCTTTCCCTCGCTTGTGTTGTATTTAGGGGATGTTTGGTTTGGAGCCACAATTTGCCACACTTTGCCACAATTAAAGTTAGTCAAGTTTGACCACCTTAGTCATGTGTTTGGTTCATAGCCACAATTGTGGAATCATTCCTTGCCACTTAATTGGGTTCCACATGTCAAGGTATCAAAAAGGTGTGGCAAGATTCTCTTAGGCTTGCCAAGTTGTGGCTGAAAATTTGAGCACCTAACCTTAGTCAAGTTAAGCAAAAATTTAAAGCAAATTATAGCAACCTTAGTATATAAACCAAACAGCCCCTTAGTATCCGGCGGCGTGGGCAAACAGCACTGACTGTAGCCTGCGGACACCACCAGAGGCGGTTGGTTTGTTGGGCTGGGCTAATATTTCGGCCTCTTGTTAGTCCACATAGTTTACTGGCCCATTGGCAGAATCAACATCGAGCCTTTGGTAGATGGTAGTAGCCCAAAGGAAATTGTGACTCTCTTCTGGACTGTACGTCAAGCCGGGAGCCGGCCGCCTGACTGGTGTGGCGGGAAGGCCGACAGCCGGGGACGGCGTTGGAGGCCGCGGCCCGCGGGGTGGAGGTCTGGCGGGGCGGGGCGGGGGCGATGGATGGAGGCGAGCGCGGAGACGTGGCTGGAAAGACGACGGGTCCAGCGCTGGGAGAGTTTCCTTCACACAACGGGGACCGATGGCGCACCGCGGTTAAGAAATCAGAAGGCACTCAATTTTTCGATGTCCCTGTAGTGGTAGTAACGCCGCATCATTACCGACCGAGCGGCGGATTGGAACGGGCTAATGATCCGGGCATCACTGACAGGTGCCGATGACCGATAGCAACCGTGCGTTCGGTGCGCGACCCGGCCGGAAGGACACGGGGTCCGGGAGCAGAAAGTCGCCGGGGACCGGCCGAATGATGAGCCGTGGGCGGCGGCGACGTCGCATCGGTTTCCAGTGGCCGTGTCGAGGCCCTGTCGGTCGAGCGACATGAACTGGAGCTGACGACGAAGCCGTCAAGGCCACGGCGCAGTAGGAGGTGGAACGCAACGGCCGAAGGTATGATTTTCATCAGCCTTGCGTCGGCCCAAAGTAACGGCCATTCTCCGGAAATTACTGTCAGCTTACGCGAGCTTCGGACGGCAACATTTTAACGTGACTCCAAATAAACTCGCCTTAAAATATGTCTGCAACTGCTGTCCACTGAAACTGCATTGCAATGTGTCTACTACCTAAAAGGTAAAATCAAACGGCTGCTATGACCGTGTCTTATTCCAACAATGAAATAAACCGCGAGGATCTGCGTAAGTTTGCTGACAAAAACATGGAGCGCATTTTAGCCGTGGCCTTCAACCGTACATGTACAGAAAAGAGTGAGGCCGAAGTTTCACCAAACAAGGCGTTATATTTATATGGAGCCGCTCGTTGTTGGCTGGCTCTACGGTTGGGCAGCTGTTGCGCCATTGCCTTTGCTTGCATTCCCAGAAAGCTGATGCTTTACAACCACCTCCCTCCTTCCAAACCTTGTGCTCCAAGTGACAAGAGAAACAAGACGCCCTAAACTCCTTTTCCCTCTTTTATTATGTCAATTATTGGAGACAGCAACAAGAGCAAGTTTTGCTGAACTAATTTATTTCGGGTGCATGTAGCCATGTACCCTCCTGCTAGGTCGCAATAGCTCTCTGATGTCGCATCTAGGTCTAGGATGCCTTTGATTTGACGTCGAAGTTGGATTGGATAGGATCATTCATATTTTTATGTACTGATCATTCAAGTTAATATTTAGTTGGATGAATTGGACGATCTAAATTTTTTGTTTGATATGTTGGATAAAACTTAGATAGACTAGATCATCTAAGTTTATAATTTCACATGATATTATTATTGATATACTAATTATCATATTACTAGCAAATACTAATGTTAATATCATAAGTGTAATTATTAATTAATAATAAACAAGTTAATTATCACTAATTATATTACTAAAAGCGTAATTAGATAAGATGGATCCATCCAACCAAATTTATTAGACCGCCTCATCCGACGTCTGTGGGGAATATTCTTCGAACTTGGATGACTGACCGCGAAACAAACACATAGATGGACCTCCAATCCAAGTTAATACAATCCAATACAACCAACCAGACCCACCTAGAGGATTGACAATTGTGATTCACCTGATACGACGCCTGCAAATCGATTTTTGAACAAATATTTTTCGCTATCTCTCCCCTAACAAGTGTTCATAACAAAGCTCTACTTGTGTATGTAATGCAGAAACTTCAACTGATAAAACAGTTGTTGTAGTGCAGGACATCTAGATAGCTTCTTAGTTGGATATCGAATGAGAAACTAGTATGAACTGAAACATGTGGCTCTGTCCAGAACGGTGGGTTGTGTAGTCATACTTCCTCTTGAAGCTAGAAATTTGAACTTATGCCAAGGCTTTGCTGTGCTAAAGCTACATTTGACGCATGGGTTGTGATAAAACATCCTTGTCACCCTGTCTTTGGTAAAGTAATTAGGACCAGAAAATATGCTCTGGTGGTTTGTTCCAGCAAATTGAAGGAACCAAGCGTGATGGCTGGACATCACCAAAACAAGTGGCCATAAAACCAGCACGCAAAACACAACTCAATTTCCCCCAACGCGAGACAAAATTGTGAAACGCCGTCACAAGACATCAAAACAACCCCTTAAATCCACAAAGATTTTTTTATTTCTGTACCATGCCTAGATGTAGTTAGGGAGACATGACTATATCAACAACAAAACACAAGTACCATGTTGACTATCGACTGTCAGAAGCTTGAGTATTGCTAGTGAACATTCATCAAAACAGACCTGAACCGGGTCCAAATTAGGGAGGACAGCTTGGCATTTTATAAACTTTTACCACCGTTCCCCTTAAATTTTGACACTGAAAAGGGTCACGGACTGGACGTGTTTGCACCACCACGAAAACGTATAACGTCGCAATTCACCTTTCGGCACCAACGCCCGCTGTTGGAGACATCATCTTCTACATCGATCGGCGGTGTCCCAAAAGGCTAGAAGTCTAGAACATATTGTTGGTACAGACAAGGAACTCGTCCTTTGCCCACGCAAGATCCCCGTATTGTTATCTCCTGTAGCAGCAACATGGCAGCACCGCAGCATGCTGGACGATTCCCTTCCTTGTAGGCTCGTGAAGGGAGGAAGCATCCACTCAACAGCATCAAAGCAGGCGCCTGCCTAACCGCTCACCACACACGCACCTCACCTTCCCATGCATGTAAACTTCGAAGATAAAAGTGCAGATCCCTCCCTCTCTTCCTCTTCCAAGGAGAGCACCTCTCTCTCTCTCTGTCTCTCTTCTTCTTCTTGTTCTTGGTGTTCGGAGAGGGGACGGTGAGCATAGCTGCATAGGAAGAAGCTGGGCCAGCCAGAAAACTCTGAAGTAAGCATTCGTTTCTCCAAGCTTTGCATGATCATGATGTTCACTGTTTCCCACTTCCCAGGTTAAATAAGTTTGGTATTACTATTAGCGGTACTCTGTCAAAAGTACTGGTAATCTCTCTCTCTCTCTCTCCTTTTTCTACTCATTTCTCGATTCGTTTTTTTATCTAATAATGTAAGCATTTCTTAATTTTTTTTTCACGCTCTAGATCCTGAGAAACATTAGTTTGCTACAGAACTTCGAAGCATATATCAAAATGTGATGTGAGCCACCGAAATAACATTGTGCATATTTCTATCTTTCTTGCAGTCTTGATGATAACTTGTAGAGGATTCTTATTTCCCTCAGATCAGTACTTTTTTAGCACAATAGACATGTCATGTCTGGAAGGATGCCTCCATGTCTTCTGAGTTCCCATGCAGTCTGATAAAATGTGTATATAAACCAATAAACCACCTCACCGTTGTTAAGTATCAGCAGCAAGATGGATCAACATTTTCCTTACATCTGTACTAAACTGTAAATTTCTCGCATATTTCCTTTCCTTCCAACTACAATGAGCTCGCAAACCACAGAAAGCTACTCCTTCCGAATGAGTAAATAAGGCCCTGTTTGGAACCTCTAGAGCTAATTGTTAGCTAGCTAATAATCTATTAGCTGAATTAGACCAGCTAATTATTAGCTAGCTAATTATTAGTTTGTTTAGAACCACTAGAGCCAATTGTGTCTCTAAACACTAATTGACTATTTTACCCTTAAATTGAAAGTGCTCTCATCACCCTCACGGACGAGGGTTGCTACCCGACGGCGCGACGGTCGGCAGCGCTAGGTGCCCGAGCCGTGCGCCGTTTTGGAGCGGTGAAGGGTTCGGTTTGGGAGGAGATTGAGAGATAAAGGCAGGGATAAAATAAACTTTAGCCAAGAATTAGCTCGAATTAGTTGAGTTGGAGAAACTAATGAGATAATAGTTAGCTGAGAAGTTTGAAACCTCTAGAACTAATTTTTAGCAGCTAACTATTAGCTCTAAAGGTTCCAAACAGATCCTAAATTTCTCGCATATTTCTTTCTAGTAAGAAATGAACTAAAAATGTTGTCCGCCAATTAAAAACTGGAGTACTTCATAAGCAACATAAACAAAGTAACCACCAAACACGAGGCTTAAGGTGGTTTGATTATATGGCCTTGCATGTGTTTGGTTTCTTCTATTCAGCTGGTATGAATCATTTTGAAAGCGACGGGAACCACCTTTTACTTTTAGATATCTTAGCCCAATAGGTAGTAGGTACCAGCTCAACAAATTATAGAACAAAAGAAATAGCTGAATCGTGACTAGCGACAGGCTCATGAGAGTGTTAGGTCCGGTAGTCATGAGTCATGCTAAATGAGGCTCATGACCTTGACCGGACTGATATAATTAGTCAATGTATCGGCAGGTTCATTTGCTAGTTGTGGTGGCTTTATATGCTAGTTTGTGATGGCCAACGTGGTAAATGACTGATACTTCTTCCAAATATTTTTATTTATCACATGTTAGTTCAAAAATGAACTAGTCCGTGACAAATAAAAAGATCCGAAGAGAGTATTAGTGTATTATAAGCAGATTATGGTTACTGCCAAGTGACAGGCATAGGTCTCCGTATTGACAATGTAGCGTGTGACAAGATTCAGTATTGTACAATCTAACAACCTCAACAATGGAGAATTGGATACCCATCTTCTTTTATATGGTTCTAGTCCATGACTTAGGCCGGCTGAGTTTGACCAAACTTTACCTTCTAGGACGAACATAAGTGAATTCCATTGGTACCGCAACAAGGATGCTTTAGTCGAACGCTAACTACCTACCCAACCAAACTTGGATCCCTCAGTGCTCAAGTGAGCTTGGGTCGCAATACTAATTTAGTTCCTAAATCATGAGTAAAACATAAAGACATAGGTTCTGTTTGGCACAACTGTAACTTGGTACAAAAGCAGTTTGTTTGAAAAGTTGATGGAAAACAACTTCTGCTTATATCCTGCTTTTAGTTCATTCTGAGAAGCAGCTGAACTAATAAGCTGTTACAAAAGTTTCCCATTTGGCACACTCTCAGCTTATTTTTGTGAAGAAGGTGCAGCAGAAGCTGTGCCAAACAAGGCTGTAGCCACATGTAACTTCCAAGAATAAATAAAGTATAGTTTTATCATGAGTAGAAAATATAAATCTTTATGGTTGTACAATAACAGTGATTTTAAGCAAGATAGATATAAGGAACAGACTTCACATGCTTCATTTCCAATTGTTTAGCATGAATTTACCTCATATTAACTCTTTCAACAGATTATTTGAACTCAGACAAGAAGAGAAATACCAGCTGGTCAAGATGACAGCTGGTTTCCAGCTTGACGTGATCGGGTCACTTGCACTCTCCGTTGCATCTTCAGTCGCTATCGTCATCTGCAACAAAGCTCTGATCAGCACACTAGGTTTTCCATTCGGTTAGCACAACAGACTTTGATCAAGAACTTAATAACAAAAAACGCAGCAAATTTGAATACCTACCAAAGAATGACGCCAAATCGTACTGTTTTTGACCTGTGCAGCTACAACCTTAACAAGCTGGCATTTGATGGTTACCTTCTGCACCCTCCATGTGGCACATCGCTTACATTTCTTTGAGCCCAAGGCGATTGATGGACAGACAGTGATACTCTTCGGGCTGTTGAACGGCACCTCAATTGGCCTTCTAAACCTTAGTTTAGGCTTTAACTCCATTGGATTCTACCAGGTAAGCTTCATTTGGGCATCATTCTCTATAAAGCATGAGCAAATACATCACATTCGATATGTTCTACAGATGACAAAATTGGCCATCATACCTTTCACTGTGCTGTTGGAGACAATCTTTCTGAAGAAAAGATTCAGGTTTGAATTATGAATTTGGTACTTTCTCAAAATATCTGACCCCACTTAGGGTAAAAGTAAAGATACACGATGCGGCTAGAATGCTCAAATAAGCACTACAATAAGCACACCATAAATCTTTGGTTTCTCATAACTCTTGACTAAATGGTTATTAAATATCTGTTTAGTTGTCTGGGCTTAAATGATTTTCATGCTATTTACTGCTATGCCCATTGAGCTAATATCAATCCAACAATATGCAGTGAGAGTATCAAGCTTTCTCTTCTGGTCTTACTTCTTGGAGTAGCCATCGCTTCGGTTACTGATCTCAAGCTAAATCTGCTCGGATCCATCCTTTCCGGTCTCGCCATTGCCACTACTTGTGTTGGCCAAATTGTATCCAACATAGATACTTCTACTGTTATTATTAGAAACTGAGGCAAAAGCAAAGCAAACAGATAAAAAATGACTTTGTTGAAACCTCAATTTTCATGTCAATGCGCAATATCAACAAAGTAGGTTACCTTAAACAAAGCATACAGAGACACAGTAAAAAGAAAATATAAGCTATTTAGGAAGTTTCAATGTTCTAATTTACTGTCATGAATTCTTTTATGAATCACTTGACATGAATTTGTATTATTTATCATACTGATAAGTTTCTGCTTTATTCACCAGTTGATAAGTGCATCCTTAACCATAAATATTTGGAACAAAGCTAACAAATACGAT
This sequence comes from Tuctoria greenei, assembly GCA_036927565.1. NCBI lineage: Eukaryota > Viridiplantae > Streptophyta > Magnoliopsida > Poales > Poaceae > Tuctoria > Tuctoria greenei. Next base: position 106,694,096 of record JAYESD010000012.1, on the reverse strand, counting down.
ACAGAAGAAGTTGAAGGTCTCCTCAACGCAGCTTCTATACCAGTCTGCACCTTATCAATCCGCAATTCTGTTTGCAACTGGCCCTTTTGTGGATCAACTCCTTACTAATCGCAGTGTCTTCGCACACAAATACTCTGCTCCAGTTTTGGTACGTTCTCAATACTTTCCAAGATACATGAAATGGTATTGTTGTCATTTGTTAAGGGAACTTAACTCAGATTAGTGAAAATCAAGATACCCAACTAGCCAATTCTAAAAATTTCAGAATATTAAAAATTCATCATTTCTGAGATCTGTTAGATTGCCAGTTGTGATATGTGAAACTGAAAGCATGCTATTCCTATAATAATATACTTAAAAGCTTAAAACTCAGATAAATATAAATTATAATTCCATAGTGCAGCCACAGTGTTAAGTATCCTGCCTTGATATTAATGTGGCCCAAACACATACAATTTATACTTGATTCTTTTGAGTGTAATTATGTAATAAACACACACATTAAGATTATTTGACGCTTTTACTGTTGGTTCTTTCTGGTACAGTGGTACTTGGGGGTTTGATCTCTAGCCTGCCCCAACTTGCGTGGGGCTAAAAGGTTCTGTTATTGTTGTTGTTAAGTGAAATGAAATTTAGAAACCCAACACCAGTATTAATGGAAAATTGCACGCGCAACAGCTATTATGCAAACCTTCAACCGTGTGGTGCTTCATATGCAAATTTGCTTCTTGTACTGTAAAACAGTTCAGGGATGCCTCTGGAAGTAAACAGCAAGTCAAATACAACAATGTATTAAGCAGTTATTGCTAGAATTTACCAACATTGTCAAGACATTATTACTCAAATATAAATGGGAATAACTAGTATGCAATCTGACTTACAGTGGAATCATGCAATCATTCATCACCAACCATTGGATGTTCATCTTAGGGTGGTTACATTTTTTCACTTAACCCCCTCCACCACATGGGGGGGTTAAGTGGAAAAACGCAACCACTCTAGGATGGACATCCAATGGTTGGGAGTAGATGATTGCATGATTGCACCATAAATCAGATTGCATACTAGTCATTCCCATTATAAATACTCTGCTCTCTTCTGTTGCAAAGTGCCAGTTATCAAAAAATGATCCTGTCTATCATGAATCGTGTGTAGGGTTTCATCATCCTATCTTGCTTGATTGCGGTGTCTGTGAACTTCAGTACATTTCTTGTGATTGGAACAACATCCCCAGTGACATACCAGGTGCTTGGACACCTTAAGACATGTCTGGTTCTATCATTTGGCTACACTCTACTGCACGACCCTTTCACTCTGAGGAACATATTGGGCATTCTGGTAGCCATATTTGGGATGGCATTGTACTCCTACTTCTCAGTGAAAGAGAGCAAGAAGAAGTCAACAAATGATGCTCTGCCAGTCTCACAGGTTTGATGTTGACCCAATCCTTGATAATATAAAATTAAAAAGCATATTTAACTGCTCCAAAAGATAGCAATTTATCATGTAGATTGGAGATATAGCCTTCATTGTACATAGAGAATAAAACCAATTTGCATATGGCACTCATTCGATAAAAACTATTCTGCCTGCCAAGGTTGTAAAACGTCGCCTGGACGCCTAGGCGCCCGCCGGCCGCCTGGACGACTAGGCGCCTAGGCGGGCGCCTAGGCGAAGGCCAGGCGACCAGGACGCGGGGCGGGCCGGAGCAGGGGAGAGGAGGCCGGAGGCGGCTGCTCAGAGGAGCGGAGGCATCGGAGGCTGCCTGGATGGAGGAGGGCGGCGGAGGACTGAGAGGGCGGCGGATGGAGGTAGGGCTGCGGAGGATTGAGGCAGGGATCAAAGAAGCGGCGGTGGATGGGAGTCATGGGAGAAGCTGAGGGCGTCATGGGCCATAGAAGGCCTATTTTTTAAGGCCCAAAAAGTCAATAACTCATAACCCTAACTCTTTCTTTCTCCAGTTCCATACCCGATCGATCCAGATGGACGCCAGACTAGCCGCCGCCCCCTGCTTCGTCTTGTGCGCCGCCGCCTCTGCCTGCTTCGCCGCCGCCTCTGCCTGCCTCGCCGCCGCCCTCTGCGCGCCTCCCCGCCGCCCTCTGCGCGCCTCCCTCTCGTCCCGTCTGCGCGCCTCCCTCTCGTCCCTCTGCGCGCCTCCGCTCCTTTCACTTTCACTCTCCTCCCGCCTCTGCTCCGGACTCCCTCCACGCGGTTGTGCGTATCCGCTCTGCACAACACAGCCAGCAGGCGAAGCCGGAAGACGCCTGGACGCCGCGTCCGGACGCCAGAAGACGCCAAGGCGTCCCAGTCGGGCGCCTGGACAGTTCCAGGCGAGGCGAGGAGTCATGGTGTCCGGCTTGGAGCGACTGGACGCCTAGGCGCCGCCTAGGCGACGCCTGGACAACACTGCTGCCTGCTATTCTCAGCAGCAGCAACCAAGAGTTCATCTTCAACAAACTAAGTATATTAGTTTTGGTGAAAAACAAATAGTGATGGTTGAATCCTCTATGATTAACCACAATACAGAGGTTTTAATATTTTTTTTAAAAAAAACTGTAAACTGAATCAAAATTGCCATACTGAATTACTGATCTGAATCAGTATTTTAAACTGCTTAGTGCATAAAAGTGTAACATTTATTAATGTGGTAGAGAGAAAGGAGTCAAACTATCAAATAATGGGAACCATAGTGAAGCTTCTATGATTTTGAGAATCACGTCAGCTACAAGCACCACAATGTGGTAAATTGTTTTAGCTTCTAGATGGGATTCAAAACATGTTCTACACAGCTCTACTATAGTTTACGAGATGAGTGTATGAATGAAAATTACCTTAAAGTACATGGTTAATTTACTCTCTTTTTCTCAGTTCCCTCTTTTGATGTTTTTGATGTGTTTGTAGATGCCAGATAAGGAGGCTGAACTACTTTCGGCGACAAAAGACAGCAATGATACCAAGAAGGCAAATGGTTTATCTCACGACTGATTAGCTTTTTGTTGTAGTGTAGGTCTAGTATGAACAACTGCACTTCAAACCCAAAGAACCTGGAAAGTCATTTCTTTCCATTCTTGTTTTCCTTTTTCATGAAAGGAAGATTTCTATGTGTAGAGAATGTATATTTCAACATTGCTATTGTTATTTTATTATACTTTGACACAGCAGTTCCCACTGACGCTTTCTGTCAGATCTTAAGCTATAATTTATCATATGTAGTGCTCTAGTTTTCTTGGCCAGTCCAACAAAATTAGCAAAAATAAAACCTTGAGGAGATTCAACATACCACAGCTATATTGCATGAGGTGTGGAGATGAACTAATATACTATCAGCTCAGAATCAGTTACTACTCCAGGGCAAAAGGTTTCGAGATAAAGACAATACCTCTTGTACTCGGTAGATTCATTTCTGCAAAGTGGTCTTGATTTCCATATTGATGCTCGCATGAGAAGTGTCGCTACGGTTTCTCAGAAGTCCAGCGCCTTCTGCACAATTAGCCAATTAGGTCACTTCCCTTTTCCGACTTGATAACCCGCGCATGCACCGCACCGGCCTCCCAAGACTCAAATGAGCAAACTGGTCAGGTGCAGTCCCTGACCTCAGCATGGAAGAGGATAGTCCTAGCGCGTCAGTGCAGCGGATGTTCTGAGCGTCCGCCGTCATGACGGCGGCCCAGGAGAAGGGGTTTCCGTCGGGCATTCCGTCGAACACGACGCGGGCGGCGCGGCGGGTTTACCTGGTGATCAGGTCGTTGCTGAGGACGGTATTGACGGTGTGCCCTGAGGCGGGCGTCCGCGGAGGCGAGGGGGTGATCGCGTCGCTTGCGCATGGGCGGTGTAAAGCCCAGCACCACCTGCACCTAGCCCTTGCAAAATTTGCGTTACTCGTCGAGCTCCAAAAGTGCCCCACGTTGCGGCCCAGTTCAGTGCCACGTTTTCGCAAGCTAACAAGCTTGTAGATTCTGTTGTTCGGCTTCAAACTTTCTTCCCCCGACTTTGAAATTTCATTCCAACTTCTTAAAAATTGTTCTGTTCCAAGTTCCTAAACAAGGTTTCGGACATCCACACTAGTTTATTCAGAATCAGAACATACACATAATTTATTCCATATATCTATAATAAATTAGAGATATGGATAAAAACTAAAACAAAACGCATAAATTGAAGGGTTAGGTTTAGAGTAGCCATTTGTATGCTAGTGTGGCCTTGATGCCGCTAGAATGTACTATGGCTCCCTTTGGTTCAGCTGCGCAACTCAAATTCTCTACTAAAAATTAGAAATTCAAACCAAAGGGACTTTTTTAGAAATCAGATTCCTAAAAATATACTGATTCTCCTAGTTCAAGAAAATCTGGCACTACTCCAGATTTCTCAGATTCCTCTTCCTACTCTTCTTCAAAATTACCCGAATCGTTTTTTTTTCTATTCTATCCCCCTCCCGCAACCCACCGCCCGTCATCTCCACGGCTCCACCCGAGCGGCCTCTCCTACCGGCGGCGGCTAGAGTGCCTCCACATCCTTCCGGCGACGGTGGGCCTCCTCCTGGCGGCGATTCGTCTTTCTCATCTGTTTTGCGGGCTGCCGGCGAGATTGGAGATGAACGTGGCGCTACGCCTGCCCCGTCGGCGGCCCCGCGCGTTCTCCTTCGGCGGCGCTGCGCCTTGTCCGTCGGCGCCCCGCGCCTCCCTCGTCAGCCGCCTCGCGCATTTCCCCTTGGCCGCACCACGCCTAGCCCGTCGGAGCCCCGCCCCATCGGCGGCGCATCTTCAAGGCGGCGACGACTCATCCCAGAGGCGACACGTCTTTTCGCGGTGGCGGCGCATCTTCCTGCGGCAGTGGCGCCTCATCTGTGCGGCAGCGTCCTGGTCGTCCACTGATGGGAAATCGACGCTGTTGCGCTCCGATTCCGCCACGGTCAGGGAAGTTCGAGACGGTCATGTATGTCCGATAGGGAGAATGGAGATGAGGACTAACCTGTCGTTGAGCTCGATGTCATGGCCTGTCGTTGAGCTCGATGGCGATGCCTCCAGCATGCTCCTCAGCGTCCCTGCATCATCGTACCTCATCTTGATTGGAGCAATCTGTCGTTGCTATGCATGAGAAAAGATGAATTTTGTGCTTGAAACGATTGAATTTTATGTGCTGGAACAAAATGATCCAATTTATTTTTTCTGTTGCGACAGATGATTTAAAATATTGCAATAATATATCATGAGATAGTAAAATTATGTAAATGATCCATATCATCAATTCAACCATATGATATTTGAATTATTATTTTTATCCATACTGATTTGTATTATTTTTATCCATACTGAAAACATTTATATATTTACATTATTTATATAAACAAGCTTATAGTGTGATAAAAATATAATAGAAATTTCCTACAGAATCTATAGCTGGCAGTTGTTTACAACCAAACAGATTTCAGCTTCTCCACAGCTGACAGCTCACAGTTGGAATCAGATTTTCAGAAATCCACAGCTGAACCAAACACACCCTATATGTGCTACCCTACAACCTCTATTTGTAGCACAGCGAAAGCAGATTCTCAGTATTGATCAATATTGTAGAATCTTCAGAGCGGTAGCACCACATCCAAAACCCAATTCTTCGGAGTGATAGCACCACATCCAAAACCCCGATTCATAAAGACAAAATATATGTTTAGAAATATTTACTGTATGTGTCAGAAGTGTTCTTGCGACACTATCTCCGGACCCGCTTTGAGAGCAGCCTGCAGAGCTTCTTGATCAGCAGGGCTTAGTCCTTAATAGAGATTACTCACATAAGAGATGGTGCGACAGTGGTTTTTACGTGGTTCGGGTCGCTAGAGCGTAATACCCTACTCCACGATGTGAGTTGTATTGCTGGTGTGAATGCGTGTGTAGCGTATGTATGCGTTGAGCTTAGATCGTATCAGAGAAGGTGTCTAAGTTGATGGCTGCCCGATCCTTTTATAGTCCAAGGCCTGACAACTTACAAGTGGGGCTCGGGGCCCGACAAGTGGCCCCAGAGTGATCTTATTCTGTACAAGATCTAAGGCTTCTTGCGTACCCTGTCTCTAACCGCGCTTTGAAGACTTGTTGTCTTGTCGCGCCAGACGCCAGTGGCTATGCGTAGTCATTGATGATGACAGGAAATATCCCATCCGTCTTGTCGTCGTAAGCTACCCACTTGGCAGTGTGGGGTAGCCCTGCGGCGCCTTCATTGCGATATGATTGGATGCAGCGGTACTTGATAGGGGCGTGCGCTGCACCTGTGCGCCTGAGGAAGGCGTGCGACTTCAATGTGTGACTGCACAGGATGCACCACCCTTTACCCTTCAGGACCCTCAACCTATTGCAGGGCGTGGGACACATGGCAGCTCTGGAAACATTCTCGGTGGGAGCAAGGGCCCGGAGCTGGAGGACGCGTGGCAGCTCCGGATCCCTTGGTGGGAGCAAGGGACCGGAGCTGGAGGACGCGTGGCAGCTTCGGAGCTCTCTTCGGTGGGAGCAAGAGCTTGGAGCCGAAGTACACGTGGCAGCCTCGGAGTCTGCCTCAGCGGGGAGGCCGGGTTTGGAGCTTCTTCTAGCTTGTATGCGGGGTACCCAATCTGCAGGGTACCGACAGTGGCCCCCAGGCCCACCTCGAGAGAGGTGACGATCCAACAAGTGGGGCCTTCATCTTGTCTTGTAAAAGTGACATCAGCGGGCCCCTAGAGGGTGCCAGAGCTTAGAAAAGCTATATTGGCGCCCCCCTTGGGGGACATCGAGCTTTGGAGAAGCGACACCGATAGCTCTTGGGGGCACCGAAGCTTGGACAAGCGACGTCGGCAGCCCCCTTAGGGAGCACCGGAGCTTGGAGAAGTGTTGACGGCGCTAGCGACCCCCTTGGGGGGCGCCAGAGCCCGGAGAAGCGTCGACGGCGCCTACCACGGACGTGTAGAACTTCAATGGTGGGCTTCCTATATGTCCTGCACACACGATAGGAAAAAGTAATTTCGCTTTTCGATCACCACTTCTCTGCTCTTTAGTTTTGTTATGGCTTACTGAATGTCGCCTAGAGGGGGTGAATAGGCAATATGACCTGAAATTACTTAATCAAACAAGATTAAAACTCTGAGGCCAGACTAGTCTGGTCTGGGCTGGACTAGTCCGCTCAACACGTGGTGAAAACCTAAAAACTTGATTTCTACAAGTTATTTGCAGAATTTAAGTCGACGAAAGATAGATGCAAGTTCTAGCAACCTAATATAACTTAGATTAACAGATGTAAATAATTAGGTTGCAAGATTTTAATGAAGAACAATGCGAAGAACGATATGAAGCCTAAAAACAATTCTAGTGAATACCGAAAGGTAAAGCGAGAAGAGAGATACGATTTATCCCGTGGTTCAACTCCATAAAGAAGCTTAACATCCACGTTGAGAAGTCCACACAAGGACCGGGTCTCACTTGACCCTCTTCTCACCAAGCCACCACAAATGGCCGACTTGGTTTCCACTATGACAAAGGTAATCACCGAGTTTTGGGGGCTGCTAACAAATTGAGGCTCCTACAAATGAATACAGCAAGGAGCACACGAAGCTCAACTCACACAGGTCACAAAACGCAACACCAAGTGCAAGAGATCAAAACGAGAGCCAAAGCACGATGATATTCCTTCACTCTCCTTCCCAAACACCAATCTCCTCAAGATTTGTTCTTAGAGGGCAATAGGCAGAGTAGAAGGTTTTGGAAGGCTCAAGGATGCTTGTGGCGATGCTAGGGTTCAAAATATTACAAATGGGAGTCGGGGGTCCCCTATTTATAGAGGCCCCGACAACTAACCATTACAACCACTATAGTCCGAACTAGTCCGGTCCCTGACCAGGGACTAGTCCGACCCCTTGAGACCAATGACAACTCGATGTCACTCCTCGACAAAACAGGTGACGTCCCTGCTAAACGTTTGAATTTCAAACGGTCATAGCAACCCGGACTAGTCCGACCAAAAATGGACTACTCCGAACTGCAACAGAGAGGTTTAGTCTGGCTGGAAATGGACTACACTGGAGGCACCCGGACTAGTCCAACCCCTGAGGCGGACAAGTCTGGCCCTCCATGACTTAGCTTCGCGATCTCACAATAAGGCATAATAGACTAGTTCGTACATAAACGGACAAGTCCAAACTGGAACAGAAACCTTTAGTCCGTCTCAAAACAAACTACTCTGAGGGTCTGGACTAGTCCGACCTCTTTTGCGGATAAGTCCGACATCTCAGGACTTAGCTCCAGAAACACTCACCAACATAGAACGGACTAGTACGCACCCACACGGACAAGTCTGAACTGGAACAAAGACCTTTAGTCCGTCCCAAAACGGACTAATATGGCCAGCACGGACTAGTCCGACCACCTGGGGATTGTCTCACAAAGGCTTCTCACTTAGGTTTTTCTCTCAACCACCACTTTGAGCCCTCTTTGATGATCTCATTGCACTTGATACACACACCGTCACACATATATGGCTAGTCTAAAATCAACACAATAGAAACCCTAATTTCTATGCTTGAGTCTTCGACGCCCGTTTCAACCTTTTCCTTTTTGAGGGATGTTTCCTTATTTTAATTGTCACTCATGTACTTAAGATCAACTCAGCTCATTAGTCTCTTAATTGTTGTCATCAATCATCCAAAACCCACGGAGATGCCTAGATGCACTTCCAATCTCCCCGTTTTGGTGATTGATGACAGCACATTAAGCTTCAACAAAAGGATATTAATTGGTTTTCATAACATGTGTGTGTATGATTAACTCTCCCTCAATGTGTGCATTAAGAGTGAAGAATTTGAGAGAGTTATCATACATATACATGTTATGGTGCGGTTCCTAAGTGATGTGTTCATAATTTGTGATAAGACAAGATAAATAAGTCATTCCAAGCATCACATCGCAATTTAGCATAGCTAACATTATAAAGTGCATACAACCAATAATATAGATTAAGTCTTACACAAATTGAAATGCGAGAGTTTTAAAACATAATACAAGTCCATAGTAGGATCAAAAGGGACAACGACTTTTAAAACTCTAAGTACACCCCTTCAATATCCCCCCTTTGGCATCAAGACACCAAAAAGGAAAAGAGAGGAGGAGAGCCCTAAGATCTACTCTTCATCGTCGTCGTCGTGCTAGTGCTCATGGTCGCTCTTTGTAGCCTTCGTATCTTCGGCGTGTTCATCATCGTCTTCTTCTTCGAAGGGTGCCGCCGTGGAGGTGCCAACTTCACCAAATTGAGCGAGTTCTTCAGTGGTGAACTCGAGAAACAGAGTCAACTCTCCATCACTCTCCGTGGAGGGAGACATGGGAACCTCGAGCTTGTCGCACATCGCCTTGAGGTACTTCTCTTGGTGAAGCTCCATGCAACGAGTCCAAACTTCCACCTTCCAGCAAGAGGTGAAAATGCCTTGAAGCACTTGAAGAAACCACTTACGGAGTGTGATGGAGGAGGAGAAGGTGGAGAAGCCACAAAATGAGAGGAGGAGGTAGGAGGATCGACATTCTTCCTTTTTGGTGCAACAGGCTCTAGAGGAGGAATATGAGGACTAAGTCTTCGATGAGTGACATCCTTCTTGAAGGTCAGCCCAAACACCTTTTCAATCAAGTACATAACATATGGTGCATAACCACATGATCAGTTTGGGGTGTGAGAAATGTTGAAGATGTCATCAAAGATGTAGTCCACCATAAATTATTCAAATGCAGGCCATAATTTTTTCTATGGTTTACTAATATTCCAAATAGACTTCCTGCAAAGTTTCATAAATTTTGAACTCCATTTGCTATTTTATTTGAGACACTTAGCAAATTCAGACCATATTAGGAATTCAAAATTTGAATTCTGTTCAACTTATTTGAATATCAAGATTTGAACACATCATCATGGTCAGGATGACTTGCTTGACTTGCCCTTAAAGTTTCAAAAATTTTGGAACTCAATTGCTATTTAAATCAGTGACACCATTGAATTTAATCCAATTTCAAATTCAAATTTGAAATTCACTTGAAACTTGCTCCAAATCAAAATCTAATGACAGAATCAAATTCCAAATATTTACTTTGGCCTCCCCACAAAAATCTAGAATTTTTGGATCAAGTTTGGTAGGAGAATTGAAGTTGCAGAGGGAGGAAGAGGACAACACAAGGTGGGACCCACTGTCAGCCTAACCCACTCGAGTGCAACCCACGGGGTGCTTTGTATCCAGCTCTCCCCGCCGATCGATGCCGGTAGCGCGCGACATTGCGAAGCGGCATGAAACCACCGAGCTGCCTGCTTGCTTGTGCCGCGGCGCGCTCACCTCATCCCTCCATCCCTATAAATAACCCCCCTTGGCCGTTGCCGTTGAACTCCACCTCACTTCGCGCCATTCCTGCCGCTTCTTTTTGATCGAGTCTTCGCCGACGATTGAAGCCGTTTCTCCCTGAGCTGTAAGTAGATAAAATGCTTGTCACTACCTCCTCTACGTATTCTATTTGGTCATTGATCGTGACATAGCTTCTGCTTGGGATATTCTGAAGTTTTCCGGTTGCCATCGGGGAAGCCGCCGAGAACCTTCACTGTCTCACCATTGAGCTCCTGTTCTAGGCCGTCTCCAGCCTCGATCTTTTAAGCAAAAAGGTTCGCAATCCTCTCTAGTGTATGCTCACAGAATCTAAGCCTATGACATGAAGTGTAGCTCGAGTTCTTATTCGATAACCGAAAGATTTCTCAATAGAACAGCAAGGCTTCGCGCTTAAATTCGCTTCATTCTTGCAATCATCCTTTAATTTGGTTAGCAAATAGCTTCTGTATGTCCTAACGAAGCTCCCTACCCAAGGACCCTGAAAGTTATCAATCGAGCACCTTAGATTTCGAGATTTCGCGGCCGCTGGTTGAAAAACTGTACTTCACCGTCGAACTCAGCTTTGCCGGCAGTGTCACCCCATTCTAACCCCCAAATCATCATCCTGGTGCTCCCAGGAACATTCCCGCTTTTTCCTGAGCCTATTACGCCATTTCCGAGCGTTTCCGACAAACGCCAAAACCCTAGCTCTGCCGTCACCGTCGCACCGCCGTCTCCGGCCATTGCCGACTTGATTGGACACCACCATCGGCTTGCGCGGTCGATTTTATGGTTGAGCGGTTAAGGCAAGGCCGGAAGGAGGTCAACACAACTAGGTTCGGCGAAGCGCCGCCACGGTTCCGGCGAGAGACGCCGCCGCGTCGGGAGGTATACGAATGGTGCGGGTTCCACCTGTCAACGACGCCCTCTCGCGTGGGATCAGCTGTGAACGCGGATCCGGTGTGGCTGCGCGGGTTAACCCCGTGGCTCCAGGTGTGGCTCAGTTCTGATTGGCCCTATTCAAATGAAGTGGGACCGACCCCTTTATTTGAAATTTCCAATAGGAAAATAAATCCAGATTCAATCCAAACTTGGAAAATCCATAACTTCCAGTAGAATTATCAAAAATTCCCAAATAAATTTTGTTAGCGCATGAAGAATACTGTCCAGTGGTGCACTTGGATTTGTATGAAAAGTCATAGAAATTTCTCTATAATTCAGATAAGAAAAATGCTTAAAGAATTCATTCCTACGGTTCTGTTAATTGGAGAATTCCCAATTTTGATCAAAACCCTATTATTAATACAATTGATCTCCAGTAAAAATTTTAAGTTCATTGGACTTCAATTACTGGGTTGATTAATATTCCAAATCTCTATGTAGTTATAAATTTAGAAAAATGGAAAAAATCAATTTCCAGAAATTTTCCCAAACTTGAAAAATCAGTTTCTCTTTGTAGGAAGCTTAGAAAATAGTGAAACAAATTTTTCTAGAACCAGTGAGACCCCCTTCTACATGATACAACCCCTGGTAGCTATGATAGGTCTCCAAAATTTCAACCAAAATTTAGATAAGGTTATTGGTTACCATAATTTTTAAGAACAACAAACTTCCTTGATCATCTCCTGTTCTTTGCAAGAATCTTCTCTATAGTCACTAGTATCTACCATAAAAGTCTCAAAGCTAATTAAGATAATTATCTTATTTTCATCCTAGGATATTCACACCACCTCAAGCATATTAATTATTTTCAAAGTCATTCATACCTAGTATATGCATATCGTGTAGTAGCTGAAATTGAGGAGCAGTCGGAAGCTTTGGAGGTCCAGCTGCCAGAAACTAACATAGGCTCAGACTCGCATTCAAGCAAGCCCCGGTTTGCATTTAAGTTCCTTACAGTGTTTTGCAGTTTTTATTTCACCTTATGTCTTCAAATGATTGTGCATTACGTTTAAGGTGTTTGACATCCACTTGCATGGCCCACAAATCCTATGGAGTCTTGGTTAGGTCTACGGCCCGTTGAGTAGACACTGCTATGCTTATGCTGATAGGAATTTTGGTAGAAGTTGAGTAGTTGGAATCTACTCGTGAGATAGGAATTTTATCACACGGGATGATCTGGAATCAGAAAATGGTTTATGAATATGAAATTGAGACTGAGCAGTGGGTAGGATCAGCGAGACATGGTCTCACGTTCGTAGCCCTGCTTGTGTCGATTGAGGACCGTTTCGTGTGCGGCCCTGCTGGACAAGCTTGAATTATACCGGCGACATACTGGAGGAATGGGCTCCAGTAAACTGACGTAGCTTGATACTAGTTTGTCGAGGCATTTCCTTCCATTTTATAGGCGTGGGTGGAGGGAAGCAAGGTGTAAATCAGCTGGTGGGCACGTCAGAGTACGCCCCGCGCAGTGACCTTCTGCTCGTGACGGATCGACCGGTTCGACATTCAAGTGTTTAGTGAAAGGGGGCCATATACGACTAGTACTGAAGTGTTATGTAGGTACTACTGTAAGTACTAGCTGATATTTCCAAAAGTGCGTATGTGTCGTGTTGTTCCGGTTGTATCCTGATTGCAATCACCATCCCTCACGGTAATAGAGTACCACTTGTTCACTGTGCTGTGACGTAGTAAATACTGAAGAAGTCAGGAGAATATGATATATGGGATTACAAATTGCTTGGACAACCTTGTTTGGCTTAGAAATAATACAATTAAAAGTTTACAGTTTCCCCATACTTTACCTGTAAAAGCATTATGTGCTTTGTGTACGTCATATCATTGGCAAAACATCTCTTGTTTGATTGTGGAGTCTATGATGTGCCGTGCCTGAAGAATGTCATGTGCAAGTTAAAACATGACTATAAGAATCCACTTGTAGGCGAGTCCTTTATGCTTTACCTTACCTATGCTTATATTCACCCTTGCATATGTCTAGTGAGATGGGTTAGTCATGCTGAGCCTTATGCTCACGTTTGTAGTTAACAAGTTTTTGCAGATTATACGACTGATGACAGGTTTGATGATGAGGCTGCACCCCCTCCAGGGTTTACAGCCGAGTGGGAACCCTGCACGCCGCCGTGAGTTGTGTGTTGCTAGTGCGAAGGATCCAGGGCATGGATGACTTTGCTTTTGCATAGCTAGTGCTGAGAGCGTAGCTATGATGTATAGTTCTCTTTCCTTCCGTTAGTATTTTAAAACTTCCGCTGTGTTTTTCAATAAAGACTTGGTATTGTAAATTGTTCTCGTCCTTTTCTTGTATACTGTTGGGTGTCGCATAGCACGACACCATCCAATGAGATCCTTGGAGGTCGGGATTCCGGTCCCCACAGACATGGTATCAGAGCATCATTGGGAATAGTGTACTTGTAAAGAGCATATTTTCAAAAAGTAGGATTTGAGTGAGGAATTAGTTATATGCCCTTATAAGGAGTATTATTAGTATAAGCTATAAAGGTGGTAAACTAACTTATATGTTATTAATTCTGTAACGACGCTCCGACGTCAGGTAAGAGGTAAGGTACACCACCGTAAGCGGATCAATTGTGGTAGGCTCACCATGCGAGAGGTAGCGTGGAAGTCTTTCCGTGGCTTGGCACGGAAATGTTAATAGGAGTTTCTGAAGCTTTCTATGTTTCTTAGAACCTATGACACGCGGTACCCCAGCGTGCTTCAAAGTTAGTGGGAGCCCCCGTCGGATGGTGTATAACCCGATAGTATGCATATATAGAACCATTCATGTTCTATGGGAGCATGCAAAACATGTATGCCCGAGTGTGTATAAGCCGGTTCGTGCGGGAGTCTTTGCTGTACAGACGTATTACAGCCATGTACCTCGAGACATGACATCGCTCGAGGGCGACTCACAACAGAGTCGTATGCATTTACTTTCATATATATTATTGTGACTACCTGTTGTGTTTCCCCGTGCCGCCCTTGAGGTGTGAAGGTGTGAAAGGGGATTGTTTGTCTTCTGCAGCATTGACTACGGTAGCGACCCGTGTAGAACACGTTTGAGAGTGAACGATACTAGGGCCACCTATAAACGTATCCGGAAATACCGGTTAGAATTTTTTTTGGTGAGGCACGTAGTACCGTCGGTATCAACTTTGATACTTGACCATCCCCAAATGACAAAAATGGATGCATTATATTTTGGAAAGTCTGACTATCAGTTGCTGGTAGGTTTGGACTCCATAAAATGAGTTTCGATTCGACATTGGGTTAGAACAAGATTCTTGATTTTCTGGCCAAAGTTTGCTCAACTTCGCCAGGTTATAATATTGGGTAATTAGGAATAAACATAGGGGTATGCTATATGGATGAAAAGTTCTCGAAGACCTCTACAACTTTTCTGTTGACCATCAAGGCATAAAATCTTGATAATCTGTTGAAATTTGGAGTATGCTTAAACTACTCCAGATAACCCTACCATTGTACCAGTCTCTGTATTTTCGCAATAACTCACTGTAGAGAAATATTCTGCCTTATTGTGATATATATCTGAAAAGGGTATAAACATATATACAGTTTTGTTATTTAAAGTTTATCTTGATTCAAATTGAAGGCAATTCAAATTTCGAGCTCAAAACAGTGAACTGCAGGGCTGCTGTTGAACAACAGTCAATTCATCTGTTAAGTTTAGATAGCTCTAGCTTTTGATCCAGAATAGTGACATGGTCATATATATACATTTATGGAAAGCTTATAAAGTCCTCTATCAACTTTATGTTGCACTCATGGCCTAAATCTTGGTGTAGCTGTGTTTAATTCCTATGGTTGCAAACTCGGTTCTGGCAGATCAGAACTTGAAACAGTTGGCACATAGTTTCGAATTAGCGCACTATACCTATGTAACAAATGTTTCATGGCCGAAATATTTTACCTATGGATTGTTAAATTGATGTTATACAATGTTTATTTTGTCATTACCTCAATATATTGTCATGATATACCTGTATAAATTGTGGAAATCACCACATATACAGGAGAGGTTCTGTCAAAATTTTCAGAAAATTTGGGTCAACTTTAAACCTGTATAGATTCTATTTCCTAGATCACCTGGAGCTGTTTGAGTACAATCTGGAAAGGTTGGAAAGTGTACTACAACTTTTGTATTCAACCAAACCTCTGGTTCTGACGTTTTCTGTATGAAAATTTTTAATTTATACAGGAAGGTCAGCTGAAATAGACTGAGATTACAACTCCAGTTTTAAAATTTTCTTAAACTATTGGGAGTGGAAACCTTTTCATTGTTCCTGTATCCTTTTCTATAGATGACGGATGTGATGATTCTATTACCGGACGGATGGATATTTTCCACTTGCACTAGCCGTCCGGGCTTCCCAAGTATGTTGCGGGAAGTGCTCCAACAGTTTGGCTTCATCGAGATGCCATGCTATTGGGGCCGAGAAACGATTGACAGAGGCGTTCGGTCATGCACCATCTTGGTCGACATCCCGGCTAGTCCACGTCATTATGGATGGACTCCTTTCTCGGTTACTATCAAAGGAGCTCATTTGGAGGACACTTGGGCAATCGCAACAGGCGAGGGACTTATGAAGCTTTGTGAGCTTCATCAAGATGCCATGGCTGGGACTCAATTTGCCCTTATTCCGGTCCGTGGTATGGCTGGTTTTGAGTGGCAGTGTCGTATGGTTGCTGCCTATACACCGTATGGCGACACAACCTCGATGACACTGGGGACGTATGCGGCTGCGTCCAATATGGTGGTTTCTACACAAGGTGTAATTATTCAGAAGCAAGTAGAAGCCTTGAGGCAAGCGACTGAGCGGGGAGATACCCTTGATTATATCAACGAGAATCTACGTTCGCTCCTAGCTCCAACAAATCACCGGCTAAATAATTGTGAGAGTCAGCTGCATTATGCTCGCATTAGACTACAGAAAGCTCATGCCGAACAACGGCAAGCTCGCAATGAACTGCAGCAAACTCATGGTGAGCTGCAAGCGAGTCAGTTAGAGGTGCAACAACAGTAGGAGCAGCCGTCGGTAGTCACTGAGGAACGAGACACAGCCATAGAGGCAGTTCAAAATTGGGAGTATGAGGCAGAACAACTTCAGGATAATGTGATTGAGGCCGAAGCACAATTGCAACCAGTGGTGTATCCACTGACCCATGATATACCACTAAATATGGGTGAACAAGTGCCTTCGAACGACAACGAAGAAGAAGATGATCCCGAGGAACTCGAGTACGTCGAGTAGGATGTATTGGAGTGGGGTGAGGCAACACTTCTGCCATCACGGGGCAACATATTGTTTAATAGTTGTTCTTGTTTATTTTGTGGCCATATTTGTATCATATTAAGAATAGCAATGGTTATGTCTAAGATGACAAGATGTGTATGACACCTCATGGGGACCAAGTATGGTAGAGATGCACTTCCGTAGGGGAGTCCATCATTTTGGAGTTCACTACTGTAAACTTGGTCATGAGATAATATATCTTGTATAAAGTTTATACTTTATCAATATATGTGAATGTTATGCACTTATTCCCTTATCAATAGTCGTACTACTGAATAATAAAATGGATAAAGGAAAAGAAAACATGTGCTGATTTTAAGTCATTTGGATGCAGAATGGTGCGTACGCGCTCGACGCCTGAAATGGGAGGATCAAGTCGTGGTTGTGAGGACAAATCTTCGACCCAGGAGACATCTGCGACACTGCAACAACGAGTTCCTCCACCACAACCTCCTGAACTTCCAAGGAGTCTAGCGGAGGTTCTCGCCGCAGTGCTTGGCTCGTGCGACGAGCAAACATAGTTACTGCAAACTTTGGTCCAGCATTCGTCCCATCAAGGAGGGCGACCAGATTCGGGTCCACGACAGCTTTCTCTGAGTTCATACTCGGACTTCATGTCAATGCACCTGCCGGTCTTCGTGGAGGTCGATGAACCGTTGGAGGCGAACAACTGGATCCGCTCCATTGAAGGGAAGTTCGGTTTGCTACGAGTGACCGAACATCAGAAGACCCTGTTCGCGGCTCATCAATTACAAGGGTATGCTTGTGCGTGGTGGGCAAATTACCTTGCCGCACGACCAGCCGGCTATGCCGCGAGCTGGGAGGAATTCCGGGAGGCATTTCGCGCCTATCACATACCTCCCGGTGTTATGAGGAGGAAGCTTCAAGAGTTCTTGGAGCTGAAGCAAGGAGGAAGGAGTGCTTATGAGTACTCCAAGATATTCAACCACTTGGCCCAATATGCTCAGGACCGAGTGAGTACTGAAGATCAGAAGCGGGAATGCTTCTATCGGGGTTTGAACCCCAAGATGAAGGACAAGCTTGCCTTGTTCAACAGCGGTAGCTTCAACAACATGGTCAATGCCGCGATCGTGCAGGAGGACGCTACTAGGGAGCTGTTCTTTGACAAGAAGAAAAGGAGTGCTCCACAGGGGAGCGGAGTGGGTACTCCTCAGAAGTACCACATGGTGTATCGATCACCATCCGGCCAGAGGTGGCAGCCGCCATCGCGACCACCGATGTTTCGTGGTCGCCCCTTAAACAACGTCTACTTTCGCCCACAATAGCAACAAGGGATGATTCCACGTGCACCTCTACCTCCACCGCGTGCACCGGGATTTCGTCCTCCATTCCGTGCCGGTCATACCTCGTACACGTGTTATACGTGTGGACGTACGGGGCACTCTACCAAGGACTGCCTGCAGAGCGGAGGACAGTCATTGTACCAGGGGGAAAACCAGCCTCGCAAGCAGCCCAAGAAGCCATCCACCAGAACCGGCAACATCCATCACCTCACCATCGAGGACGTTCTAGAAGGCGCACCTGTACTCACGGGTACGTTCTCTCTCATTGGTCATCCCGTAGTCATCCTTTTTGACTCCGGTGCTTCCCACAACTTTATTAGCAAGTCTTATGTCAGTCAATACCAATTTCTTATCTTTTCCACAAAAACCCCATATATGATTTGTTATCCGGGAGGAAAAGTAGTCGCAAATAAGATGGTCCATAGGGTACCTCTTAATCTTGGTGGGAAATATACCCTATCTCTCTCATTATACTAGAGCATCAGAAGTTAGATGTCATCTTAGGGACGACATTGTTGCAATACAACTGTGCTATTATTGACATCGTTCCTCGGAGGATATATCTAAATTCTCTGCTCCACTCTCCCCAAACTCTCACTCTTGAGAGTAATATCCACGTGACTCCAACTGCTTATAACACTGAGGCCTGTAAACTCGAAGACATTCCAGTAGTATGTGAGTATCCGGACGTTTTTCCCGAAGATCTTCCTGACATGCCACCAAAAAGAGATGTCGAGTTTAAGATTGAACTTGTACCGGGAATAGTGCCAATCTCGAGAAAGCCGTATAAGATGGCACCTAAGGAATTTGCATAACTGAAAGAGCAGTTGAAGGAACTTTTGGACAAGGGTTTCATTCGTCCAAGTTCATCACCTTGGGGCTGTTCTGCATTGTTCTGGAAAAGAAGGATAAAATGTTGAGACTATGTGTTGACTATCGTCCACTCAATGCTGTCATGATCAAGAACAAGTATCCACTACCCCGTATCGATATTTTGTTCGATCAATTGGTGGGTGCTTCGATATTTTCAAAAATGGATTTTTGTTCTGGGTATCATCAAATCAGGATTCAACCAAAGGATATACCTAAGACAACATTATCGATGAGGTATGGATTATATGAGTACCTTGTCATGTCATTCGGATTGTCCAACGCACCGGCCCATTTCATGTATCCCATGAATTCGGTGTTCATGCGGGATTTGGACAAGTTTGTCGTGGTCTTCACCGACGACATCCTCGTGTACTCAAAATCCGAAGAAGAACATGCACAACATTTGCACATCGTGCTTCAGCGATTGCGGGACCACAAGTTGTACGCTAAGTTAAGCAAATGTGAGTTATGGATCAACCAAGTGTCATTTCTAGGGAACATCATCTCTGCCGAAGGGATTGCAGTTGATCCAAGCAAGATTAAGCAAGTACTCAAATGGGAGTCTCCTAGGTCTGCGCATGAAGTTCGAAGTTTCCTGGGTTTAGCAGGATATTACCGGCCGGAGGTTCATCCCAAACTTTTCCAAGATAGCTAAACCAATGACGGAACTTCTGAAGAAAGGAAACAAATATACATGGACAAAGGAATGTGAGGAAGATTTTCAAGCATTAGTAAAAACACCCCACAACAGCGCCAATATTAGCCCAACTAGACACAACTAGATCATTTGATATTTATTGTGATGCATCTAGAATTGGTTTGGGTTGCGTATTAATGCAAGACAGAAGGGTGACCGCTTATGGATCACGGCAGCTTCAGAACCATGAGCAGCATTATCCGACTCATGATCTTGAGCTCGCTGCCGTGGTACTAGCATTAAAGATGTGGATACACTATCTATGGGGCAACCTAGTACATCTCTACACCGATCACAAAAGCTTGAAGTACATCATCACCCAGAAGTATTGAATATGCGACAGCGAAGATGGTTGGAATTAATCAAAGACTATGAAATAGAGATCCACTACCATCCCGGAAAGGCAAATGTAGTCGTAGATGTGCTAAGTCGCAAGTCCCATATCAATAACCTTTCTATCACCTTGATAGAGGAAGAAGAGCCGAGTCTCAACTTGGTTCCGTATGGGGCGCCATATAGCAAAGTACGTATTCGAATGTGATACGTGTCGACGAGTGAAAGCCGACCATCTAAAGGCAGCCAGACAACTACAACCTTTAAGCATACCGGCCTGGAAATGGGAGGACATCAACATGGATTTCATTGTTGGATTACCTCTCACCTTTCGCAAACATGACTCGATTTGGGTGATAGTCGACCGATTCACCAAGTCGGCTCACTTTATTCCAGTCAATGTCAAGTATGTGGCACGACAATATGCAGAGCTGTATATTGCCAGGATGTTATGCTTACACGGAGTACCCCACACTATCACATCAGATCGTGGAACCTTGTTTGTTGCTCGATTTTTGGAGCAGCTCCATGCATCTCTGGGTACCAAATTGATTCGAAGCTCAGCTTACCATCCACAGACTGACGGTCAAACGGAACGAGTAAACCAAGTGCTAGAGGATATGCTCCGCGCCTGTGCCATCCACCATGGTAAGAATTGGGATGATCATCTCCCATTGGCGGAGTTTTCATACAATAATGATTATCAGACTAGCATCCAAATGGCACCATATGAAGCTCTTTATGGCCGGAAGTGCCCCACACCTTTGAACTGGTGTGAATCCGGTGAACGAGTAACATATGGTATAGACTTGGTAAAGGAAGCCGAAGATCGAGTACGAGTTATTCAAGCCAACCTCAAGGCTGCTCAGTCTCGCGAGAAAAGCTATGCGGACAAACGATGTCGACAGCTTCACTTTGATATCAGGGATCACGTTTACCTTCGTGTATCCCCAATGAAAGGTATTCATCGCTTCAGTGTAAAAGGGAAGCTAGCTCCGCGTTTCATTGGACCATTCGCAATAAGTGAGCAATGCGGACCTGTAGCCTATCGGCTAGAGCTGCCATCATCGCTTTCAGGGGTCCACAATGTGTTTCACATTTCACAATTGAGAAAATGTCTCAAGGCCCCAGCAGAAGTCCGTATGGAGGATTTGGAAGCTCTCCAACCAAATCTTACTTACTCTGAGCATCCAACTCAGATAGTCGATGAGAAGACTCGTACCACAAGAAACCGCACCTTGCATTTCTACAAGGTCTTGTGGGGAAACCACACCGCTGATGAAGCAAAGTGGGAAAGCGAGGAATATCTTAGAACCAACTATCCAGACTTGTTAACGTCATATGTTAATTAGATCTTTTCCTTTTATCCTTCCTTTTGTAATCTCGGGACGAGATTCTTCTAAGGGGAGAGGAATGTAAAATCCCATATTTCCTTCATATGAGGTTCAATTGTACGTTGGTTATCAACCCTAATGGAGACCAATTATAGCTAGGCTTATGAACTTGATCTCATCAAATAATTTCTTCCACTCATGCTTAAATTTTATTAACATGAGGAATGAACTTCACCAATAATCTTAGATAAATACTTTTGACCTCTCTTCAAAGTTTGGAATTATTTGAATGGAGGATCCTAGGTCAAATTAATATGCAGTACCCAATATATATTCAAATTAATTACAAATTGAATATGCTACTGTACATTTGGCCCTGTCAAAATTATTAAAATATGAGGCCATAATTTTTTCTATGGTTTACTAATATTCCAAATATACTTCCGTAAAGTTTCATAAATTTTGAACTCCATTTGCTATTTTATTTGAGACGCTTAGCAAATTCAGGCCATATTAGGATTTCAAATTTTGAATTCTGTTCAACTTATTTGAACATCAAGATTTGAACACACCATCATGGTCAGGATGACTTGCTTGACTTGTCCTCAAAGTTTCAAAAATTTTGGAACTCAATTGCTATTTAAATCAGTGACACCATTGAATTTAATCCAATTTCAAATTCAAATTTGAAATTCACTTGAAACTTGCTCCAAATAAAAATCCAATGACATAATCAAATTCTTGATATTTACTTTGGCCTCCCCACAAAAATCTAGAATTTTTGGATCAAGTTTGGTAGGAGAATTGAAGTTGCAGAGGGAGGAAGAGGATAAGAGGAGGTGGGACCCACTGTCAGCCTAACCCACTCGAGTGCAACCCACGGGGTGCTCTGTATCCAGCTCTCCCCATCTACACCAGCAGCGTGCGACACTGCGACACGACATTGAACCACCGAGCTGCCTGCTTGCTTGCGCCATGGCGCGCTCCCCTCATCCCTCCATCCCTATAAATAACCCCCCTTGGCCGTCGCCGTTGAACTCCACCTCGGTTCGCGCCATTCCCGTCGCCCCTGTTCGATCGAGTTTTCGCTAACGATTGAAGCTGTTCCTCCCCGAGCTGTAAGTAGATAAAAGGCTTGTCACTACCTCCTCTACGTATTCTATTTGGTCATTGATCGTGACATAGCTTTTGCTTGGGATATTTTGAAGTTTTCCGGTTGCTGTCGAGGAAGCCGCCGAGAACCTTCACTGTCTCACCATCGAGCTCCAGTTCTAGGCCGTCTCCAGCCTCGATCCTTTAAGCGAAAAGGTTCACAATCCTCTCTATTTTATGCTCATAGAATCTAAGCCTATGACATGAAGTGTAGCTCGAGTTCTTATTCGATAACTGAACGATTTCTCAATAGAACAACAAGGCTTCACGCTTAAATTTGTTTCATTCTTGCAATCATCCTTTAATCTGGTTAGAAGATAGCTTCTGTATGTCCTAACCATGCTCCCTGCCCAAGGACCCTAAAAGTTATCAACCGAGCACCTTAGATTTCGAGATTTCGCGGCTGCCGGTTGAAAAACCGTACTTCGCTGTCGAACTCAGCTTTGTCGGCGATGTCACCCCATTCTAACCCCCAAATCATCATCCTGGTGCTCCCAGGAACATTCCCGACTTTTCCCGAGCCTATTACGCCATTTCCGAGCGTTTCCGACGAACGCCAAAACCCTAGCTCCGCCGTCACCGACGCACCGCCGTCTCCGTCCATAGCCGACTTGATTGGACACCACCATCGGCTTGCACGGTCGATTTTATGGTTGAGCGGTCAAGGTGAGGCCGGAAGGAGGTCGACGCAACTAGGTCCAGCGAAGCGCCGCCGCGGTTCCGGCGAGAGACGCCGCCGCGTCGGGAGGTAGACGAAGGGTGCGGGTCCCACCTGTCAACGACGCCCTCTCACGTGGGATCAGCTGTGAACGCAGATCTGGTGTGGCTGTGCAGGTTAACCCCGTGGCTCCCGGTGTGGCTCAGTTCTGATTGGCCCGATTCAAATGAAGTGGGACCGGCCCCTTTATTTGAAATTTCCAATAAGAAAATAAATCCAGATTCAATCCAAACTTGGAAAATCCATAACTTCCAGTAGAATTATCCAAAAATTCCCAAATAAATTTTGTTAGAACCAGCATGAAGAATACTGTCGAGTGGTGCATTTGGATTTGTATGAAAAGCCATAGAAATTGCTCTATAATTCAGATAAGCAAAATGCTTAAAGAATTCATTCCTACAGTTCTGTTAATTGGAAAATTCCTAATTTTGATCAGAACCCTATTATTAATACAATTGATCTCAAGTAAAATTTTTAAGTTCATTGGACTTCAATTACTGGGTTGATTAATATTCCAAATCTCTATGTAGTTACAAATTGAGAAAAATGGAAAAATCAATTTCCAGAAATTTCCGCAAACTTGAAAAATCAGTTTCTACCTGTAGGAAGCTTAGAAAATAGTGAAACAAATTTTCCTAGAACCAGTGAGACCCCCTCTACATGATACAACCCCTGGTAGCTATGATAGGTCTCTAAATTTCAACCAAAATTTTGAGAAGGTTATTGTTTACCATATTTTTTAAGAACAACAAACTTCCTTGATCATCTCATGTTATTTGCAAGAATCTTCTCTATAGTCACTAGTATCTACCATAAAAGTCCCAAAGCCAATTAAGATAATTATCTTATTTTCATCCTAGGATATTCACACCACCTCAAGCATATTAATTATTTTCAAAGTCATTCATACCTAGTATATGCATATCGTGTAGTAGCTGAAATCGAGGAGCAGCTGGAAGCTTTGGAGGTCCAGCTGCCAGAAACTAACATAGGATCAGACTCGCATTCAGGCAAGCCCCGATTTGCATTTAAGTTCCTTAAAGTGTTTTGTAGTTTTTATTTCACCTTACGTCTTCAGATGATTGTGCATTACGTTTAAGGTGTTTGACATCCACTTGCATGGCCCACAAATCCTATGAAGTCTTGGTTAGGTCTACAACCCGTTGTGTAGACACTGCTATCCTTATGCTCATAGGAAATTCAGTAGAAGTCGAGTAATTGGAATCTACTCGAGAGATATGAATTTTATCACACGAGAGGATCTGGAATCAGAAAATGGTTTATGAATATGTAAGTGAGACCGAGCAGTGGGTAGGATGCAGCGAGACGTGGTCTCACGTGCGTAGCCCTGCTTGTGTCGATTGAGGACCGTTTCATGTGCGGCCCTGCTGGACAAGCTTGAATTGTACCAGCGACATACTGGAGGAATGGGCTCCAGTAAACTGACGTAGCTTGATACTAGTTTGTCGAGGCATTCCGTTCTGTTTTATAGGCATGGGTTGAGGGCAGCAAGGTGTAAATCAGCTGGTGGGCACGTTAGAGTACGCCCCACGCAGTGACCTCCTGCTCGTGACGGATCGACCAGTTCGACATTCAAGTGTTTAGTGAAAGGTGGCCATATACGACTAGTACTGAAGTGTTATGTAGGTACTGCTGTAAGTACTCGCTGACATTTCCGAAAGTGCGTATGTGGCGTGTTGTCCTGGGTGTATCCTGATTGCAATCATCGTCCCTCGCGGTAATAGAGTACCACTTGCTTACTGCACTATGACGTAGTAAATACAGAAGAAGTCAGGAGAATTTGATATATGGGATTACAAATTGCTTGGACAACCTTGTTTGGCTTAGAAATAGTACAATTAAAAGTTTACAGTTTCCCCATACTTTATCTGTAAAGGCATTATGTGCTTTGTGCACGTCATATCATCGAAAAAACGTTTCTTGTTTGATTGTGGAGTCTATGATGTGCCATGCCTAAAGAATGTCATGTGCAAGTAAAATATGACTATAAGAATCCACTTGTAGGAGAGTCCTTTATGCTTTACCTTACCTATGCTTAGTATTCACCCTTGCATATGTCTAGTGAGACGGGTTAGTCTTGCTGAGCCTTATGCTTACGTTTGCAGTTCACAAGTTTTTGCAGATTATACGACTGATGACGGGTTTGATGACGAGGCTGCACTCCCTCCAGGGTTTACAGCCGAGTGGGAACCCTGCACGCCGCCGTGAGTTTTGTGTTGCTAGTGCGAAGTATCCGGGGCATGGATGACTTTTCTTTTGCATAGCTAGTGCTAAGAGCATAGCTATGATGTATAGTTCTCTTTCCTTTCGTTAGTATTTTAAAACTTCCGCTATGTTTTTCAATAAAGACATGGTATTGTAAACTGTTCTCGTCCTTTTCTTGTATACTGTTGGGTGTCGCATCGCACGACACCATCCAATGAGATCCTTGGAGGTAGGGATTCTGGTCCCAACAGACATTAGAGAGGACAACAAAGCAAGTGTACCACAAGATGAAGATTGACTGGAGCTAGGCATGTCATGCTGAGAAACAAAAGCAATAGACTTGTTGGGGTTCTTACGTGATATTATGTCAATTTCATGAGTTTTTAACTTGGAATATAGTACATCTAAAGTAAGTGTACTCATTACAGTAGATTCACGAATAGATGCGACTTTCATCTCCCAAATTAACATATCTAATGCACTTAACAATTGCCTAGCATTTTCAGCATCTAAAAAATTAACATTGACATTACACAAGTTGAGAATTTTATTAAAGCGGGCAAAAAGGTCATCAATAGAATCATCGGATTGCATCTCGAAGCGCATGTATTCTTTCTTGAACATGTCTTGCCTTACCTCCTTGATCGTGTTGGATCCTTCGTGGTAATCACAAAGTGCTTTCCACACATCGTATGCAGATCGGAGGTGTGCAACACGGTCGAAGTCGCTTTGAGTTAATCCTTGTATGATCAAGTTCCGAGCCTTGTTGTTGTTGTCTACATCTCTCAGATTTGTAGCTGTAACTTGATCATTTGACGGCACTTCGTAAGGCTTGTATACCTTCTCCCATATTGCAAAGCCTTGAGCCTGGATGAAGGCTTCCATACGTGCCTTCCAAACTTAAATCAATACCACTAAAGACACAAGGTTTTGCGGAGTATTTCTCCATGATGATAAGTCAAAATATGTGCAAATCACAAGTATTAGAGCACTGTGGCTCTGATACCAATTGTAGGATCAAAGAGCATGTGAAAATCTACCAGAGGGGAGGGGGTGAATGGTAGATTAAAAAAATCTTACGCAGCGGAAACAATTAAATCCCAACCCATTTGGTAGAGAAATGATCTGTTAAAGAAATCATGCGTGAGACTAATCTAAACGTGTTTCACCATGACAAAAGTGATATATATCAGAGAGAATCAAGTCACGAAGACGACACAACAAGAATCACTCAAATCCGTCGAGAGAAACTCAAGTTACAATCGAAAGATCGAACAAAGGTCAATCTGTCCTACCCGAGAAAAACAGTTATGTAACACTTGCAAAGAAACTCGTGTAGGTAAAAAATCACAAATCCAATGAAAGTGAAATTTTGACAAATGGTATATAATCAAGTTTTGAAGACAAGACAAAAAGAATCACATCAATAGGATATGTAAAACTCGAGTTATGATAAAACCACCGATGAAAGGTAGTGCTGTGCAGAAACTCGACGAGTAAAACTTGTCTGGAACAAGTCGGACGAAGAAGGCACAAAAAGTTCCTTTCAACTATGAATTTTATTCAATAGAACACAAGAGGAACAGCCCCAAAGTCGTGCACCACGAGCTCTGGCCTCCCTTGCTTATATAACCAGCCCTTAGGCCAACCCAATCTCAACTAGGACTCTAATCCTACTCAATTCACGAATCGTAACTTTCCATAACTGCTTATGACTCTTCTATACGCAGATAGAAGCAATCTTAAGACTTCCAAACACCTTAGTGTAAGACCTATGTGTGCTGAATACATTGGCTTGTAGTGAATACACTTGGCTTTGATGATAAAAGTGTTGAATATCACCAAAACACCTTTTTTATCAAGGTCTGACTCTAGCTCCGAGCTACAGCAAGGTCCGACGGTAGGTCCGGCTTGGTTTGGGTAGCTCCGGTTACGTTCGATGCTAGGTCCGACTTCTTGATAAGGTCCGACCAGCTTTGGTAAGCTCCGGTGAGCTTTATCTTTAGCTCCGGCATGTCTTTGATAGCTCCGACATATATTTAATAGCTCCGACATGCTTTTGCTAAGCTCCGACGTACTTTGTCTAGCTCCGGTTTTGGGTTGACTAGTTTTTACTAGTTTTTGGTAAGCTCCGGCAGGAGCTTGGTTGTACTAGTTTTGGTATGCTCCGGCGCTAGGTTCTACTAGCTTTTGTTAGCTCTGGCTCAAGGTCCGGGTTGCTCTGGCAAGGTCCGGAACTTGACCGTAGTGCTTCTGTTTTTCATTTGCAATGTTTCATACTTGCTTTACATTGTTGAAAAGATTGCTTAGTATTCGTTTGCTAAGTTTTTGGTGCGTTTTGGTTGATATGGATGATATCGTGTTACTGTGGTTTTGCAACATGCTTATGTGAGGTTCTCACGTAGGGTATTGTGTTCGGAACTAACTTGAGTCAAGTCTAGGACTTGGGCTCGTATGGATTGGTTGTTTATTCATGTGCAGGTGTTGCTTGAGTTCAAGTCATGGCTGGTGACGGGATCCATTGGACTAGTCTCAGGGAGGAGATGATGTTCCAACAACCAAGTTTGGGAGGAACTGTGGTTGAGCTGATCAGGAGGTCGCGCAGGATGATTGAATCAAGGGCAGTGCATATGAAGGTTACTGAACATCGAAGGAAGGTGTTCGCACGTATGCATGCGGTGCATGACGTGGAAACATGGTTCTGAAGATGGGATAAGGAAGGAAAGATCTGGTTGGAAGGATCGGATCGTAACGTTTGATGACTTTGGCTGTGGCGGAGTCGGTTATGGCTCGGTATGGAAAGTATCGAGTTGGTTACGATAGGATTTCGTGTGGGTCACGAATTTGAGTTGTTTAGGAATGTGGGATATGTTCCTAAGGTGTTTGGAAGTCTTAAGATTGTTTCTATCTGCGAATAGGAAGATCTTGAGTGGTTATGGAAAGTTCCGATTTGTGATCGGAATAGGATTGGAGTCCTAGTTGAGATTGGGTTGACCTAAGGACTGGTTATATAAGCAAGGGAAGGCCAGAGTTCGTGGTGCACGACTTTGGGGCTGTTCCTCTTGTGTTCTATTGAATAAAATTCGTAGTTTGAAGGAACTTTTGTGCCTTGTTCGTCCGACTTGTTCCAGACAAGTTTTACTCGTCGAGTTTCTGGACAGCACTACCTTTCGTCGGTAGTTTTATCATAACTTGAGTTTTACTGATCCAATTGACGTGATTCTTTTTGGGTTGTCTTCACAACTTGATTGTCTATCATCTGGCAAAATTTCACGGTCATTGGATTTGTGGTCTATGATATACACGAGTTTCTTTGCAGCTTTCCAGAACTGTTTTTTCTCGGGTAGGGCAGATTGACCATTGTTTGATCTTTCGATCATAACTTGAGTTTTTCTCGACGGATTTGAGTGATTCTTTTTGTGTTGTCTTCGTGACTTGATTCTATTTGATATCTATCTTTTTTGTCACGGTGAAACACGTTTATATTAGTCTCACACATGATTTCTTTAAAATATCGTTTTTCTGCCGAAAGGGTTTGGGGTTTAATTGTTTCCGCTGCGTAAGATTTTTAAATCTACCATTCACCCCCCCCTCTGGTAGATTTTCACGTGCTCTTTGATCCTACAATTGGTATCATAGCCACGGTGCTCTAATCTTTGTGATTTGCACGTGTTTTTGACTAATCATCATGGAGAAGTACTCCGCCAAACCTTGTGTGTTTGCTGGTATTGATTTTCAGGTTTGGAAGACATGCATGGAGGCTTTTATCCAGGCACAAGGCTTTGCAATATGGGAGAAGGTGTATAAGCCTTATGAAGTGCCACCTAATGATCAAGTCACGGCCACAAACCTACGGGACATCGACAACAACAACAAAGCCCGAAACTTGATCATCCAAGGACTCACTCAAAGCGACTTTGATCGTGTCGCGCACCTTCGATCAGCATACAATGTTTGGAGAGCTCTCTGTGATTACCATGAAGGCTCCAACACAATCAAGGAGGTAAAACAAGATATGTTCAAAAAGGAATATATGCGTTTTGAGATGCAACCGGGTGAGTCTATCGATGACCTTTTTGCTCGGTTAATAAAATTCTCAGCAACTTACGTAGTGTCAATGTAAATTTTTCTGATGCTGAGAATGCTAGGCAACTTCTTAGTGCGTTAGACATGTCAATTTGGGAGATGAAAGTAACATCTATTCGTGAATCAACTGTCATGAGTTCTCTTACATTAGATGTACTTTACTCTAAACTAAAAACTCATGAAATTGACATCCTAGCACGTAAGAACCCAAATAAGTCTATTGCATTTGTTTCACAACGTGATATGTCTAGCTCCGGCCAATCATCATCTTGCAATACTCTTGCTTTATTGTCCTCACTAACCCTGGAGCAGATCGAAGAATTTCCAGAAGAGGAGTTGGCACTCATCTCTACTAGATTCTCAAAAGCATTGCAAAATGTGAGAACTAGAAGGAGAGGAAGCTCCGGACCTCAACGCTGTTTTGAATGTGGTAAAACAGGACACTTTCGTACAGAATGCCCTAACCTTTCAGGTCCGACCACCCGAGAAGAAAAACAAAGCAAGGTCCGGACCCCCTCTGGAAATTCCAACAAGAAGAGAAAGGTACCATAGGACGCAAAATGATCAACAACTTCATCATCGCGCTTCAAGAGCTCAGTTCAAGTGACATTGACTTTGAAAGTGATGAAGAGAATGATGACATGGCCAACATATGATTCATGGCGGGCAAAGCAAGATCAAGATCAAGTGAGGAGGAAGCAGAACACAATAGTGACGATGATGAGGTATGTTCAACCTGTAATGAAATGTGTGATGCTATTTCTCGTGCCACTGTTATTGTCAAGAAAAAGGACAAAAAGCTTAGGGACAATGCTGCTAAAATTGAGTCACTAGAATCTGAAATTAATCGTTTGAAATCCTTAATTCCTAGTGATGATTTTTGTTCCTCATGTGACTTAATATATGAACAATTGTCCTCCGTAAGAAGTGCACATTCCTCCACTCTAGACAGATTTGATGAAGAAATTGAAAAGAACAAAAAGCTTGCTGCACTTAGTGATAAAAACTTAAAAGATGCTTCTTGTTCTACAATTGATTTGCATTGTTCTACTTGTGACGATCTTGATAAGAAACTACATGATGCTATGAATGAAATTTCTATATTGAACAATGCTTTACGTTCTCATGAAGTTAAATTTTGTTCAAATTGCAAACTAAAAGGAAAAACTTCATGTGAAAATTGCCTTGACCTGTCCAATAAACTTGATGACATGCATAGGACATTAGATCGGTTTTGTAATGGGAATAAGAACCTAAACTTACTGCTGAAATCTTCCAAGTCTTGCAATGATAAAACTGGTTTAGGTTTTGATTCTCATACTCATGCTAAGGCACATCCACCTAAAATTGTAAAGTCATTAGGAAGTGGGTTGATTCAAACAGTTCCTAAACAAAAAGGAGTGGTTTTCAAATCTGCAGGAGTGTTGCCTCATTCGGTTACAAATAAAAATATTGCTTGCTCATCTAGACATGAACACAAAGTTAAATTTCATTGTACCTTCTGTGGTAGAGATGGTCATGTCATAGATTTTTGTTATAGACTAGCTAAACAACAGAAAAGGGAAAGAATGGTTGCTAGATCTCATAACTTTCATGCAATATTTGCTGCACATATTGAACCGAATGTACAACCTGCTATTTTGAGTCAAAATCATTCAAAGTTTACCTCCGGACCTTCTGTTTTTGCCTCCGGAGCTACTGATTTTTGTGCTACACAAGTAACACCTTATAGGTCAGTAGTTAAGAATAAAAAATCTCAAACTTTGACTCATAAACCTGTTGTTTTGTCTCAGCTTTCGCGTGTTTTTCCTGCTGCACGTCGCGTGACTCAGTACTGGATTCCTAAATGCCTTTTGACTAACCCCAGTATTGAGTCATCGATGTATTGTGCTTTTATGTAGGTTACACGTTTGAGGAAGGAGAACATTTGGATTGTGGATTCAGGTTGCTCACGCCACATGACCGGTAACAAAGATTGGTTCTCCTCCCTCTCTTTTGTGTCACGTGTAGAGAATGTCACTTTTGCCTATAATTCTTCAACTCCTATAATTGCTAAGGGTTCGGTTAGAGTAAATGATCACTACACTTTGAAGGATGTGGCACTTGTCAAAAATTTGAAATACAACTTGCTTTCTGTTGCACAATTGCTAGATGAAAATCTAGAAATTATTTTCAATAAAAACTGCTGCAAAGTTGTAGGTTCAAATAGTGAGCTTATTTTTAACATGTCTCGGTTTGGAAGAGTTTTTAAAGCCGATTTTGATATGTCTTCCTCTAAGCATAGGTGTCTAGTTGCTAATGATTCAAAGGACTTATATTTTTGGCATCGTAGACTTGGTCACGTAGGCTTTGATCACCTAACGCGTGTTAGTGCTCTTGATCGCATACGTGGGCTGCCTAAGCTTAAAGGGGACAAAGAAATTGTGTGCTCTTCTTGTAGACATGCTAAGATGGTTGCAGGTTCACATACTCCTCTCACAATGATCATGACAACTGAACCATGTCTTTTTTTGCATCTTGACACCGTAGGACCTCCACGTGTTCAATTCTTCGGAGGTAAATGGTATGTTCTTGTTATCGTTGATGATTATTCTAGATACTCTTGGGTTTACTTTATGGCGTCTAAGAATGAAGTTTTTAGTCACTTTAGAACTTTATTTCTTAGATTATCAATTGATCACCCATGATCATTAAAAGCAATTAGAAGTGATAACAAAACTGAATTTAAAAATCAATCTTTTGATCACTTTTGTGCTGAAAATGGAATAAATCATCAATTCTCTTCACCATATGTACCTCAACAAAACGGTGTTGTAGAAAGAAAGAACAGAACCTTAGTTGAGATGGCTAGGACTATGCTTGATGAATATCAAACTCCTAGGAAATTTTGAGCTGATGCGTTAGCAACCGCTTGTTATGTCTCAAATCGTGTTTTCTTGTGTGCTAAGCTAGGTAATACACCATATCAGCTTCGGTTTGGACATAGGCCTAGTGTTACACACTTTCGGGTCTTTGGTTGCAAATGCTTTGTTAAGAAACATGGTAATCTTGATAAATTTGAACCTGGATCCATTGATGGCATGTTTCTTGGTTATCCATCTCATACTAGAGGCTATCGTGTGTTTTTACTTGACACTAACAAAATTGTGGAGACTTGTGAAGTGTCTTTTGATGAAGCTAGCCCAGGTACTAGCTCCGATGTTGCAGGACCAGATCCGTATCCTCACGGGGAGGGTATTTTCGAAGATGAAGAAGAGCCGGTGATACTGCCTAGTAGTTCTGAAGTTGACACGTGTCCAGCTCCGGACATTGAACAAGCTCCGGCTATCACCTATGCTGGTCCTGATCGTCCACAAGTCACAAGCTCATCAATCTACAATGAACCTAATGAAGAAGAAGCTTGTGAGACATCTGTTCCCCTACGTCTTTACAAAGATCATCCCCCAAAACAAATGATTGGAAGCTTGCCCGAACGAGTCACACGGTCCAGGTTTTGCGATCCAAACTCTCATGCTCATTCTGCTTTTGTTGCTTCTTTTGAACCCAAAGATATATCACACGCACTCACTAATGAATCTTGGATTATTGCCATGCAAGAAGAGTTAGAAAATTTTGAAAGAAATAATGTTTGGAAACTTGTACCTCCACCTCAAGGTCACACTTTAATTGAAACTAAATGGGTATATAAAAATAAACAAAGTGAGGATGGGGTTGTGGTTAGGAATAAGGCTAGGTTGGTTGCTCAAGGTTTCACTCAAGTTGAAGGTCTAGATTTTGATGAAACTTTTGCTCCTGTCGCTAGA
Organism: Tuctoria greenei; assembly: GCA_036927565.1. Classification (NCBI taxonomy): domain Eukaryota; kingdom Viridiplantae; phylum Streptophyta; class Magnoliopsida; order Poales; family Poaceae; genus Tuctoria; species Tuctoria greenei. Next base: position 106,660,956 of record JAYESD010000012.1, on the reverse strand, counting down.
TTAGAAGCCATAAGAATTTTGTTAGCTTTTGCAGCATCTAAAGGTTTTAAGCTATATCAAATGGATGTTAAAAGTGCTTTTCTTAATGGCTACATAGATGAGGAGGTTTATGTCAAACAACCATCGGGTTTTGAAAATCCAGATTTCCTAATCATGTTTACAAACTGTCCAAAGCCTTATACGGTCTCAAACAAGCCCCTAGAGCATGGTATGATAGGTTAAAAACATTCTTACTTGAAAAGGGGTTTACCATGGGCAAGGTTGATAAAACTCTTTTTGTGCTTAAGCATGGCAATGAATCATTATTCGTTCAAGTGTATGTGGATGATATTATCTTTGGTTGTGCTTCTCATGATCTTGTGTCCAAGTTTTCAGCAATGATGAGTTCCGAATTTGAAATGAGTATGATGGGTGAACTCACTTACTTTTTGGGGCTGCAAATCAAGCAAACCAAGGAGGCTACCTTTGTGCATCAAACGAAGTATACCAAAGATCTCCTAAGGCGCTTCAACATGGACAAAAGCAAGCCTCTTCGGACACCAATGGGAACAGCAACAACACTTGAACTTGATGAAGATGGTGAACCCGTGGATCAAAAAGAATATAGAAGCATGATTGGATCACTTTTGTACCTCACGACATCAAGACTGGACATACAATTCAGCGTCTGTCTTTGTGCACGGTTTCAAGCCTCCCCACGTGTTTCACATCGTCAAGCCGTCAAAAGGATTCTCAGGTACTTACATGGAACTCAAGAATTTGGCATTTTTCTTCCTTCTTCCTCAACTGTTACTTTGAAAGCTTTTTCGGATGCTGATTTTGGGGGTTGTAGGATTGATAGGAAAAGTACTTCCGGTGCTTGTCATTTTCTTGGTAATTCTCTTGTTGCTTGGTCCTCTAGAAAACAAAATTCAGTTGCACAATCCACAGCCGAATCTGAATATGTAGCTGCTGCTAGTGCTTGATCTCAAATTCTTTGGATTGTTCAAACACTTAAGGACTATGGGGTTGATCTAGATAGTGTTCCACTGTTTTGTGATAACACTAGTGCCATTTGCATTGCTAAAAACCCCGTGCAACATTCTAGAACTAAGCACATTGACATTAGGTATCACTTTCTCCGAGATAACGTTGAAAAAGGAAACATTGTGCTTCACCATGTAGATACCGAACAACAATTGGCTGACATTTTTACAAAACCTTTGGATTTCACTCGTTTTTGTTACATTCGTAGTGAAATAGGGGTTATGCATCCTCATGGCTTAAATTGAGGGGGAGTTTTTGAAACTTGGGAAGTCTTTGTGTGAATCTGAAATTAAAATAATATGAGCATAGTATTTCATACATATATGACTCTGTGATTCCTTTTACATGCTGAAAGTTCTTACTACATTACTCGTGTTATACATTTTGTAGTTTTTTCCATGTCTAGTAATTGGAATAATTACTTACACTAAAGCTGGTCATGGTCAAACTTTCTTGCTGTTTTGAACTTGTTACATGTTCACAAGTGCTTTTAATCATTAAGAATTATTCAAGTAATCAACTCACATGTTGAGTTTTTATGAACAAATATAAATTGAGAAAAGATCAAGAGAATATGCATGCATCGCACTTCTTCTTTTGAGATGGCTTGTCATTGCACTTAGATATGAACTTGGAAGAAGTTGTGTATGACTAAAACCATGTCCTTAAGCTTCTGATTGTCAAATGACATAGGCTTGGCTTGGTTGGTTAGAATAAGGCAGATGCGCATATAATCTCTTGCAAATATCATATGATCTAAATTTATGCTTTGAAAAATAATAAAATGCAGCAACTAGTGTCATGCTATCAGGTTTTGAGATAGTTAAGTTTGTGAGATCATGACTTGCTAAAATTGAAAATTACATACAATCTCTAGCATGGCTTACACTACTTTATGTATCTCATTGATGTGATAGTGTAAGTTATTTGATAGTATGACTTGGATGAGCTTTGTTTATATGTATATGTTATAATATGCTCATAACAACTAAAGGGGGAGAGCTAATTTGTTTATATGCTCATGACTTGCTGAATACATTGTCAAAGGGGGAGAGATAAGCATGGACAGAAAGATAATGTGCAAGGGGAGATATGATAAAGGGGGAGAAATATGTGAATTTTGAATTTTGAAAATTGCCTTCAAAACTTTTATGTGAATAAGCCAATGTTCAGATTTTAAATGGTGTTGCCAATGCATTCATCAAGGGGGAGATTGTAAGACCTATGTGTGCTGAATACATTGGCTTGTAGTGAATACACTTGGCTTTGATGATAAAAGTGTTGAATATCACCAAAACACCTTTTTTATCAAGGTCCGACTCTAGCTCCGAGCTACAACAAGGTCCGACGGTAGGTCCGGCTTGGTTTGGGTAGCTCCGGTTACGTTCGATGTTAGGTCCGACTTCTTGGTAAGGTCCGACCAGCTTTGGTAAGCTCCGGTGAGCTTTATCTTTAGCTCCGGCATGTCTTTGATAGCTCCGACATATATTTGATAGCTCCGGCATGCTTTTGCTAAGCTTCTACGTACTTTGTCTAGCTCCGGTTTTGGGTTGACTAGTTTTGACTAGTTTTTGGTAAGCTACGGCAGGAGCTTGGTTGTACTAGTTTTGGTAAGCTCCGGCGCTAGGTTCTACTAGCTTTTGTTAGCTCCGGCTCAAGGTCCGGGTTGCTCTGGCAAGGTCCGGAACTTGACCGTAGCACTTCTGTTTTTCATTTGCAATGTTTCGTACTTGCTTTACATTGTTGAAAAGATTGCTTAGTATTCATTTGCTAAGTTTTTGGTGCGTTTTTGTTTATATGGATGATATCGTGTTACTGTGGTTTTGCAACATGCTTATGTGAGGTTCTCACGTAGGGTGTTGTGTTCGGAACTAACTTGAGTCAAGTCGAGGACTTGGGCTCGTATGGATTGGTTGTTTATTCATGTGCAGGTGTTGCTTGAGTTCAAGTCATGGCTGGTGACGGGATCCATTGGACTAGTCTCAGGGAGGAGATGAGGTTCCAACAACCAAGTTTGGGAGGAACTGTGGTTGAGCTGATCAGGAGGTCGCACAGGATGATTGAATCAAGGGCAGTGCATATGAAGGTTACTGAACGTCAAAGGAAGGTGTTCGCACGTATGCATGCGGTGCATGACGTGGCAACATGGTTCCGAAGATGGGATAAGGAAGGAAAGATCTGGTTGGAAGGATCGGATCGTAACGGTTGATGACTTTGGCTGCGGCGGAGTCGGTTATGGCTCGGTATGGAAAGTATCGAGTTGGTTACGATAGGATTTCGTGTGGGTCATGAATTTGAGTTGTTTAGGAATGTGGGATATGTTCCTAAGGTGTTTGGAAGTCTTAAGATTGTTTCTATCTGCGAATAGGAAGATCTTGAGTGGTTATGGAAAGTTCCGATTTGTGATCGGAGTAGGATTAGAGTCCTAGTTGAGATTGGGTTGACCTAAGGACTGGTTATATAAGCAAGGGAAGGCAAGAGTTCGTGGTGCACGACTTTGGGGCTGTTCCTCTTGTGTTCTATTGAATAAAATTCGTAGTTTGAAGGAACTTTTGTGCCTTGTTCGTCCGACTTGTTCCAGACAAGTTTTACTCGTCGAGTTTCTGGACAGCACTACCTTTCGTCGGTGGTTTTATCATAACTAGAGTTTTACTGATCCAATTGACGTGATTCTTTTTGGGTTGTCTTCACAACTTGATTGTCTATCATCTGTCAAAATTTCACGGTCATTGGATTTGTGGTATATGATATACACGAGTTTCTTTGCAGCATTTCAGAACTGTTTTTTCTCGGGTAGGGCAGATTGACCATTGTTTGATCTTTCGATCATAACTTGAGTTTTTCTCGACGGATTTGAGTGATTATTTTTGTGTTGTCTTCGTGACTTGATTCTCTTTGATATCTATCACTTTTGTCATGGTGAAACACGTTTAGATTAGTCTCACACACGATTTCTTTAACAGATCGTTTTTCTGCCGAAAGGGTTTGGGGTTTAATTGTTTCCGCTGCGTAAGATTTTTAAATCTACCATTCACCCCCCTCTGGTAGCTTTGCACGTGCTCTTCGATCCTACACTTAGGAACGTATCCCACATTCCTAAAACAACTCAAATTCGTGACTCACACGAAATCCTATCATAACCAACTTAAATCTTTCCATATTTGAGGCAAACACGACTCAGCCGCAGCCTGAGTCCATAACCTAGTCGGTTGGACCTTTCCGACCAAAAATTTACGTCCACATCTCTTCATCATGCTTTGGAACCATGTAGCCACGTCCATGCTCTCCTTGCACACGTGCAAACATATTCCAACGACGTCCACGATACCTTCATATGCATTGTTCTTGATTCATACATGCTGCGTGACCTCCCGATCAACTCAACCACAATTCCTCCCGAACTTGGTTGTTGAACCTCATCTTCTCCCTAAGACTAGTTCAATGGACCCCGTCACTAGCCATGTCTTGAACTCAAGCAACACCTGCACATGAATAAACAATCAATACTTTTGAGCACAAGTCCTCGACTTGACTCACGTTAGTTCCGAAACTACAACATCTTACGTGAGCACTTCACATAAGCATGTTGCAACCATAGCAAAATGATATCAACTATATGAGCAAAACGCACCAAAAACCTAGCAAATAAATACTAAGCAATCTTTCCAACAATGTAAAGCAAGTTTGAAACATTTCACAGTAAAAGCAGGAACATTGCGATCAAGCTCGGAATCTTACCAAAACTAATCGGAGCTTCAGCCGGAGCTTACCAAAGCTAGTAGGACCTAGCACCGGAGCTTACCAAAGCTAGTACAACCTACCACCGGAGCTAGAAAAACATGTCGAAGCTAACCAACATAAGTCGGACCTAGCAAAACATATCAGAGCTTAACAAAGACATCCTGGAGCTATCAAAGACATGCAGGAGCTATCAAAGACATGTCGGAGCTAAAGACAAAGCTCACCGGAGCTACCCAAAACAAGTCAGACCTATCGTCGGACCTTGCTGGAGCTCAGACCTAGAGTCGGACCTTGCTAAAAAGGGTATTTTGGCAGAATTTCAGAACTTATATCATCAAAGCCAATGTATTCAGTACAAGCCAATGTATTCATCACACATAAGTCTCACAGAGGAGCAGAGCCCTAAGATCTACTCTTCATCATCGTAGGACTTGTCCGCACATGTAGGATCGAAGAGCACGTGAAAAGCTAACAGAGGGGGGTGAATGGTAGATTAAAACTTTTTCAATGGAAGCAACGAAAACCCCTCGACAGAAAATTGATTCGTTAAAGAAACCATGTGCGCAACTGATTCAGCCATGACAAAAGTAGTAGATGTTATAGAGAATCAAGTCACGAATATATCACAACAATAATCATGAAAAACCATCGAGAAAAACTCAAGTTATGATCAAAAGATTGAACAAAGGTCAATCTGTTCTATCCGAGTAAAAACAGATCTGCAACACTGCAAAGAAACTCATGTAGATCATAAAACACAAATCTAATGATCATGAAATTTTAACATATTATATATAATCAAATTGTAAAGACAACCCAAAAAGAATCACGTCAATTGGATCTGTAAAACTCGAGTTATGATAAAAAACACCGACACAACGTAGTACTGTCCAGAAACCCGACGAGAAAAACTTGTCTGAAACAAGTTAGACGAACAAGGCATAAAATCTCCTCTAAACTGTGAGTTTTATTGATCAAAACACAAGTGGAACAGCCCGAAGTCGTCTCACCACAAGCTTTGGCCTCTCTTTATTTTATAACCAGACCTAAGGCCAACCCAATCCAAACTAAGACTCTAATCCTACTAAGTTTCAACCGAAACTTTCCATAACTGCTCAAGACTCTTCCATACGCAGATAGAAGCAATGTTAAGACTTCCAAACACCTTAGGAACGTATCCCACATTCCTAAAATAACTCAACTTCATGACCCCACGAAATCTAACCGAAACTCTAAACCTTCCATAAACGAACCATAACCACCTCAGCCGTAGCCTAAGGCCTAATCCATCTGGTCGGACCTTTCTGACTAATTCTTTACGTCCACTTCTCTTCATCACGCCTTGGAACCATGTTGCCACGTCCATGCACTCCTTGCACACTGTGACACCCGGTTCCAAAAATGAACCAAGCGTGATGCATATGTGTGTTCAGGATGTTTAACACACAAGTGATTCACAAATGATAAACAGATAATTACCACAACACAAATTATTAAATAAGTACCTTTATTACAATATTCAAATAATCCTCAAATTACATACTCTAATGATCAATATTAATAAGTCTAAAACTGATGCAGCGGAAATAATTTAATTAAGCAACTAAGCAAATGAAGCAAAAGGGATAGCGCGACTCCAAGCAACAACAAAGGAAAGTCGACGGCAGCACACAACTAGTACTCCACATTATCCTCAGGATATTCCCAAACTTTACCTGAAACTGTTGGTGAGGGAATTGCAAGGGTGAGCACATGTCGTACTCAGCTAGTGGGGGAAAATAATGACATGCAGCTTAAATAAGAAATTGACAATAAATAATGGCTATTTGCTGAAAAGTACATTTAAAACATATAAAAAGCATCCTAAAATGTCTTTGTGAAATTTATCCCATCACATCCCAAATAAACATAATAATTCATATCCATCATTTATTATCCATCCCTATTTCATAATTTTACCATCATCATTAACCATGACCATTTATCACCATCCAATCCATAATCATAACCATTACCATAACCCAACCATAACCATCCCAAATCCCAAGTTCCACTCTAATCATGGAAGTTGTCCAGGTGCTCTTAACCGGGAGCACGACTATCATGATAGTTTTTAACACTCTGCAGAGGTTGTACCACTTTACCCAGAAGTTCATGATTTCGTCACCCCATCGACGACTAAAGAAACCTCCCTTATGCCAATTACACTTCGTTGGGTGTATGGCCCATAGATCACAAAATATCCTTTACAAAGGGACTACCATCATATTCAGAACCACTGAGGTTTCACCGGTGGTGATGCCTCCAACTGAGCACATCCAACCAAGGTCCCCCTCTTGTGCCGTTCGGATCCCAGGGCAGTCCCGCCACTATTGCAAACCCAACTGACTCCCATTCCCCACTCCACCAAATGATCCGAACATTTCTGGCAATACACCTAATTAATCAGCTAAGCCGCACCCATACTTGGCCTTGTGGTGGCACTGTATTTCTAGCTTATTCTCGCATGAACCGGTCCTTAGATCCAAGGCAAGCAAAACCACCATAACATCCAACCCAATCCACAATCCATGCTTGCTCAGATCTCCCAAGTCCCATGTTACCAATTATCCATGTTCATCAATTCTCATCATCGATAAGTTCATTAATCCATAATTAAGCCATTCAGTTGGTTTTCCCATCCCAATTAATTAGAGCAAAACAAAAAGGTAAAATACCCTTCCCGACTCTCTACAACATTTCCCAAGCGACAAGGATGGTAAAACAAGTATAGTAAACACCTATAAATGGGTTTTCCATCAAATTGACACAAGCATGCAGGTTTGCAAACAAAAGATTTGAAAATAGGATCAAAATGACTAAGGACACTTGCCTTGCTCCTGAGATTGGTTAGGGTCGAAAGCTTCGAAGTTCTGGTGCTGGAGGTCCTCGACAGCACCCTCTAGAGCAAAACCTTCTATTCCACGCAATAAACATGCAAAAACAAGCATTAATATCAATAAGAACTCATATATTACTCAATATGCCATGACATGCATGATTGATGCAATTGTGTGGTAAAACTTGTTAGTGAGTGGCTATTAATGTTTAGTAACTAGTTACAATAGTTTCTAACAAGTTTGAACATGTTTCGAATTGATTTGAGTCAATTCAAAAACTTCAGTTCAGGTGGTCGGACAAGTCTGGACTGGGGGACGAACTAGTCTGCCCTGGACCAGAAAGTCGATCGGACTAGTCCGCACAAGGCCGGACAAGTCCACTCGGCTAGGGTTTTTGGCGAGTTTCCAACTAGAGCATAGTTTGAGTTGAATTATGGGACCAATATTGAAGTAGAAAGACGATCTAAGGTAATTACTGTGAATTAAACAACTCAAGGGTCATGAGCCCAATTAAGCAGAAACCCAATAACAAATCGTGGAGGAAAAGATTGAATCCGAGTCGGGCACACTAGACAAGTCCGCTAGGGTAGGTGTGGGCATTCGGTCTAGCCGATATTTTGGTTCGGATATTTCAGTCTTTTTCAAAATTTGGTTTCTTGAAATCATTACCCGAATTGTTGTAATAATATTATGTACCCGAAAAATTTGGGTACCAAAATTCCGATTTGGTCTTCGGTCCTACCCGATATATCCGAATTATACATTATATCCATGTCATGCAAATTTAATATGATTGATAAATTTAATCCCATGAGGTAATGTATTATAAATTGACAAATGAAAAATCACAAATAAATATTTAAATCCAACAAATTCACAAATCACAACTTGAAAATAAAATATCTAAATTTGAATTGTTCATAGTTTACCACATATAATTTAATTTATTATTTGATGGACCGACTATTCGGTTATTTCGGTTACCCGAGAGTGGTACCCGAACCCGAAATTTATTTTTCGGTTATTTATATTTGCTACCCAAAGAGTACCCGATATTTCGGCCTTTTCAGTTCCGGTCTTGGTTTTTTCGGTTTCGGTTTTTTTGTCTCGGTTTTTTTGCCCACCCCTACGCTAGGGGGGCGGACTAGCCCGTTGGAGGTTAGAAAGTTTAACGGATAAGTCTGATGTCAAGCTGGACAAGTCTATTTGGAGTTATTTCGAAGTTACAGAAATTTGAATGGACAAGTCCTATGCTACGCCAGACAAGTCCGGGGTATGACTTAGGAAAACATCAAAAACATTTTCGGACTAGTCCGTAGCATTAACAGAAAAGTCTGGAAAGACAACAGAGAGCAAAACCGACTAGTCCGGGGTCCAAACAAGACAAGTCCGCCCTACCCAGGGAGAACAACAGAGAGTTAGACGGACTAGTCCGGGGTCCAAATCCGGACAAGTCCGCAGTACAACAGTTTTTTTTTTTACTTGCATGATTATAATTTATTTTAAACTTATTCCTTTTGTGTTGCTTAATGCTAAACATGTATAAGAATGTATGCAATGCATGATGGATCAAAATGAGGGTATTACAAATCTATCCCCTTAAAATGAATCTCGCCCTCGAGATTTGATGTAGAAGAGAAGAGATAGGAAAATTCTTTCTTGATCTCTTCTTCTTGCTCCCAAGTTGCTTCCGATTCTGCATGATGCTTCCATTGTACTTTGCAACATTGAATCACCTTGTTTCTTGTGACTCTCTCCTTGGTTTCCAAGATTTTGACCAGTTGCTCGGCATAAGTCAAATCTGCTTCCAATTCCAATTCTTCTATTGACACTTGTTCTTCCGGTACCCTTAAGCACTTCTTGAGCTGCGAAACATGAAATACATCATGAACATCAGCAAGATGTGCTGACATCTCCAACTTATATGCCACTTCTCCACGTTCGCCCAACATCTTGAATGGCCCAAAATAGCGAGGTGCCAACTTGCCTCTAACATTAAACCGCTTATGACCTCGCATAGGTGATAATTTGAGATATACGAAGTCTCCCACTTCAAAAGCTAAGTTGCTTCGCCTATTATCCGCGTAGCCTTTTGTCTTGATTGAGCAGCTCTCAAATTCTCGCAGATTGTCTAAACTTGCTTTTCATCTTCTTGCAACACATTAGGGCCAAATATTTGAGTTTTTCTTGTCTCATTCCAAAACAAGGGTGTCCTACGCTTCCTTCCATATAGTGCTTCATATGGCGACATCTTCAAGCTGGCTTGGTAACTGTTATTGTAGGAAAACTCAACATACGACAAGCTCTTGTCCCAGCTACTTCCATGCCTCAAGGCACAAGCCCTCAACATATCTTCCAATATTTGATTTGTCCTCTCAGTTTGTCCATCCGTTTAAGGGTGATATGCAGAGCTGAAATTTAACCTTGTACCCATAGCTTCATGCAGTTTCTGCCAGAACCTTGAGGTAAATTGAGAACCTCAGTTATACACTATTTTCTTGGGTACTCTGTGTCGGCATACAATTTTCTCCATATACAACTCGGCTACCTGTGCAGCGATATACTTGGTCTTGACAGGAATGAAATGAGCTGATTTGGTCAACCGATCCACAATAACCCATATTGAGTCATACCCGGACTAGGTTCGCGGTAATCCCACTATGAAGTCCATACTGATTTCTTCCCACTTCCACTCTGGATTCTTTAATGGCTGCAATAATCCAGCTGGCCTTTGATGTTTAACTTTGATCCGTTGGCACAAATCACACAAGGCTACATATTCAGCTATGTCCTTTTTCATGCTAGCCCACCAATAACATGTTTTCAAGTCCTTGTACATCTTCGTACAAGGGATGAATTGAGTAAGGTGAGTCATGTGCCTCCTTTAATATCATTTCCCGAATATACTTTACATTAGGCACAACAATCTGTTTCCCAAGCCATAGAGTGCCATGGTCATCCCATCAAATCTGAATTCTCTCCCTTCTTGAGTCCTTTCCTTGATTTCTTGAATTTTCTCGTCTTTGGTCTGACCTTCTCGAATTTCTTGCTCCAAGGTTGGATTTAACTCCATTATCCCCATCTCATTCACAAATCCAAGATTCAACTGTTTAAACTCCTTGTATAGCTTGAATGGTAATTCGCGAACCGTGAGTTGGTGGCTTACTCCTTTTCGACTCAAAGCATTGGCCACTACATTAGCCTTCTTCAGGTGGTAATTGATTCCAACATTATAATCCTTGATGAGCTCCAACCATCTTCTTTGCATCAAATTCATGTCCGTTTATGTGAAAATGTATTTGAGGCTCTTATGATCCATATAAACCTCACACCCGTGACCAAGAATGTAGTGCCTCCATATCTTCAAAGCATGCACTACGGCTACGAGTTCAAGATCATGCGCAGGATAATTCTTCTCACGTTTCTTCAATTGCCTTGATGCATATGCTACTACTTGACCTTCTTGCATGAGCACACATCCAAGTCATTGCCTTGAGGCATCACAATAAATATCAAAACTTTTGCTCACATCTGGCAAAACCAAGACAGGTGCTATTGTTAACCTCTTCTTAAGCTCTTCAAAGCTGTTTTGACAAGCTTGAGTCCATTGTAATGTTTTTCCTTTCATTAATAACTCAGTCATAGGCTTGTCTATTTGGAAAAGTCCCTGATGAACCGACGGTAATATCTAGTCATTCCAAGAAAACTCCTTATTTTCTTCACATTTTTCGGCGGTTCCCATTTTAGCACATCTCTCACTTTTCCTAGGTCAACCAACACTCCTCCTCCGGAGATGATATATCCCAAAAATGACACCTCCCTCAACCAAAATTGGCACTTGCTGAATTTGGCATATAATTGGTGCTTCCTCAATTTCTGCAATGTGAGCCTTAAATGCTCTTCATGCTCCTCTTCACTCCGTGAGTAGACCATAATGTCATCAATGAACACCACAACAAATTTATCCAAGTAATCCATGAAAACCTTATTCATGAAGTACATAAAGTATGCAGGCGCATTCGTCAATCCGAAGCACATAACGGTATACTCATAAGATCCATACCATGTTCAAAAGGCTGTTTTGGGTATGTTCGACAGTATAATCTTCATTTGGAAGTAACCTGACCTCAAGTCAATCTTGGAGAAAACACAAGCACCCTTCATTTGGTTGAACAAATCCTCCATTTGGAGCAACGTGTACTTGTTCTTAATCATCACCTTGTTGAGAGTCCGGTAATGCAAACACATCCTTTGGGATCCATCCTTCTTATACACGAAAAGCACTGGTGCTCCCCAAGGTGAAGAGCTTGGGCGAATGAAACCCTTCTCTAGCTACTCTTGAATTTTCCTTTTGATCTCCGCTAACTCCATAGGAGGCATCCTATATGGCCTCTTAGCTATAGGTGCAGTTCCAGGTATTAAATGAATAACAAACACTATGTCACGATCAGGTGGCATACCTGGCAACTCATCCGGAAAACATCCCAAAATTCACACACCACTGGGATCTCCTCTATTGCTGCACCGTCCATTTGATTCAGCTACACTTGCTTTTGTGTGTGTTGAGAGGCTTCAAATTCTATGCTGACCCCTTCGTCATTTGTCAGCTTCACCATCTTTGTGGCACATTGAATTATCCCATTGTGCTTCCTTAACAATCCATACCAAGTATTATGTCCAGTCCTCGTGAATCCAAAATAATAAGGTTGGCGAAAAAATCTACCCCCTTCTTCTAAGGCTTACTTTTGGACATACTATATTCATCCTCATCTCCCCTCCAGGAGACTTAACAAACAAGGTATACTTCATATGAGATTTGGGCAAACTATACTTGGCAACATACTTTGATGCAATGAATGAATGCGATGCTCTAGAATCAAATAACATAGTCGTCGGGTTGGAGTTTGCGAGAAACATACCAATCACCATGTCATATGCTTGTTGGGCTTCCTTCATAGATACATGGTTCACCTTGCCACAAACGAAATTTTGCGGTCCACGGTTACCTTGAGTTGCTCATCTATTTGGTCTTGGGTTCTGTCTTGGAGCGTTGTTCCCTTGACCAAGGCCTGACTTAGGACATGCAGATGCAAAGTGTCCTACCTCAACACAAGTATAGCATGACCTTGCTGCACCAGAATTGTTTGGACGAGTTTGGTTTTGAGCATTAGCAGGAAAATTTTCACGAGGCACATGAGGCATTGGAGGTCGTGTGATGCCCGGTTCCGAAAAATGAACCAAGCTAATGCATATGTGTGCCAGGATGTTCAACACATACACGAGTACAATCACAAAAGAGTATACAGAAAAATTACCACAGAACAAGATTAGTTATCAAATTTTATTACACAACCCATATTAGCCTCGAATACAAACTCTAATAAATATTTATGACAAGTTCAACTAATGCAGTGGAAATAAACTAAATAAGCAACTAAGCAAACTAAGCATAAGGGATAGCGCAACTCCAATCAACACCACAGGCAAAGCTGACGGTAGACACGGCCTAGAACTCCGCATTATCACCATTAAACTCCCAATCCTGACCTGCAACTGTTGGGTGGGAGATTGCAAGAGTGAGTACATGTCGTACTCAGCAAGTGTGGAAAGTATGACATGTGGCTGATTCAAATGACGGCAATAATAATGGCTAAGTGCTGAAAAGTACAGTAAAACATTTGAAAAGCAATATATCATAAGTATATGAAGTAAACTCATCATATCCCACAATGATTATTAGATATCCATATTTCATATCCATCATCATTAAACCAGATTCCACTATTGCCAATAACCATATTCAAAACCAGAAATAAATCCATAACCAGACATAACCATAACATCAACCATAACCATTACCAAACCATAACCATAACCATCCCCAAAAACCATCCCATTACCGAGTTCCCTCTAATCATGTAGGTCATCCAGGCGCTCGTAACCGGGAGCACGACTATCATGATAGTTTTAATAGACTCTGCAGAGTTTGTACCACTTTACCCACGTGTTTGTGATTTCATCACCCGTCGGCGACTAGAGAACCTCCCTTTCGCCAATTACACTTCCTTTGGTGTATGGCCAAGAGATTACAAAATAGCCTTTACAAAGGGATTACTAGTCTATTCAGACCCCACTGAGGTTTCACCGGTGGTGACGTCTCCAACTGAGCACATCTTCAACCAAGGGGCCCCCCTTGAGCCATTCGGATCCCAGGGTAGTCCCGCCAGTCATCAACAAACCCAATCCGACTACCCCTTCCCCGAGCATCCTTGATGGTCCAAATAGCACTGGCAAAGCCCTAATTAATCAGCTACGTTGCACCCATACTTGGCCTCGTGGTGGCACTGTAGTCCTGGCCTATTCTCGCATGAACCAATCCTTAGATCTAAAGCAAGCAAACCACCATGACATCCAACCCATCCACATACCAGGCTTGCTTAGATCACCCATCACCATATCATATTTAACCAGTTCATGTTAACCATAATCTCATCCATGCATAATTAAATTGAGTGGTATAGTTGGTTTCCCATCTCAGTTGATTAAGCGAAGCAAAAGGTAAAAAGCCCTTCCCGACTCTCTACCATAAATTCCAGGTGACAAGGGTGGTTTAACAAATCTAGTAAACTTCCTACCATAGGATTCCCATCAAATTGACACAAGCATGCAGTTTGCAAACAAAACATTTATTTTAAAAAGCAGGATCAATATGCTTCAAGGACACTTGCCTTGCTCTTGTTGTTGATTAGGGTCAATTTCTTCAAACTCTTAGTGTTGGAGATCCTCTGCGGCACTCTCTAGCGCAACTCCGTCTAATCCACACAATAAACATACAAGACAAGAAACACAATCAAAGAGTGCACAAATATTACTCAATATGACATGACATGCATGATTAATGCAAATGCAAGGTAGAACTTGTTACTAGATTGCTTTTAATGATCAATAACTAGTTTTAATAGATTTTAACAAGTTTATACAGTTTTGGGGTTGATTCAAATCAAACTTTAGAATTAATTTGATGCAATTTAACCATGAAGATCGGACTAGTCCGTTGGAGACCGGACAAGTCCGCCCTCTGCGAGATCAGCGGATTAGGGTTTTCTAGATCGACGTGAATTTGGAGATTAGGGGTTGAATTATCATAAGGAAAAGAGAATAGAAGATATACCAGGTGTTTAGGACTCCAATGAATCAAGAAACTTGGAGGTAGCACTTGGATCTTGGTGATCTAGGGTTGGTGATGAACTTGGGGATGAATTGGTGGTGAAGAACGAAAACTTGGTGGAGATCTTGATCCTCTTTCATTTCCTCCTCTTCTTCTTCTTGCTTGGGATCTTCTCCTCCCTCCTTGATGGTGGGTCCCCACAAACTAGGGTTTGGGTGGGTGGAAAAGTGGCAAATAGATGTCAAACCAAGGGGCGGGGTTGTTTATATAGAGGTGGAGGCTAGGGTTAGATGGATTTCGAGTTTTGGGATGAGTAGAGGCCGGTTTAGAGTCCCACATGGGCTCTAAAAGAGTTAGGCACGACGTCCCTAGGCCCACATAACATGAAACCCAAGAAACAAGTTGTAAAACAAAAGATCAACTCGGAGTCGCGAAATATCGGACAAGTCTGAAAAGGACCAGACTAGTCCGAAGTCGTTCAGAGAGAAAATCGAACAAGTCTGGCCAAACATCGGACAAGTCCGACTTTGAACAGAGAGGAAATCGGACAAGTCCGCTGGAACACCGGACTAGTCCGGAAAAGTACAAGGACTTAGCAAGTTTTCAAGGATTCTTGGAATATCGGACTTGTCCGCACAAAATCAGACAAGTCCAAAAGTTTCCAGTGCCAAAAATCGGACTAGTCCGCAGCAAAAACGGACAAGTCCGTTTTTAGTCAGAGAGAAATCGGACTAGTCCTCAGTAAAATCGGACTAGTTCGCACTTTCCTACGTTTTAAGTGCGGTTTTGCTCCAAATCAATTTTAATGCTCCGAATCAATTTTAAACTCGTTCCTCTTGTTGTGGGTTAATGTTAAACATGTATATGAGTGTATGTAGGGCATGATGCATGAAAATGAGGGTGTTACAAACCTACCCCCCTTAAAATGAATCTCGCCCTCGAGATTCGATGCGGAAGAGAAGAGATAGGGAAAGTCCTTCTTGATATCATCCTCCAATTCCCACGTTGCTTCTTTTTCTGTGTGGTGCTTCCATTGAACTTTACACCATCTAATAACCTTGTTCCTTGTGACTCTGTCCTTGGTTTCCAAGATTTTGATCGGTTGTTCGGCATAAGTCAAATCTTCCTCTAGTTCCAATTCTTCCATTGGCACTTGTTCTTCCGGCAGTCTCAAGCACTTCTTGAGCTGGGAAACATGAAAGACATCATGTATGTCTGGAAGATGAGCTGACATCTCCAACTTATATGCTACTTCTCATCTTTTGTCCAAAATCTTGAACGGTCCAATATAACAATGTGCTAGCTTTCCTCTTATGTTAAACCTCTTATGACCTCACCTTGAGGTAAACAAAATCTCCTATTTCAAAGGCTAATTTCCTTCTCCTATTGTCCGCATAGCCTTTTTGTCTTGATTGGGCAGCCCTCAGGTTCTCACAAATTATTTGGACTTGCTTTTCAGGTTCTTGCAACACATCCGGACCAAATACTTGGGTTTCTCCTGCCTCATTCCAGAATAAAGGTGTCCTACACTTCCTTCCATAAAGCGCTTCATATGGTGACATTTTCAAGCTTGCTTGGTAACTATTTTTGTATGGAAATTCCGCATATGGCAAGCTTTTGTCCCAACTTTTCCCATGCTTCAAAGCACACGCTCTCAACATGTCCTCCAAAATCTGATTGGTCCTCTCGGTTTGTCCATCCGTTTGGGGGTGATATGCCGAACTGAAGTTCAACCTTGTTCCCAATGCTTCATGCAATTTTTGCCAAAACCTAGAGGTGAACTGAGAACCTCGGCCCGAGACTATTTTCTTTGGAACTCCATGTCGACACACAATATGCTCCATATACAGTTCTGCTAGCTTCGCGGTGGTATATGTGGTCTTGACAGGAATGAAGTGAGCTGATTTTGTCAACCGATCCACAATTACCCATATTGAATCATAGCCGGACTGGGTACGTGGTAAGCCAACTATAAAGTCCATACCAATCTCTTCCCACTTCCACTCCGGAATCTTTAATGGTTGCAATAATCCAGCTGGCATTTGGTGTTCTGCTTTAACTCCTTGGCACACATCACACAATGCAACATATTCGGCTATGTCCTTTTTTATGCTGGCCCACCAATAGCATGTCTTCAAGTCCTTGTACATCTTTGTATATCCAGGATGAATTGAGTACGGCGAGTCATGTGCCTCCTTTAATATTATCTCCCGAATATGCTTCACATTGGGCACGACAATCCTTTTTCCGAGCCATAGGGTACCATGTTCATCCTCGTCAAATCTGAATTCTCTCCCTTCTTCGGTCCTTTCCTTGATTTCCTTGATCTCCTCATCCGTGGTTTGTGCATCTCGAATTTCTTGCTCCAAGGTTGGGTTTAACTCCATTATTCTCATCTCATTCACAAATCCAAGATTCAACCGTTT
Source organism: Tuctoria greenei (assembly GCA_036927565.1). Lineage (NCBI taxonomy): Eukaryota > Viridiplantae > Streptophyta > Magnoliopsida > Poales > Poaceae > Tuctoria > Tuctoria greenei. The sequence goes on along the minus strand of JAYESD010000012.1, from coordinate 106,643,716 downwards.
GAACTCCTTGCGTAACTCGGATGGCAACTTCGGACTGTGAGTTGATAACTTACTCCCTTTCTACTCAAAGCATCAGCCACTACATTAGCCTTTCCTGGATGATAGTTGATCCCCACATCATAATCCTTGATGAGCTCCAACCATCTTTGTTGCCTCAAATTCAGATCTGTCTGTGTGAAAATATACTTAAGACTCTTGTGATCCGTATAAATTTTACACCTATGTCCAAGAATATAGTGTCTCCAAATCTTCAATGCATATACCACGACTGCTAGTTCAAGATCATGTGTAGGATAATTTTGCTCATGTTTCTTCAATTGTCTTGACGCATAGGCGACCACTTGACCTTCTTGCATCAATACACATCCAAGTCCTTGTCTCGATGCGTCACAATAAATATCGAAAATCTTGCTCACATCCGGCAGTACCAAAACTGGGGCTGTTGTTAACCTCTTCTTCAACTCCTCAAAACTATTTTGACAAGCTTGAGTCCATAAAAAAGCCTTTCCCTTCATTAGCAATTCCGTCATTGGCTTGGCTATCTTGGAGAAGTCCTTGATAAATCGACGGTAATATCCAGCCATTCTAAGAAAACTCCTTATTTCCTTTATGTTTTGCTGTGGTTCCCACTTTAACACATCCCTCACTTTACCGGGGTCAACCGATACTCCTCCTCCTGAGATGATATGACCCAAAAATGGCACCTCTTTCAACCAAAACTGACACTTGTTGAACTTGGCATACAATTGATGCCCCTTAATTTCTGCAACGTGAGCCTCAAGTGTTCCTCATGTTCTTTCTCATCCTTCGAGTAGATCATAATATCATCAATAAACACCACGATGAACTTGTCCAAGTACTCCATGAAGACTTTATTCATGAGGTACATAAAGTAGGCTGGTGCATTTGTCAATCCAAAAGACATCACGGTGTACTCATAAGATCCATACCGCGTCCTAAAAGCTGTTTTGGGTATGTCCGATGGTCTAATCTTCATTTGAAAATATCCCGACCTCAAATCAACCTTAGAGAAGACACAAACACCCTTCATCTGATCAAATAAGTCTTCTATGTGTGGCAAGGTGTACTTGTTCTTGATTGTTACCTCGTTGAGAGCTCGGTAATCTACACACATCCTTTGGGATCCATCCTTCTTGTCCACAAACAGCACAGGCGCTCCCCAAGGTGAAAAACTAGGGCGAATAAAACCCTTCTCTAATTGCTCTTGAATTTGCTTCTTGAGCTCCGCTAATTCCAAAGGAGGCATCCTATATGGCCTCTTAGCTATAGGTGCAGTTCCAGGTATTAAATCAATAACAAACTCAATGTCTCGATCAGGTGGCATACCTGGCAACTCGTCCGGAAAATCATCCAAAAATTCACACACCACTGGAATCTCCTCAATTGCGGCACCGTCCATATGATTCAACTCCAATTGCTTCGGTGCGGTTTGCGATGCTTCAAATTCAACGGTGATCCCTTCCTCATTGGTCAATTTCACCGTCTTCGTGGCACACTCAATAACTCCATTGTGCTTCCTCAACCAGTCCATACCAAGTATAATGTCCAATCCTTGAGAATCCAAAACAATGAGGTTGGCGGAGAAGTCTACCCCCCTTATTCTAAGGCTTACTTTTGGACATACTATATTTGTCCTCATCTCTCCTCCAAGAGACTTAACCAATAGAGTAAACTTCATATGAGAGATAGGAAAACTATACTTGGCAACATACTTCGATGCAATGAATGAATGCGACACTCCAGAATCAAATAACATAGTCGCGGGGTTGGAGTTGGCGAGAAACATACCAATGACCACGTCATCCGCTTGTTGAGCATCCTCCGTAGAGACATGGTTCACGTTGCCACGAGCAAAATTCTGCTGTCCACGACTTCCTTGTGGCACTCCTCCATTGGGTCTTGGGTTTTGCCTCGGCGCATTGCTTCCTTGACTAGGGCCTGACTTAGGACATTGATGCGCAAAGTGTCCAGCTTCTCCACAAGTATAGCACTTCTTAACTCCACCAGAATTATTGGGACGAGCTTGGTTTTGAACACTTGCAGCAGGAAAGTTAGCACGAGGTGCAAAAGGCATTGGAGGCCTAGGTGCTTGCATAACAGGGCGCTGCTGCACAAACTGAGTTGGGCGTGGAGCATAACCAGGGCGCTGAGCAGGAATAGAGGAGCTGTAATAGGGCGCATTGGGTGGTGCAAGGCGAGGGAGCACATTACTTCCTTGTTGTTGTCCTTGATATGGCGCCTTCCTCTTGATTTCTTGCTCCATCTCACGGATCTTGTTCTCAACCACAATTGCTTTGTCCACAAGCTTCTGAAAATTGGCATAATCGCAGTTGAGTAGTTGCACTTGGATCTCATTGTTCAAGCCCCTCATGAACAAGTATTGCTTCTGACTGTCCCGACTAACATCCTCAGGCGCATACCTTGAGAGTTGAGTGAACTTGTTGAGATATTCACTCAATCTTGATCTTCCTTGCCTTAAGTTCTCAAATTCTTGCCTCTTCAAAATCATAACACCCTCCGGCACGTAATGGGAACGGAAACTCTCCTTGAATTCCGCCCAGGTAATCCTCTCTTGATTCTCGTGAGCATTGCAATAAGCATCCCACCAATCCGCAGCTGCTCCAACTAGTTGATGAGAAGCAAACAAGACCTTCTCCCGGTCACTGCATTGGACAATAGCTAACTTCTTCTCCACGGACTTGAGCCAATCATCCGCATCCATAGGGTCGGCAGCTTGAGCAAAGGTCGGCGGCCTAGTCCTCATAAACTCTTCCAATCGGTTATGAGGAGGCGGGGGTGGCGGTGGAGGCATGTGGGGCTGATTGTTGATATTGCCAGCCTGCAGCTGTCCCATTGTTTGTATCATGGTCAGCATGAGCTGGTTTTGTATAGCCAATAGATGCTCAATGTTGATAGCTCCCTGAGTAGATCCTTGTCCGATGTTGTTCTGAGGCACTCCATTGTTCTCCTCCTCATCATTGCCATCCCCCTGGTTGCGAGTCCTCACCATCAGAAGGAAAGCAATAGGTAAGAATTAGAAAATGTCCCCAACTATATGCATCAAGGGATATAAACTAAACAGCTAGCTACACTAGCCTAGGTGGACATGGCAATGCTAAGGCATCCCAAAATCCTCTATTAAGCACACAAGCAAGCAATATATATAGCAAACAACACTCCAAGCAAAAACACATCGATTCCTGAGTGCTCCTATGTGCTCTAAAGTGCCCATTCTATCTAGGCTGCATCCTACGGTCAACTTGTGGCTCTGATACCAATCTGTGATGCCCGGTTCCGAAAAATGAACCAAGCTAACGCATATGTGTGCCCAGGATGTTCAACACACATACACGAGTACAATCACAAAAGAGTATACATAAAATTACCACAGAACAAGATTAGTTATCAAATTTTATTACACAACCCATATTAGCCTCGAATACAAACTCTAATAAATATTTATGACAAGTTCAACTAATGCAGCGGAAATAAACTAAATAAGCAACTTAGCAAACTAAGCATAAGGGATAGCGCAGCTCCAATCAACACCACAGGCAAAGCTAACGGTAGACACGGCCTAGAACTCCGCATTATCACCATTAAACTCCCAATCCTGACCTGCAACTGTTGGGTGAGGGATTGCAAGAGTGAGTACATGTCGTACTCAGCAAGTGTGGAAAGTATGACATATGGCTAATTCAAATGACGGCAATAATAATGGCTAAGTGCTGAAAAGTACAGTAAAACATTTGAAAAGCAATATATCATAAGTATGTGAAGTAAACTCATCATATCCCACAATGATTATTAGATATCCATATTTCATATCCATCATCATTAAACCAGATTCCACCATTGCCAATAACCATATTCAAAACTAGAAATAAATCCATAACCAGCCATAACCATAACATCAACCATAACCATTACCAAACCATCACCATAATCATCCCCAAAAACCATCCCATTATCGAGTTCCCTCTAATCATGTAGGTCATCCAGGCGCTCGTAACCAGGAGCACGACTATCATGATAGTTTTAATAGACTCTGCAGAGTTTGTACCACTTTACCCACGTGTTTGTGATTTCATCACCCGTCAGCGACTAGAGAACCTCCCTTTCTCCAATTACACTTCCTTTGGTGTATGGACAAGAGATCACAAAATAGCCTTTACAAAGGGATTACTAGTCTATTCAGACCCCACTGAGGTTTCACCGGTGGCGATGTCTCCAACTGAGCACATCTTCAACCAAGAGCCCCCTCTTGAGCCATTCGGATCCCAGGGTAGTCCCGCCAATCATCAACAAACCCAATCTGACTACCCCTTCCCCGAGCATCCTTGATGGTCCAAATAGCACTGGCAAAGCCCTAATTAATCAGCTACGCCGCACGCATACTTGGCCTCGTGGTGGCACTGTAGTCCTGGCCTATTCTCACATGAACCGGTCCTTAGATCTAAAGCAAGCAAACCACCATGACATCCAACCCATCCACATACCAGGCTTGCTTAGATCACCCATTACCATATCATATTTAACCAGTTCATGTTAACCATAATCTCATCCATGCATAATTAAATTGAGTGGTATAGTTGGTTTCCCATCCCAGCTAATTAAGCGAAGCAAAAGGTAAAAAGCCCTTCCCGACTCTCTACTATAAATTCCGGGTGACAAGGGTGGTTTAACAAATCTAGTAAACTTCCTACCATAGGATTCCCATCAAATTGACACAAGCATGCAGTTTCCAAACAAAACATTTATTTTAAAAAACAGGATCAACATGCTTCAAGGACACTTGCCTTGCTCTTGTTGTTAATTAGGGTCAATTTCTTCAAACTCTTGGTGCTGGAGATCCTCCGCGGCACTCTCTAGCGCAACTCCGTCTAATCCACACAATAAACATACAAGACAAGAAACACAATCAAAGAGTGCACAAATATTACTCAATATGACATGACATGCATGATTAATGCAAATGCAAGGTAGAACTTGTTACTAGATTGCTTTTAATGATCAATAACTAGTTCTAATAGATTTTAACAAGTTTATACATGTTTGGGGTTGATTCAAATCAAAATTTAGAATTAGTTTGATGTAATTTAACCAGGAAGATCGGACTAGTCCGCTGGAGACCGAACAAGTCTGCCCTCTGCGAGATCAGCGGATTAGGGTTTTCTAGATCGACGTGAATTTGGAGAATAGGGGTTGAATTCTCGTAAGGAAAAGAGAATAGAAGATATACCAGGTGTTTAGGACTCCAATGAATCAAGAAACTTGGAGGTAGCACTTGGATCTTGGTGATCAAGGGTTGGTGATGAACTTGGGGATGAATTGGTGGTGAAGAACGAAAACTTGGTGGAGATCTTGATCCTCTTTCATTTCCTCCTCGTCTTCTTCTTGCTTGGGATCTTCTCCTCCCTCCTTGATGGTGGCTCCCCACGAACTAGGGTTTGGGTGGGTGGAAAAGTGGCAAATTGATGTCAAACCAAGGGGTGGGGTTGTTTATATAGAGGTGGAGGCTAGGGTTAGATGGATTTCGAGTTTTGGGATGAGTAGAGGCCGGTTTAGAGTCCCACATGGGCTCTAAAAGAGTTAGGCACGACGTCCCTAGGCCCACTTAACGTGAAACCCAAGAAACAAGTCGTAAAACAAAAGATCAACTCGGAGTCGCGAAATATCAGACAAGTCCGAAAAGGACCGGACTAGTCCGAAGTCGTCCAGAGAGAAAATAGGACAAGTCTGGCCAAACATCGGACACATCCGACTTTAAACAGAGAGGAAATCGGACAAGTCCGCTGGAACACCGGACTAGTCCGGAAAAGTACAAGGACTTAGCAAATTTTCAAGGATTCTTGGAATATCGGACTAGTCTGCACAAAATCGGACAAGTCCAAAAGTTTCCAGTGCCAAAAATCGGACTAGTCCGCAGCAAAAACGGACAAGTCCATTTTTAGTCAGAGAGAAATCGAACTAGTCCTCAGCAAAATCGAACTAGTCCGCACTTTCCTGCGTTTTTAAGTGCGGTTTTGCTCCAAATCATATTTTAATGCTCTAAATCAATTTTAAACTCGTTCCTCTTGTTGTGGGTTAATGTTAAACATGTATATGAGTGTATGTAGGGCATGATGCATGAAAATGAGGGTGTTATAGGTCGAGGTGCTTCGATGGCAGGGCGTTGCTGCATGGGCTGAGCTAGGCGCAATGGAATAGCAACGCGATAAGCAGAAGCAGAGGGGTTGTAGTATGGCGCATTTGGTGGTGCAAGGCGGGAGCAAACATTGCTTCCTTGTGGCTGTCCTTGATATGGTGCCTTCCTCTTATTGTCTTGTTCCATCTCACAGACCTTGATCTCAACCACAATAGCTTTGTCCACAAGCTTCTAGAAATTTGCATAACCACAATTGAGCAATTGGACTTGAATCTCATTGTTTAAGACCCTCATGAACAAATATTGCTTGCGGTTGTCCCGATTGACATCCTCTGGAGCACACCTTGAGAGTTGAGTGAATTTTTGTTGAGATACTCACTCACACTCGACCTTCCCTGTCTTAGGTTCTCAAATTCTTGTCTCTTCAAAATCATAACTCCCTTCCGGACAAAATGAGAATAGAATCTCGTATTGAATTCATCCCAAGTGATCCTCTCTTGATTTTCATGGGCATTGCATAGCGAGTCCCACCAATCCGTAGCTCCTCCAACTAGCTAATGGGAAGCAAAGAGAACCTTCTCCCGGTAATTGTACTGGACAATAGCGAGCTTCTTCTCCACAGACTTGAGCCAATCATCAGCTCCTATAGGATCGTTGGCTTGAGCAAAGGTGGGTGGCCTAGTCCTCATAAACTCTCCCAATCTGTTATGAGATGGTGGGGGTGACGGTGGTGGAGGCATATAGGGTTGATTTTGATTATTGGCCTGCAGCTGTCCCAAGGTCTGCATCACAGTCTGTATAAGTTGATTCTGAATAGCCAACAACTGCTGAAGGTTGACTACCTTGTGTCCAGGTCCATTGTTGTTGTTCTGAGGTGCCCCATTGTTCTCTTCATTCTCATTGGCATCCCTTTGGTTGAGGGTCCTTGGCATCTGAAGAAAAGAGCAAGAGATAGAAGAATTTAGAGAATGTCCCCAACTATATGCATAAGGTATATGAAACTAAGCAACTACTTATACTAGCCTATATGGATGTGGCAAGCGCTAAAGCATCCCACAATCCTCTACTAAGCACACAAGCATACAAGCAACATTACATAGCAATCAGCACACCAAACAAACCACAATGCTTCTTGAGTGCTTCTATGTGCTCTACAGTGTCCATTCTATCTAGGATGCATCCTACGATCAACTTGTGGCTGTGATACCAATTTGTGACACCCGGTTCCAGAAATGAACCAAGCGTGATGCATATGTGTGTCCAGGATGTTTAACACACATACACAAGTGATTCACAAATGATAAATAGATAATTACCACAACACAAATTATTAAATAAATACCTTTATTACAATATTCAAATAATCCTTAAATTACAAACTCTAATGATCAATATTAATAAGTCTAGAACTAATGTAGCAGAAATAATCTAATTAAGCAACTAAGAAAACTAAGCAAATGGGGTAGTGCAGCTCCAAGCAACACCACATGCAAGTCGACGGCAACACACAACTTAGTACTCCGCATTATCCTCAGGATACTCCCAAACTTCACCTGAAACTGTTGGTGAACGAATTGTAAGGGTGAGCACATGTCGTACTCAGCAAGTGTGAGAAAATAATGACATGTAGCTTAAACAATGAATTGACAATAAATATTGGCTATTTGCTGAAAAGTACATTTAGAAAATATATCCTATAATGTCTATGTGAAATTTATACCCTCATGTCTGTCGAAGTGTAGCAACGACACTTCCCCCAGTACTACTAGAGTGTAGTCCGCGGAGGTTCGTGTTCGGATGGGGCGCGTAAGATCATGAACAAGATGATGACACATGAGTTTTTACGTTGTTCGGGCCGCCTTAGCGTAATAAAATACTCCACGAGGTGGTTGTTGATTGTATGAGTGTGTGGCGAGTGTCTGTGGTTGCTTGTATGCGTGTGACTTAATTGTCCTCTACCGTGTGATGCAGCCCTTTTATATGCTAAGGACTGGCCGTTACAGTATATACCTGGCCTGACAGGTGGCCTCGGCTGTAATTAACCATCTATACACGATCCACATGTATAATTTGTGATTAACAGTGTGATAACGCGCCTTAATGGCAGCGTTACCTGTCTTGATAGTCCTCTGATCCTGTGTCATTAATACTGAGTTAATGATACGTTAATCGGGTCTTGTAACTGTTGTTCAATAGCCTATTGAATGTCCACACCGTTAGAGATCCTGTAGTCTTCTCGTTGTAGGCTTAGGTCCGGAGGTCCAACACGTGGCAGCTCCAGGGCTTCTCTCTGTGGGGAGGCAGGTCCAGAGCCACTCGACGCGTGGCGGCATCGGAGCTTCTGTCTACCAGGAGTTAGGTCTGGGGCTGCTGGACACATGGTGGTACAGGAGCTTCCATGTGAAGGAAGGCAGGTTCGGCCCCGCATGACACGTGGTAGCACCGGAGCTACCCAAACGAGGGATGCGGGCCCAGTGTTGTTGGACATGTGTTGCCTTCAAAAGTCTTCAACTCGGACATAGGAACTCCTTAGTTTAAAGCGCGATATCAGGGGGCACCTGGTACCCGAGGTACCACCAATGGCCCCCGGGCCCACCTCTGGGAGAAATGATGAGTAGGTTTAGGCCTGATCTTCTGAAAGGTAAGTTGATTGGGGTGGAGAACTTGAGGTTGATGATTCGCGGCACTCGTGCAGTTCGAGTACCCCTGCAATCACTACACCACTGCCCCGTTGGTTATCAACCGTGCTGCACACGCTTGACCTCGCCAAGAAGGCTAATCCCTGCAAGTGCAATCGAGAACACAAGCAAGAACGTCGAAGACATGATCTGACATCCCGAAGTTGGGGTCTCACAAACCGTAGAATGGTGATATTATTGATCTAAACAAAAACCCACGGAATATGACTGGCAGCTGCGATATTTAAAGGCTAGGGTTCGACCAAAACACACTTAGGCGCGTCCCTAATGGACTCATATGGGATACAAGGCCCAAAGGCCCAATTCGGTAGCGCAGCACCAGACAGAAATCTGGAATCGATTTGTTTTGATGATTCCTAATGACTCCGAAGGGATTTTGAGGTGGGACCAGAGCCATTAGAAATTTTATCTTCCCCTCTTTCAATGCATATGTGGAACATTGAAAACGGAGTCCGTGTGCACCCTGGGCGTCCGTTTTAAGGTGGACTGCTCCTGGACTCCGAGTTGAACTCAAGTCCGAGTTGCAAACTGATTCCATCAACTTGTGGACGTCCCGACAGGTTCTCCACGTTCCCAAGGCCTCTTCCCTTCACTTGTTGATCTTCTCAATTGTTCCTAATAACAATTAAATCATCACATAGCAATCTATTCTCAAACTCAAATGCAAAGTAAGTTAGGAACGAGTTCACCTACTGATTTATTAACCGTGCTCGTGCTCTTGTGATTTGTCTTTGCAGTTCAATGTGAGTCTCCGCTGTTGTGATGTCCTCATCATCCTCCCCCTCTTGAATTGGAGTCATCCTCGACTCAAGTTCATCTTCTTCTCCCAAGTAGTGTCACAAATCTGAAATGTTAAATGTGGGACTAACCCCAAAATTGGGAGGTAACTCAAGCTTATATGCATTATCATTAATCTTTTCAACAATCTTAAAAGGACCAGCAGCTCGTGGCATAAGTTTAGATTTTCTCAAGTCAGGATCGCTCCTTTCTCAAATGTAACCACACCAAATCACCCGATTCAAGTTTTACTTCTTTTCTACCTTTACTACCTGCAATCCTATACTTCTCATTCATCTTTTCAATATTTTTCTTTGTAGTTTCATGCATCTTAAGAATGAATTCAGATCATTGTGTAGCATCCAAATTTATAGTTTCAGAAGGAGGCAAAGGTAGTAAATCAATAGGAGCATGGAGATTAAAACCATACACTACCTGGAATGGATTTACCTTTGTTGTGGAGTGTACGGATCTATTATAAGCAAATTCTACATGTGGTAAACACTCCTCCCACAACTTCAAATTTGTTTTCAAGATAGCCCGCAACATAGTGGATAAAGTACGATTAACTACCTCGGTTTGTCCATCCGTTTGTGGGTCACATGTAGTTGAAAACAGCAACTTGGTTCCCAATTTATACCACAAAGTTCTCCAAATTGACTTAAAGTTTTGCATCATGATCAGAAACAATGGTATTTGGCACACCATGTAGACAAACAATTTCCGTCATAAATAAATCAGCAATGTGTGAGGCATTATCATTCTTATGACAAGGTATAAAGTGGGCCAATTTGGAGAAACGATCAACAACTATAAAAATAATATCCCTCCCCCTCTTAGTCCTAGGCAATCCCAAAACAAACTCCATAGAAATATCCTCCCAAGGTACACTAGGAACAGGAAGAGGCATATAAAGACCATGTGGGTTAAGGCGAGACTTAGCTTTATTGCAAGTAGTGCATCATGACACGTAGCGCTCGACATCACGCCTCATATTTAGCCAAAAGAAGTGTGTGGACAGAACGTCTTCAGTTTTCTTCACTCCAAAATGTCACATCAAACCTCCTCCATGTGCTTCCTGCAAAAGTAGTAGACGAACGGAGCTAGCTGGAACGCATAGCTTGTTAGCACGATAGAGGAGACCCTCTCGCAACACATATTTATTCCAAGTTCTTCCTTCTCTACAATTTTCAAAAGCATCTTTGAAGTCCAAATCAGTAGGATATAATACTTTTATTGTTTCAAAACCAAAGATTTTATGATCAAGTTGGGACAGCATGGTATAACGTCTAGATAATGCATTGGCAATGACATTTTCATTCCCTTTCTTATGCTTAATGTTGTATGGAACGACTCTATGAACTCAATCCATTTAGCATGTCGTTTATTCAGATTGGTTTGACACTTAAGATACTTCAATGATTCATGACCGGAATGTATGACAAACTCCTTAGACGAAAGATAATGTTGCCATTTTTGTAATACTCGCACTAAGGCATACAATTCTTTATCATAATGTGAGACCTATGTGTGCTGAATACATTGGCTATGGCGATAAAAGTTTTGAATACTACCAAAACACCTTTTTAACAAGGTCCAACTCTAGGTCCGAGCTCCGACAAGGTCCTACGTAAGGTCTGGCTTTCTTTTTCTAGGTCCGACTAGCTTTGGTAAGCTCTGGCGCTAGGTTGTACTAGCTTTGGCAAGATCCGGAGCTTGATCGCAATGTTCCTGCTTTTATCTTGCAATGATTCGTAGTTGCTTTACATTGATGGAAAGATTGCTTAGTATTCATTTGCTAAGTTTTTGGTGTGTTTTGGTGGTTATGGTTGATATCATTTTGCTATGTTTTGCAACATGCTTATGTGAGGTGCTCACGTAAGATGTTGTAGTTTTGGAACTAACGTGAGTCAAGTCGAGGATTTGTGCTCGAAAGTATTGGTTGTTTATTCATGTGCAGGTGTTGCTTGAGTTCAAGACATGGCTGGTGACGGGATCCATTGAACTAGTCTTAGGGAGAAGATGAGGTTCAACAACCAAGTTCGGGAGGAATTGTGGTTGAGTTGATCGGGAGGTTGCGCAACATGTCTGAATCAAGAACAATGCATATGAAGGTATCGTGGACGTCGTTGGAAGATGTTTGCACGTATGCAAGGAGTGCATGGACGTGTATGCATGGTTCCAAGGAGTGATGAAGAGATGTGGACATAAAAATTTGTCGGAAAGGTCCAACCGACTAGGTTATGGACTCAAGCTGCGACTGAGTCGTGTTTGACTCAAATATGGGAAGATTTGAGTTGGTTATGATAGGATTTCGTGTGAGTCACGAATTTGAGTTGTTTTGGAAATGTGGGATATGTTCCTAAGGTGTTCGGAAGTCTTAAAATTGCTTCTATCTGCATATAGAAGATTCCTAAGCAGTTATGGAAAGTTTTGATTCGTGATTTGAGTAGGATTAGAGTCCTAGTTGAGATTGGGTTGGCCTAAGGGCTGGTTATATAAGCAAGGGAGGCCAGAGCTCGTGGTGGACGACTTTGGGTCTGTCCCTCTTGTGTTCTATTGAATAAAATTCATAGTTGAAAGGAACTTTTGTGCCTTGTTCGTCCGACTTGTTCCAGACAAGTTTTTCTCGTCGAGTTTTCTGCACAGCACTAACTTTCTACGGTGGTTTTATCATAACTTGAGTTTTACAGATCCAATTGACGTGATTCTTTTTGGGTTGTCTTCACAACTTGATTATATATCATCTATCAAAATTTCACGGTCATTGGATCTGTGGTTTTTGATTTACACGAGTTTCTTTGCAGTATTACAGATCTGTTTTTTTCGGTAGAACAGATTGACCTTTGTTCGATCTTTCGATCGTAACTTGAGTTTCTCTCGACGGATTCAAGTGATTATTATTGTGTTGTCTTTGTGACTTGATTCTATCTGATATCTATTACTTTTGTCATGGTGAAACTGTGACGCCCGGTTCCGAAAATGAACCAAGCTAACGCATATGTGTGCCCAGGATGTTCAACACACATACACGAGTGATTCACAAATGATAAACAGATAATTACCACAGCTCAAATTATTGAATAAGTACTCTTATTACATAATTCATTAAATCCTCGAATACAAGCTCTAATGAATATTAATGATAAGTTCAACTAATGCAGCGGAAATAAACTAATTAAGCAACTAAGCAAACTAAGCAAAAGGGATAGCGCAGCTCCATGCGACACCACAGGCAAAGTTGACGGTAGACACGGCCTAGATCTTCACATTATCGCCATTAAACTCACAATTCTGACCTGCAACTGTTGGGGTGGGGGATTGCAAGAGTGAGTACATGTCGTACTCAGCAAGTGTGGAAAGTATGACATGTGGCTGATTCAAATGACGAATGTAATAATGGCTAAGTGCGGAAAAGTACAGTAAAACATTTGAAAAGCATTATACTATGTCTATGTGAAATAAATCCCATCATATTAACAAAATATAAATAATATCCAATTATTACCAACATTACCATTATCCATGTCCAATTACCATAACTCAATTTCATAACCATGACCATAACCATCACCAAACCATAACCATCCCAAATCCCAATTCTAATTCTAATCATGTAGGTCATCCAGGCGCTCTTAACCGGGAGCACGGCTATCATGATAGTTTTTAATACTCTGCAGAGGTTGTACCACTTTACCCACGTGTTTGTGATTTCATCACCCGTCGGCGACTGAAGAACCTCCCTTATGCCAATTACACTTCCTTTGATGTATGGCCAAGAGATCACAAAATAGCCTTTACAAAGGGATTACTAGCCTATTCAGACCCCACTGAGGTTTCACCGGTGGCGATGCCTCCAACTGAGCACATCTTCAACCAAGGGCCCCCTCTTGAGCCATTCAGATCCCAGGGTAGTCCCACCAATCATCAACAAACCCAATCCGACTACCCCTTCCCCGAGCATCCACAATGGTCCAAACAGCACTAGCAAAGCCCTAATTAATCAGCTACGCCGCACCCATACTTGGCCTCGTGGTGGCACTGTAGTCCTGGCTTATTCTCGCATGAACCGGTCCTTAGATCTAAAGCAAGCAACCACCATAACATCCGACCTATCCACATACCAGGCTTGCTTAGATCACCCATCACCATACCGTATCGACCAGTTCACATTAACCAGAACATCATTAATGCGTAATTAAATGTGTAGTGTTGTTTGCTATCCCAATTAATTAAGCGAAGCAAAAAGGTAAAAACCCTTCCCGACTCTCTACCATATATCCCAGGTGACAAGGGTGGTCAAACAAAACTAGTAAACTTCCTACCATAGGATTCCCATCAAATTGACACAAGCATGCAGTTTGCAAACAAAACATTTATTTTAAAAATAGGATCAATATGCTTCAAGGACACTTGCCTTGCTCCGGCGGATAGGGCTGCTCGAGCGCTTGGAAATCTTGATTCTGAAAATCCTCGTACACGATCTCTTGAGCACTTCCCTCTACTCGGGACCACACATACAAGAATATACATACAAATCAACATAATGCACACAAAATAATCAACATGCAATGACATGTATGCATGCACAATTTAATAATTAATTTACTACGGTCATTTATTAATTAGATGCGACTAGTTCATACGTGTTCATAAGGGTTTACGGGGATTTTAGGGTGGATTAATGCTGCTGAAAATAAATTTATGGTGCAATTAAATTTAATTTACGCCTACTAGATTCAATACGGTCGCAAAAATTCGCATCGGGAACGAACCCTACCGTAGATCTGACGGCGTGACGGTCGCGGAATAAATGCGACGCGTAGACGAAATAGATGGTGCAGCAGTCCTTCGGCGGCACGACGATGGGGGCGCGATGTCGGCGACGATCTCCGGCGAACGGTGAGGCCCTCTTCTTTTTCTTCCTCTCCTTCCCCTCTTTTTTCTTCCCTTTTTTTTTCCTGGACGCAGCCCCCTGGTGCTTCTTTTCTTTTCTGTACCGGCGGCGCTGCTTTCTGGGATGGCGGTGGCGTTTTCTAGCGGCTAGGGTTCCTGGGATCGGGGATTTACGGAGCCCTAGCTTTTATAGCCAGCGGCTAGGGCCGCTAGGGCCGGCGCGGGAGTGCGCGCTGCGTCACGTGGGCGAGCAGGACTCGGGGCTCGCGTGGGAGCGCGGGGTGCGAGGCCGGCCAGGCGTGCGGTGCACGTTGTGGGGCCCAGGAGCGGGCGGGAGCGCGTGCAGGTGACGGGACAGGCGGCGGGGCAGGCGACGGGGCCCAGCGCGCGGGCGGGTGCGCTGCGCGCGCATTCGGCGTGGGGGCGGGGCCGGGGCGTCGGCCGCTAGCGGGGTGGGGCCGGGTGCGGCGCGGGTCAGCGGGGGGGGGGGGGGGGGCGATCGAGGCGGCGTGGGCGGGAGGGCGGCGGGGCCAGCGCCCTCGGTCGGCGCGGGAGCCAAGGCGCGGGGTGGGGTCCGGGGCAGCGTCGCGTCAGGGGGGGGCTCGGTCGCGCGTGCCGGTGGGCGGCTGGCGCAGCGCGGCAGGGTGGGGCCCCCGGGGCGGGCCCGTACGGCGGCATCGGGGCGCGGCGAGCGGCCGGCTCGGGGCGGGGCCCGGCGCCTCGCGTGCGGGCGTAGCCGGCTGGCGGCTCGGCCGCCGGCCGGCGGGGATTTTCTTTTTTTTTTTCTTTTTTTTTGAAACATATTACTTTTTTTTATTATTTATTTATCTTATTTATTTTATTCATTTATTATTATATATATATTTATTATCATACAATCTATTATTTTATATTTATTTTTATTTTTTTACTTTTCTTTTTATACTTCCTTTTATAATTTATTATATATTTTATATATATATATATTATTTATATTTTACTATTTATATTTTATTTATTTTTATATATTGTTATATATTATTTATATATATACTTATATATATTTTTATTATTATTTTTATACTTATTTCTCATTACAAGTTTTAGACAATAATTATTATTTTCTATTTCTTCTTTTGCTACATACATTTGTATATTTTATCATTTTTCTTTTATCCTACTAATGTTTAATGCATGATCATGTATGCAATGCAAGATGCGAAAATTTAGGGTGTTACAATTCTACCCCCCTTAAAATGAATCTCGCCCTCGAGATTCGATAGCGTGGAGAAAAGGTGAGGGAATTCTGCCTTCAGATATTCTTCACGTTCCCACGTAGCTTCGGCTTCCGTATGGTGGTTCCATTGCACCTTGCACCCACGGATCCTCTTATTCCTTGTGAATCCAAAACGATGAATTTGGCGGAGAAGTCTACCCCCCTTATTTTAAGGCTTACTTTTGGACATACTATATTTGTTCTCATCTCTCCTCCAGGAGACTTAACCAATAGGGTAGACTTCATATGAGAGATAGGCAAACTATACTTGGTGACATACTTCGATGCAATGAATGAATGCGATGCTCTATAATCAAATAACATAGTCGCAGGGTTGGAGTTAGCAAGAAACATACCAGTGACCACGTCATTCGCTTGTTGAGCATCCTCCGTAGAGACATGGTTCACATTGCCACGAGCAAAATTCTGCTGTCCACGGTTTCCTTGTGGCTGTACTCCATTAGGTCTTGGGTTTTGTCTCGGCGCATTGCTTCTTTGACCAAGGCCTGACTTAGGACATTGATTCGCAAAGTGTCCAGCTTCTCCACAAGTATAGCACCTCTTGACTCCACCAAAATTATTAGGACGAGCTTGGTTTTGAGCATTGGTTCCAGGAAAATCAGCACGAGGTGCATAAGGCATTGCTTGCATATCAGGGCGCTGCTGCACAAACTGAGTTGGATGTGGTGCATGACCAGGGCGCTGAGCAGGAATAGAGGAGCTGTAATGAGGCGCATTGGGTGGTGCAAGGCGAGGGCGCACATTACTTCCTTGTTGCTGTCCTTGATACGGCGCCTTCCTCTTGATTTCTTGCTCCATCTCACGGATCTTGTTCTCAACTACAATTGTTTTGTCTACAAGTTTCTGGAAATTGGCATAATCGCAGTTGAGTAGTTGCACTTGTATCTCATTGTTGAGGCCTCTCATGAACAAATATTGCTTCCGGCTGTCTCGGCTAACATCCTCGGGCGCATACCTTGAGAGTTGAGTGAACTTGTTGAGATATTCACTCACACTTGATCTTCCTTGCCTTAAGTTCTCGAATTCTTGCCTCTTCAAGAGCATAACACCTTCCGGCACGTAATGAGAACGAAAATTCTCCTTGAATTCGGCCCAAGTGATCCTCTCTTGATTCTCATGAGCATTGCAATGAGCATCCCACCAATCGGCAGCTGCTCCAACGAGTTGATGAGAAGCAAAAAGGACCTTCTCCCGGTCACTGCATTGGACAATAGCAAGTTTCTTCTCCACGGACTTGAGCCAATCATCCGCATCCATAGGGTCAGCAGCTTGAGCAAAGGTTGGCGGCCTAGTCCTCATAAACTCTCCCAATCGGTCATGAGGAGGCGGGGGTGGCGGTGGAGGCATGTGGGGCTGATTGTTGATATTGCCAGCCTGCAGCTGTCCCATAGTTTGTATCATGGTCTGCATGAGCTGGTTTTGCATGGCCAATAGCTGCTCAATATTGATGGCTCCATGAGCAGGTCCTTGTCCGATGTTGTTCTGAGGTACTCCATGGTTCTCCTCCTCGTCATTGGCATCTCTCTGGTTGCGAGTCCTCACCATCTAGAGAAAAGCAATAGGTAAGAATTTAGAAACGTCCCCAACTATATGCATCAAGGGATATGAAATTAAACAACTAGCTATACTAGCCTAGGTGGACATGGTAATGCTAAAGCATCCCAAAATCCTCTATTAAGCACACAAGCAAACAATATATATAGCAAACAGCACACTTAAGCAAAAACACATCGATTCCTGAGTGCTCCTATGTGCTCTAAAGTGTCCATTCTATCTAGGCTGCATCCTACGGTCAACCTGTGGCTCTGATACCAATCTGTGACGCCCGGTTCCGAAAATGAACCAAGCTAACGCATATGTGTGCCCAGGATGTTCAACACACATACACGAGTGATTCACAAATGATAAACAGATAATTACCACAGCTCAAATTATTGAATAAGTACTCTTATTACATAATTCATTAAATCCTCGAATACAAGCTCTAATGAATATTAATGATAAGTTCAACTAATGCAGCGGAAATAAACTAATTAAGCAACTAAGCAAACTAAGCAAAAGGGATAGCGCAGCTCCATGCGACACCACAGGCAAAGTTGACGGTAGACACGGCCTAGATCTTCACATTATCGCCATTAAACTCACAATTCTGACCTGCAACTGTTGGGGTGGGGGATTGCAAGAGTGAGTACATGTCGTACTCAGCAAGTGTGGAAAGTATGACATGTGGCTGATTCAAATGACGAATGTAATAATGGCTAAGTGCGGAAAAGTACAGTAAAACATTTGAAAAGCATTATACTATGTCTATGTGAAATAAATCCCATCATATTAACAAAATATAAATAATATCCAATTATTACCAACATTACCATTATCCATGTCCAATTACCATAACTCAATTTCATAACCATGACCATAACCATCACCAAACCATAACCATCCCAAATCCCAATTCTAATTCTAATCATGTAGGTCATCCAGGCGCTCTTAACCGGGAGCACGGCTATCATGATAGTTTTTAATACTCTGCAGAGGTTGTACCACTTTACCCACGTGTTTGTGATTTCATCACCCGTCGGCGACTGAAGAACCTCCCTTATGCCAATTACACTTCCTTTGATGTATGGCCAAGAGATCACAAAATAGCCTTTACAAAGGGATTACTAGCCTATTCAGACCCCACTGAGGTTTCACCGATGGCGATGCCTCCAACTGAGCACATCTTCAACCAAGGGCCCCCTCTTGAGCCATTCGGATCCCAGGGTAGTCCCACCAATCATCAACAAACCCAATCCGACTACCCCTTCCCCGAGCATCCACAATGGTCCAAACAGCACTAGCAAAGCCCTAATTAATCAGCTACGCCGCACCCATACTTGGCCTCGTGGTGGCACTGTAGTCCTGGCTTATTCTCGCATGAACCGGTCCTTAGATCTAAAGCAAGCAACCACCATAACATCCGACCCATCCACATACCAGGCTTGCTTAGATCACCCATCACCATACCGTATCGACCAGTTCACATTAACCAGAACATCATTAATGCGTAATTAAATGTGTAGTGTTGTTTGCTATCCCAATTAATTAAGCGAAGCAAAAAGGTAAAAACCCTTCCCGACTCTCTACCATATATCCCAGGTGACAAGGGTGGTCAAACAAAACTAGTAAACTTCCTACCATAGGATTCCCATCAAATTGACACAAGCATGCAGTTTGCAAACAAAACATTTATTTTAAAAATAGGATCAATATGCTTCAAGGACACTTGCCTTGCTCCGGCGGATAGGGCTGCTCGAGCGCTTGGAAATCTTGATTATGAAAATCCTCGTACACGATCTCTTGAGCACTTCCCTCTACTCGGGACCACACATACAAGAATATACATACAAATCAACATAATGCACACAAAATAATCAACATGCAATGACATGTATGCATGCACAATTTAATAATTAATTTACTACGGTCATTTATTAATTAGATGCGACTAGTTCATATGTGTTCATAAGGGTTTACGGGGATTTTAGGGTGGATTAATGCTGCTGAAAATAAAATTATGGTGCAATTAAATTTAATTTACGCCTACTAGATTCAATACGGTCGCAAAAATTCGCATCGGGAACGAACCCTACCGTAGATCTGACGGCGTGACGGTCGCGGAATAAATGCGACGCGTAGACGAAATAGATGGTGCAGCAGTCCTTCGGCGGCACGACGATGGGGGCGCGATGTCGGCGACGATCTCCGGCGAACGGTGAGGCCCTCTTCTTTTTCTTCCTCTCCTTCCCCTCTTTTTTCTTCCCTTTTTTTTTCCTGGACGCAGCCCCCTGGTGCTTCTTTTCTTTTCTGTACCGGCGGCGCTGCTTTCTGGGATGGCGGTGGCGTTTTCTGGCGGCTAGGGTTCCTGGGATCGGGGATTTACGGAGCCCTAGCTTTTATAGCCAGCGGCTAGGGCCGCTAGGGCCGGCGCGGGAGTGCGCGCTGCGTCACGTGGGCGAGCGGGACTCGGGGCTCGCGTGGGAGCGCGGGGTGCGAGGCCGGCCAGGCGTGCGGTGCACGTTGTGGGGCCCAGGAGCGGGCGGGAGCGCGTGCGGGTGACGGGACAGGCGGCGGGGCAGGCGACGGGGCCCAGCGCGCGGGCGGGTGCGCTGCGCGCGCATTCGGCGTGGGGGCGGGGCCGGGGCGTCGGCCGCTAGCGGGGTGGGGCCGGGTGCGGCGCGGGTCAGCGGGGGGGGGGGGGGGGGGGGGGCGATCGAGGCGGCGTGGGAGCGGGAGGGCGGCGGGGCCAGCGCCCTCGGTCGGCGCGGGAGCCAAGGCGCGGGGTGGGGTCCGGGGCAGCGTCGCGTCAGGGGGGGGCTCGGTCGCGCGTGCCGGTGGGCGGCTGGCGCAGCGCGGCAGGGTGGGGCCCCCGGGGCAGGCCCGTACGGCGGCATCGGGGCGCGGCGAGCGGCCGGCTCGGGGCGGGGCCCGGCGCCTCGCGTGCGGGCGTAGCCGGCTGGCGGCTCGGCCGCCGGCCGGCGGGGATTTTCTTTTTTTTTTTCTTTTTTTTTGAAACATATTACTTTTTTTTTATTATTTATTTATCTTATTTATTTTATTCATTTATTATTATATATATATTTATTATCATACAATCTATTATTTTATATTTATTTTTATTTTTTTTACTTTTCTTTTTATACTTCCTTTTATAATTTATTATATATTTTATATATATATATATTATTATTTATATTTTACTATTTATATTTTATTTATTTTTATATATTGAAGTTATATATTATTTATATATATACTTATATATATTTTATTATTATTTTTATACTTATTTCTCATTACAAGTTTTAGACAATAATTATTATTTTCTATTTCTTCTTTTGCTACATACATTTGTATATTTTATCATTTTTCTTTTATCCTACTAATGTTTAATGCATGATCATGTATGCAATGCAAGATGCGAAAATTTAGGGTGTTACAGAAACAAATTTAGATTAGTCTCACACACGATTTATTTAACGGATCACTTTTCTGCCAAGGGGTTTTCATTGCTTCCGTTGAAAAAGTTTTAATCTACCATTTACCCCCCTCTGGTAGCTTTTCATGTGCTCTTCAATCCTAAAATTGGTATCAGACCCACGGTGCTCTAATCTTTGTGATTTGCACGCATTTTTGACTAATCATCATGGAGAAATACTTAACAAAACCTTGTGTCTTTAGTGGTATTGATTTTCAGGTTTGGAAGGCACGTATGGAAGCCTTCATTTAGGCTCAAGACTTCGCAATATGGGAGAAGTTATACAAGCCTTATGAAGTGCCGTCAAATGATCAAGTTACAGCTACAAATCTGAGAGATGTCGACAACAACAACAAGGCTCGGAACTTGATCATACAAGAATTAACTCAAAGCGACTTCGACCGTGTTGCACACCTTCGATCTGCATACGATGTGTGGAAAGCACTTTGTGACTACCACGAAGGATCCAACACGATCAAGGAGGTAAGACAAGACATGTTCAAGAAAGAATACATGCGCTTTGAGATGCAACCCAGTGAGTCTATTGATGACCTTTTTGCTCGCTTTAATAAAATTCTTAGCAACTTGTGTAGTGTCAATGTTAATTTTTCAGATGCTGAAAATGCTAGGCAATTGTTAAGTGCTTTAGACATGTCAATTTGGGAGATGAAAGTCACATCTATTCATGAATCTATTGTCATGAGTACACTTACATTAGATGTGCTATATTCTAAATTGAAAACTCATGAAATTGACATAATATCACGTAAGAACCCAATAATTCTATTGCTTTTCTTTCTCAACGTGATATGCCTAGCTCTGGTCAATCTTCATCTTGTGGTACACTCGCTTTGTTGTCCTCTCTAACCCTTTAACAGATTGAGGAGTTTCCACAGGAGGAGCTAGCACTTCTCTCTACTAGGTTCTCAAAAGCATTGCAAAATGTGAGAACTAGAAGGAGAGGAAGCTCCGGACCTCAATGATGCCTCGAATGTGGTAAGACAGGACACTTTCGTACAGATTGTCCTATCCTTTCAGGTCCTACCTCCCGGGAAGAAAAACAATCAAGGACAAAGCACTCCTCAACAAACGATAAGAAGAAAAAGAAGGGTTTTACAGGACGTCAATTGGTGAGCAGTTTTATCTCCACACTTCAAGAACTTGGCTCAAGCAATGTGGACATTGGAAGTGACGAAGATGGAGATGATATACAAACTTGTTCTTCATGGCGGGCAAATCAAGATTAAGTATGGAGGATACAGAACACAACAACGACAATGAAGAGGTATGTCCTACCTGCGAAGAAATATGTGATGCTATTTATCGTGCCACTATTATAGTTAAGAAAAAGGACAAAAAGCTTAGGGACAATGATGTTAAAATTGAGTTATTAGAATCTGAAATTAATCGTTTGAAATCTTTGATTCCTAGTGATGATTCTTGTTCCTCATGAGAATTAATATATGAACAATTGTCCTTATTAAGAAGTGCGTACACCTCCACACTTGATAAACTTGAGTTACAATCTGAAAAGAACAAAGAGCTTGTTGAACTTAATGATAAAAACTTGAAAGATGCTAGCTGTTCTACAATTGATTTGCATTGTTCTACTTGTGATGATCTTGATAAGAAACTACAAGATGCTATAAATGAATTTTCTATATTGAACAATGCTTTACATTCTCATGAAGTTAAATTTTGTTCCAATTGCAAATTAAAAAGAAAAACTTCATGTGGAAATTGCCTTGATCTGTCCAATAAACTTGATAACATGCATAGGACATTAGATCGGTTTTGTAATGGGAATAAGAACCTAAACTTGCTACTGAATTCTTCCAAGTCTTGCAATGATAAAACTGGTTTAGGTTTTGATTCTCATGCTCATGCTAAGGCACATCCACCTAAAATTGTAAAGTCATTAGGAAGTGGTTTGATCCAAACAGTTCCTATACAAAAAAGAAGTGGTTTTCAAATCTGCAGGAGTGTTGTCTCATTCGGTTTCAAATAAAAATGTTGCTTGCTCATCTAGACATGAACACAAAATTAAATTTCATTGTACCTACTGTGGTAGAGATGGTCATGTCTTAGATTTTTGTTATAGACTAGCTAAACAACAGAATAAGGAAAGAATGATTGCTAGATCTCATACTTTCATGCAAAATTTGCTGCATTTGTTAAACCGAATGATAGGAACATGCAATCTGCTGTAATGAGTCAAAAACATGCAAAGGTTGCTCCCAAATCTATTGTTTTACGTGCTACACATGTAACATCTCGTAGGATAGTAGTTGGGTACAAAAATCCTCAAGCTTTGGCTCATAAACCTGCTGTTTTATTTCAGCTTTCGCGTGTTATTCCTGCTGGACGTCGTGTGATTCAGTACTGGATTCCTAAAAGCCCTCTGACTAACCCCAGTATTGAGTCATCGACGTATTGTGCTTCAATGTAGGTTACACGCTTGAGGAAGGAGAATATTTGGATTGTGGATTCAGGTTGCTCACGCCACATGACCGGTAACAAAGAATGGTTCTCCTCCCTCTCTTTTGTGTCACGTGTAGAGAATGTTACTTTTGCCGATAATTCCTCAACTCCTATAATTGCTAAGAGTTCAGTTAGAGTAAATAAACACTACACTTTGAAGGATGTGGCACTTGTTAAAAATTTGAAATACAACTTGCTTTCCGCTTCACAACTGCTAGATGAAAATCTGGAAATCATTTTCACTAAAAATTGCTGTGAAGTTGTAAATTCAAATAGTGAACTTATTTTTAACATGTCTCTATTTGGAAGAGTTTTTAAAGCTGACTTTGATATGTCTTCCTCTAAGCATAGATGTCTAGTTGCCAATGATTCAAAGAACTTATATTTTTGGTATCGTAGACTTGGCCACGTAGGCTTTGATCATCTAACGCGTGTTAGTGCTCTTGATCTTATACGTGGGCTGCCTAAGCTTAAAAGGTACAAATAAATTGTGTGCTCTTCTTGTAGACATGCTAAGTTGGTTGTAGGTTCACATACTCCTCTTACAATGATCATGACAATTGAACCAGGTCAACTTTTGCACCTTGACACCGTAGGACCTTCACGTGTTCAATCCTTCAGAGGTAAATTGTATGTTCTTGTGATTGTTGATGATTATTCTAGATACTCTTGGGTTTACTTTATGGCATCTAAGAATGAAGCTTTTAGTCACTTTAGAACTTTATTTCTTAGATTATCAATTGATCACCTAGGATCTTTAAAAGCAATTAGAAGTGATAATGGAACCGAATTTAAAAATCAATCTTTTGATCACTTTTGTGTTGAAAAGGGAATAGATCATCAATTTTCTTCACCATATGTACCTCAACAAAACGGTGCTGTAGAAAGAAAGAACAGAACCTTAGTTGAGATGGCTAGGACTATGCTTGATGAATATCAAACTCCTAGGAAATTTTGGGCTGATGCGATTGCAACTGTTAGTTATGTCTCAAATCATGTTTTCTTGCGCGCTAAGCTAGATAAAACACCATATGAGCTCCGGTTTGGACATAGGCCTAGTGTTACACACTTTCGGGTCTTTGTTTGCAAATGCTTTGTTAAGAAACATGGTAATCTTGATAAATTTGAACCTAGATCTGTTGACGGCATGTTTCTTGGTTATCCATCTCATACTAGAGGCTACCGTGTGCTTTTACTTGACACTAACAAAATTGTGGAGACTTGTGAGGTGTCTTTTGATGAAGCTAGCCCAGGTACTAGCTCAAACATTTCAGGTCCAGATCTATATCCGCAGGGGGAGAGCATTTTTGTTGAAGATGAGGAAGAAGTGGAGCTGCTGCCCAAAAATTCAGCAGCTAATGACTTTGGTTCAGCTCTGGATGTTGATTCTTAACTAGCACCGACAACCATCATTGCTGATCCAGATCGTCCTCAAGTCACAAGCTCATCGATTTGTGATGAACATGAAGAAGAAGAAGCTTGTGAAGTGTCCACTCCCCTCCGGGTTCTCAAAAGTCATCCTCCACAACAAATTATTGGAAGCTTGCACGAACGAGTCACACGGTCCAGGTTTTGCGATCCAAACTCTCATGATCATTCTGCTTTTGTTGCTTCTTTTGAACCCATAGATATATCACACACACTCACTAATGAATCTTGGATTATTGCCATGCAAGAAGAGTTAAATTTTTTTGAAAGAAATAATGTTTGGAAACTTGTACCTCCACCTCAAGGTCACACTTTAATTGGAACTAAATGGGTGTTTAAAAATATACAAAGTGAGAATGGGGTTGTGGTTAGGAATAAGGCTAGGTTGGTTGCTCAAGGTTTCACTCAAGTTGAAAGTCTAAATTTTGATGAAACTTTTGCTCCTGTTGCTAGATTAGAAGTCATAAGAATTCTGTTAGCTTTTGCTGCATCTAAAGGCTTTAAGCTATATCAAATGGATGTTAAAAGTTCTTTTCTTAATGGTTACATAGATGAGGAGGTTTATGTCAAACAACCACCAAGTTTTGAAAATCCAAATTTTCCTAATCATGTTTACAAACTGTCCAAAACCTTGTACGGTCTCAAACAAGCCCCTAGAGCATGGTATGATAGGTTAAAAACATTCTTGCTTGAAAAGGGATTTACCATGGGCAAGGTTGATAAAACTCTTTTTGTGCTTAAGCATGGCAATGACTCATTATTCGTTCAAGTGTATGTGGATGATATTATCTTTGGTTGTGCTTCTCATGATCTTGTGTCCAAGTTTTCAGCCATGATGAGTTTAGAATTTGAGATGAGTATGATGAGAGAACTCACGTATTTTTGGGGCTGCAAATCAAGCAAACTAAGGAGGGTACCTTTGTGCATCAAACAAAGTATACAAAAGACCTCCTAATGCGCTTCAACATGGATAAAAGCAAGCCTCTTCAGACACCAATGGGAACAGCAACAACACTTGAACTTGATGAAGATGGTGAACTCGTGGATCAAAAAGAATATAGAAGCATGATAGGATCACTCTTGTATCTCACGGCATCTAGACCGGACATACAATTCAACGTATGTCTTTGTGCACGCTTTCAAGCCTCCCCACGTGCTTCACATCATCAAGCCCTCAAAAGGATTCTCAGGTACTTACATGGAACTCAATAATTTGGCATTTTTCTTCCTTCTTCCTCAACCGTTACTTTGAAAGCTTTTTCCGATGCTGATTTTGGAGGTTGTAGAATTGATAGGAAAAGTACTTCTGGTTCTTGTCATTTTCTTGGTAATTCACTTGTTGCTTGGTCCTCTAGAAAACAAAACTCAGTTGCAGAATCCACGGCTGAATCTGAATATGTAGCTGCTACTAGTGCTTGCTCACAAATTCATTGGATTGTTCAAACACTTAAGGACTATGGGGTTGATCTACATAGTGTTCTACTGTTATGTGATAACACTAGTGCCATTTGCATTGCTAAAAACCCCGTGCAACATTCTAGAACTAAGCACATTGACATTAGGTATCACTTTCTCCGTGATAATGTTGAAAAAGCAAACATTGTGCTTCACCATGTAGATACCGAACAATAATTGGCTGACATTTTTACAAAACCTTTGGATTTCTCTCGTCTTTGTTACATTCATAGTGAAATAGGGGTTATGCATCCTCATGACTTAAATTGAGGGGGAGTTTTCAAACTTGAAAAGAGTATGTGTGAAGCTGAAATTAAAATAATATGAGCATAGTATTTTATACATATATGACTTTGTGATTCCTTTTACATGCTGAAAGTTCTTACTACATTACTCGTGTTATATATTTTGTAGTTTTTGCCATATCTAGTAATTGGAATAATTACTTACACCTGGTCATGGTCGAACTTTCTTGCTGTTTTGAACTTGTTGCATGATCACAATTGCTTTTAATCATAAAGAATTAATCAAGTAATTAACTTACATGTTGAGCTTTTATGATCAAATAAAAATGAGAAAAGATCAAGAGAATATGCATGCATTGCACTTCTTCTTTTGAGATGGCTTATCATTGCACTTAGATATGAACTTGGAAGAAGTTGTGTATGACTAAAACCATGTCCTTAAGCTTCTGATTGTCAAATAACATAGGCTTGGTTTGGTTGGTTAGAATAAGGCAGATGCGCTTATAATCTCCTGCAAATATGATATGATCTAAATTTGTGCTTTGGAAAATAATAAAATGCAACAACAAGTGTCATGCTTTCAGGTTTTAAAATAGTTAAGTTTGTGAGATCATGACTTGCTAAATTGGAAATTATATTTGATTTCTAGCATGGCTTACACTACTTTATGTATTTCATTGATGTGATAGTGTAAGTTACTTGATAGTATGACTTGGATGAGCTTTATTTTATATGTATATGTTATAATATGCTCATAACAATTAAAATTCGTCTTTTGAACCTTGCTGAATACATTGTCAAAGGGGGAAGATAATAAACAATAGTTGATTTTTTAAAGATAAGTTTGCAAGAGGGAGAAATTGATTACACATTGCACATATCCAAAATTGTTTTTGTCATGATTCTTCTCAAGGGGAGAATTTCTTTTTCTCATTTTATTTCTGTTTTACAAAGGGGGAGAAATTGTTTTCAAAACTTTCAATGTGAATAAGCCAATGTTCAGATTTTAAGTGGTGTTGCCATGCATTCATCAAAGGGGAGATTGTGAGACCTATGTGTGCTGAATAAATTGGCTATGGCGATAAAAGTTTTGAAAACTACCAAAACATTTTTTAACAAGGTCCATGTCGGTACCCTGGGCACCATATACCCCTTGGGATTGCAAAGATCTCAAGGGAAAGTCATCTACTTGATTTGAAGACCTTCGGAGGCCCACATGTCAGACATGTCCAGACCCGCTTCTCCAACATGGTTAGCCCCAGGGACGCCACGTGTACTATCAAACCGGAGCTAGCACCCACAAAGGAGGAAGCTCCAGGCTACGTACCGAAGTGGCACCCCCAGACCTAACCCCAGACCGAGGGAAGCTCCAGTGCTGACACGTGTCGGGTAAGGCCGGAGCCATCTGTTCTTCACAGTGTGCTCTGGTGCTGACACGTGTCCAACCGTCTGATCTTCAGCCTGTAACCTCCGGAAGACTCCACAACGACTCCAGATCTTCAAAAGGGAATCAAGGACTTCAAGACCCGATTAAGTGTCATTAATACCATATTAATGACACATGATCGGATGACCTTAATTACCAGTAAAGGTGCTGTCAAAGCCCATTACCCGGTCATTAAGGGTAATTAAACGTGTTGAATAAGTATAAATACCAGTAACCGCCGGGGCCACATGTCGGGCCAGGCTAATTTGTAACAGCCTGCCCTTGTACTATAAAAGGACAGGCCAACGACGGACTCTACACGTTGAGACACGCTCCCTAGGCATGCTGACACACGCGCTACAATACAACATCAGCACACCCCGTGGAGTAGGGTATTACGCTCAGGCGGCCCGAACCACGTAAATTCTTGTGTCTCCTGCATCATTTACAATTCACCTTCTTGAATCTTCGCGCGCCCACACCGAACCACAAACTCCTCTAACACTTTAGTAGTGTCGGGAGATCTGCCGGATCCAAACCACCGACAGTTGGCGCGCCAGGTAGGGGGCACCTGAGATTTCGAGAATGGTGAACTCAGCTGTTGGATCATCCAACGGTCAACCTGCTGCTCAGGCTGTTGGGGGCAATCCCTCCAATATGCAGCCACCAGCAGGAGCCTCAGCTCCAGCAGGAGTCACACTCCCACCACCACCGTCTCCGTCAGCAAATCAAGCTGGGCAACGTGATGGTGCACCGGCGTCAGTCACTGCGTCGGGAAATCACGACAACCTGGAACACGCGCTCCACGCAGCTCGTGCTCTTCTCCAATGCCCACCACCTCCGGATGCATCTCGAGATGCACTGGAGCAGTGGAGGGCCGATGTGGAACATTTGGTTGCAGCAGCAGCCGAATGCATCAGCAACCAGGGTCCTCCTCCTTCAGGACGGGCCCCGTCGCAGCGGCAGACTTTGTCTGGTAGACTTGGTCCGCACGTTTCCAATAACAGGAGACGTGCTGCATCACAGCAAGTGACGTCATTGCCCTCCGGGGCACGACGCACTCACACGGTATACAGGCTTTCAACTCACGACCTCCGGGCGGAGCTGGATCGCCGATACCGCCAACAGGACGACCGAGTCCATATTGAGCGTGCTCGTGAAAGACGAGAAGCTCAGGACCTTTCTGCTCCTGAAGGAGTAGGAGGAGGATGTTCAGCCCTGGCCATGCATCTGCGTATGGTCAGGTGGCCACAGAAGTTCCGGCCTCACCCGCCGGAAAAGTTCGACGGGACTGTCAATCCTGCCGAATTTCTTCAAATCTACTCCACTGCAATCTTGGCAGCCGGAGGGAATGAGGCCGTAATGGCCATTTATTTTCCAGTGGCTTTAACTGGGACCGCCAGGTCCTGGTTTATAAGCCTTCCACCCAACTCCATCAATAGTTGGGAGGAGCTGTGCCGGCAGTTCACTGCCAACTTCGGGAGTTCATACACCCGACCAGGCACTGAACTGGACCTTTTTGCAGTCGTGCAAAAAGGGGGAGAATCCCTGCGATCATTCATCCAGAGGTTCTCTCAGGTACGAAACACTATTCCTTCTATCTCTAGCGCCTCTGTCATTGTGGCATTCAGACAGGGTGTACGGGACAAGAAGATGCTGGAGAAACTGGCGATCAAGGAAATCACCAGTGTCACGGAACTCTTCAGCTTGGCCGACAAATGTGCCAGAGCTGCGGAGGGCCGTGAGATGCACTCCAAACCAACTCCGGAGGATCACAAGAAATCCTCCAAAGAAGAAGCCGCTACCTCTAGGAACGACAAGAAGAAGAAAAAGACCAACGGCAAGAAGAAGCCGTCGGACGGTACATCCAATGTTGCAGCTGCTGCAGCTCCGGGTGACCGGGGGCCACGCCACGAGAAGCGACCTCGATCGTCTTCTGAAGATGGTGGCAAACCCAAGGTGTGGTGCCCAATTCACAAAACGGGCAGCCACAGTTTGGAAGACTGCCGGGAGGTCCAAAACCTTGCCGAGCGCTACAACAAGCGCCGGGAAGAATCTCCTTTCCGACAGAGGGAAGGAAAGAAAAAACTCGACGAAGCTCCGGCTGAAGAGGAGTTAGGTTTTTAGGATCCCAAAAAGGTCCTGAAGGCCATCTACACCTCCGTCGACGATGATTCTGACGTTTCTGACAATGAGCGTCAGAAGACCATGAACACCATTTTTCGTGGATCATGGGACATCACCTCCCGCCGCGTCAGCAAGACTATGCGTCGGGATATGGCTGCTGTAGCTCCTACAGTCAGGCCGGAACCTCATCGGAAGTGGATGGACACATCCATCACTTTTGATGCTTCAGATTGCCCTCGGAGCATGGTTGGAGCAGGTCAGTTACCTTTGATGGTATCTCCTACCATCAATAACATCCAGCTCCACCATGTCATGGTAGACGGAGGTTCGGGGCTTAACCTCATAAGCTTCGAAGCTTTTACCAAGCTTCAGCTCTGACCTTCGGATCTCCATCCCTCCCGACCTTTCTCTAGAGTAGGTCCGGGAGCTATTACCCCACTCAGAGCTATTACTCTCCCTGTTACCTTCGGGACACGAGAGAAGTATCGCACCGAGAAGTTGGTCTTCGACGTCGCTCAGATCAACTTACCCTTCAATGCCATCTTGGGTAGGCCTGCCCTGTACAAATTCATGGCAGCTGCTCATTATGGATACCTAGTGTTAAAGATGCCAACACCAGTGGGCGTTCTCCGGATCCGCGGAGATCGTACCGCCGGAGTAACTGCTCTGGAAGAATTCCATGCACTCACCACGGCGCAAGAAGAGGACTCCAGACAGGAGCAAGCTCCAAAAACCCTGAGCATTCATCAACGAGGCTCGACTTCTGCACCTCGTGTGCAGCCAAGCGGCGACATCGACATTCCCGTAAAAGTCGTCCAAATTGGTTCCGATGCCGCTCAGACCACTCGTATATCGGGGGGATTGAACGAAAATAGGAACTCGCGCTCATCACTTTCCTCCGGGCTAATGTTGACGTGTTTGCCTGGCAACCATCACAAATGCCTGGGATCCCCAGGGAAGTGATTGAGCACAATCTGAAGATCTACGCCGACGCCCGGCCTGTGCATTAGAAGCCTCGGAAGCAATTCGTAGAGCGACAAAACTTCATCCGACAAGAAGTGAAGAAGTTGCTTGAAGCTGGATTCATCCGAGAGGTCTTCCATCCAAAATGGCTGGCAAACCCAGTCGTTGTGCCCAAGGCCGGTGAGAAGCTTCGGATGTGTATCGACTACACCACACTAAATAAGGCATGTCCAAAAGATCCATTGCCACTACCTAGAATAGATCAGATAGTGGATTCCACCTCCGGGTGTGAATTACTGTGTTTCCTAGACGCATATTCTGGGTATCATCAAATCAGAATGTCTAGGGAAGATGAAGAGCATACCTCATTCATCACAGTAGATGGATTGTACTGTTATACAGCCATGCCATTTGGTCTCAAGAATGCAGCCTCAACTTTTGTATGAGCTATGTACAAAACTTTTGAAGAACTCATTAGAGACATAGTGGAAGTGTACGTCGATGACATCGTGGTCAAAGTCAAGAACAAGGAGTCACTTCTTGACACCTTGCAGGCTGTCTTCGACAAGCTGCGGGCCACCCGCACAAAGCTAAACCCAACCAAGTGTGTCTTCGGGGTTAGCTCCGGAAAACTTCTTGGTTTCCTGGTAAGTCACTGGGGCATAGAAGCTAATTCGGCGAAGATGAAAGCCATTTAAGACATGCGGCCACCAACCCGCATCAAAGATGTCCAAAAACTAACTGGATGTCTAGCAGCCCTCAGCCGGTTCATTTCAAGACTGGCGGAACGGGCACTCCCCTTCTTCAAGTTATTGAGGAAGTCCGGACCATTCCAATGGTCTGAAGAAGCAGAGAAGGCATTCCAGGAGCTGAAACAGTTCCTCACCACCCTACCAATTCTGGTAGCTCCGAACCCTAGTGAGCCTTTGTTGCTTTACATTTCAGCAACTGACGAAGTCGTCAGTATGGTTCTGGTTGCGGAGAGACCAGAGCTACCTCATACTCAGGAATCCAGACCCCTTCAGGAGGGTCCGGAGGTACCTGAAAGCGAGCCTGGGTCCCAGCTCCCAGACTCGAATCCACAAGAAGTCACTTCGGAAGACCCAGACCCCTCCGGGAGGGTCCAGGTCGCTTCTAAAAAAGCTCTGGGTTCCTCTAGCCAGGGCCCAGAGGTCCCCGAAGAAAATCCGGATCCCTCTGGGAGGATCCGGGTCAGTGGAGAGGAAGCTCCGGACCCCTTGGGAAGGTCCGGACCATACAGCGCCCGGTGTACTTCATCAGTGAAGTACTACATGATGCCAAGACTCGATACCTAGAGGTGCATAAGCTGCTCTATGCAGTTCTTATTGCCTCTAGGAAGCTTCGACATTACTTCCAAGCTCACAAAGTCTTAGTGGTGACCTCTTACCCACTTCGAGCAATCTTGCATAATCCCAATTCAACTGGGAATATAGCAAAGTGGGCAGCAGAATTGGCCGAATTTGATCTTGAATTCATTTCAAGGCAAGCAGTCAAGAGTCAAGCGTTGGCAGACTTCGTGGCGGAATGGACTCCCTCTCCATCAAACCCTGGAGGCCCCAGTGAGCAGAAGCCTGAACATGAAGCTCCGGTCTTCACCGAGCCTCATTGGACTCTCTACTTCGACGGATCCATGCAAAAGCAGGGGGCTGGAGCTGGAATCCTTCGCCTCGCACCAACCGGGGAGAAGGTGAAATACATGGTACACCTTGACTTCAAGGCGACCAACAACATGGCGGAGTACGAAGCTCTCATCTACGGACTAAAGGTGGCACTGTCATACGGCATCAAGCAATTGCTGGTCAAGGGAGATTCACAGCTCATCATTAAACAAGTGAAGGGTGAATGCTCCTGCAACAATCTCCAGCTAGCTGCTTACCTCCTTGAAGTCCAGAGGCTTCAGAAGGACTTCGAAGTCCTAGATCTCCACCATGTCCAGCGTGCCCACAACGCTGAAGCCGACGAACTCTCGACGAAAGCGTCAACTGGAGCACCGGCTCCTGACGGAACTTTTGTCCGGAGATTGTCAAAACCCACAGCTCAGCCTGCCGAACTGAGCGAAGGGGGCGAGATCAGCATCTCGAAGCTGACGGTCCCGATGGCCCTGTTACCATGGCAGCCATCAAGGGTCGTAGGTGCTGCCGGAAGCTCTGAGCAACCCAGCACGCAAGACTCAACTTCGTAAGCTAGTTCCGATGCATGGATCTCGGAGATCCGGAACTACTTGAAAGACAACATCCTTCCTGACGATGATGTATCCGCTGACCGGGTAGTCAGATTGGCTAAAAGATACACGTTGGTAGAAGGGGATCTCTACCGGCGTGGTGCTAACGGCATCCTAATGCGGTGCATCTCAAGGGAAGAAGGCTGCGAGCTCCTCGTAGAAATCCATGGAGGCGAGTGTGGGAACCACGCGTCTTCCCGCACGCTGGTTGGTAAAGCCTTTTGGCATGGCTTCTACTGGCCTACAACACTCCAGGATGCAACTGAGCTGGTGAAGAAATGCGAAGCATGTCAATTTCATGCAAAGCAAATTCACACACCGGCTCAACCCCTACAAATGATACCTCCTACATGGCCCTTCGCTGTGTGGGGGATGGACATCTTGGGACCTTTCCCAAGAGCTGTCGGAGGTTACAAGTTCCTGTACGTCGCCATTGATAAGTTCACCAAGTGGCCGGAAGCAACTCCAGTTGTGACAATCAACAAGCAATCTACTATCAACTTTTTGCAGTCTATTGTTTGCAGATTTGGAGTCCCAAACAAAATCATCACTGATAATGGGACCCAATTCACAAGCTCCGCGTTCCAAGGATATTGCGAAGACCTCGGCATACAAGTTTGCTACGCCTCCGTAGCTCACCCAGCAAGCAATGGTCAAGCCGAGAGAGCAAATGCTGAAATTCTTAAAGGACTCAAAACGCGCACTTATGAGCGCTTGAAAAAACATGGAGCCAACTGGATTGAAGAACTTCCGCCCACTTTATGGGCCAACAGGACATCTCCAAATCGGTCAACTGGAGAGACACCATTCTTCCTGGTGTACGGAGCTGAAGCAATCCTTCCTCCGGAAATCACCTTGGGTTCACTCCGGGTCCGGACCTTCGACGAAGCCACGCAGGACCAGCTCCGGCGTGAAGACCTAGACCTCCTTGAGGAGGGAAGGTGCCAAGCAGCTGTTCGGAATGCTCGATACCGCCAAGCCCTACGGTGCTATCATCAGCGGCATGTACACAACCGACAGCTCGAGGAAGGCGATCTGGTGCTACCGAGAATACAATCCAGAGAAGGGTTAAACAAACTCCCCCCCAGCTGGGAAGGACCCTTCCGAGTGATTAAAGTATCCCGTCCCGGAAGCGTTCGCTTGGCTATCGAGGATGGGACACCTCTCCCAAATCCTTGGAACATCGAGCACCTCCGTAAGTTCTACACTTAAATATCACGGAGGTGAGTCTATAGTAACTTGGGGTGTATGTTATAGAGTCATTGTACAGAGTCGGGTAGTTCCTCTGGGAGAACAGCCGGACCTTTCCCGAAAGGTCTGCAAAGTTCATGCAACACTTGTCAACGTCTCAGGACTAAAAGTGTGGCTAGCTACCCTGGGTCAAACGAGGAATGAAACACGCTTAGCCGAGTTCCGTACCCTAAGAGTGTACTTGTTTCCCCTGTACCCCGGACCTATAATGAAAGACATCTTCATGTGAAACAGACTCCACGTGCATTTATTTTGTACAGGCTCAACATTTTTTATTTTTCTCTTTCTTGTCTATAACAAAGACGTGCAATTCTTAAGAAATTTTAGTTCGACCGGTTCATATACGATTCGAGTTGTATTGTCGATTCTTTTGGATTCAAATATTGTTCATGGCCCACTCGCCTGAATGCCGCCAAGCCAATCTAGGGCCGGAGTGTGCTATCGACTTAGCCTGGTCAAGCACCCTAAGTACGCCACTCTACCTACACCCAGGAAGGCCGAAGTAAGGCGGGTCCAAGTACAATTGGATCCGGAAGAAAAGACAACGCATTCAATTGTCTTTTAGAATCGTGTTTGACCTAAATTTTCGCGAGAATCGTAAGCCGCGACGAAGTTATAGGCAATAAACGAATTTTACTATTTTTCTTGGCTTCAAGTGTGCAGGAAAAATAAAATCCACGTCGATGGAGAAAAACCAGAACTAACAAAGCTCCGACTCCTCTAGATGGATTGTAATCGATGTTAAGCATTGAAAACGAGCATCACCGGAGCAACCAAGCTCCGGTAAAGCTAGGGGGGCCAGCCGTCGACATAAAATAAAAGATGGTGAGAAGACCCCACAAGTGGAGTCTGCTGCCGACAAGCTACGTGTTAGTAAAGGTCAGTGCCGGAGCTACTAAGCTCCGACACCCCGAGGGCTAACTATCGATGCTCTATGCGTTGATAGGGACTATTGCCGGAGCTACTAAGCTCCGGCGGTAGTCAGTTTGACCTCAGCAGACCTTCACTATCGAAGACTTCGGACCTACACTCTACAAGTTCGAAGCAAATGAGTCTTCAACAACACACAATATCCTCTTGTTACATGTTCACAATCCAATTGTGTACATCTACCAGGGGGCCAAGTGAAGACAAAAGTGTTGAAGACAAAAAGTGAAATTCACAAAAATTTGGGGATTTCATTCATATGGAGACAAGGGATTACAAAATTGAGGAAGAAGAAGAAAGAATACAAGTGGGAACTACGGAGATAGTCCTAGACCCTATGGAAGAATTGAGCAACCTTCTGGGCAACCTCCGACACGTTGGCTCGGGCAGCTTCCCCTTCTCCTTCAACGGGACCTTCAAGCACCGGGTCCAAAGGAAATTGGGAGTTCCGGCTGGTGTAGCACGTCATCACATACTCTGCGATGTTCTTCGCCAGGGATTGCCCCTCAACCTCCAATTGGTCCGCGATGACATCGCCCACCTTGGAGAGCTTGCTATCTGCCGAGCTCAACGCCTGCAATGCTAGGTCCGGCTTCGGCTCCAGATCATCCGGGCGCACGGTACTGAAGCCCATCGGTGTCAGCGTGTCGTTGGCCTTGCCCAGGAACTCCCAAATCTGTAGGGAGTCCGCGGTCCTCAAGCCCTTCAATTCTTCCAAGGATCTTCTGGCCACCACCAGTTCGGAATTCTCACGGGCGAGGCGCTCAACTTCTTTGGCATTTTGCTGAATCTTCTCAGCAACCCGCTTCTCGAGTTTTCCGAGCTCCTCCTCCCGGAGGTGGATCTTGTTCCGGCGGTCGACCAGGTCCTTCTCCCTACCCCTCACTTTCTTTTCCTTGGCAACAAGGGCACACTCCCGCTCATGGAGCTCCTTCCCTCGCACCCAGACCTTCTTCTCCTCCTCAACGCAGCGCTCTTCCAATTTCTTGGCGCGCTCCTCAAGGCCCTTGTCAGCTAGAGCCACCTTCTCGGAGAGCTCCTCCTCCCTCCTCAGGACGTCATCCCGTAGCTCCAGGAGTTTCTGCTCTTCATCTTCAAGCCATTTCTCCCTCTCTTCAAGTGCCTCTCGGCGCTTGATGAGTGTAGTGTTAATGGCCTCAAGCCTTTCGTGGCATTCATCGGCCGCACTGTTAGCTGCTTTGGCCTGCTCATAGATCTCTCGGGATTGAACGTCGAGGGTGCGAGTCATACTCTCCCTGTCATCCAATAACTTGCCCCAGTATTCCAGGCGGATCTTCTCCCGCTTGATCCACTCCTTGTCATCTGCTAGCCTCGACTGCGCCAGCTTGGTCTCGAAGTAGAGCCGGTTACGCCACCGCCTAAGGGTTTAGCACTCCTCTTCAAGAGCCTTGCTGTCATGGAAGAAGGCCAGTTGGACTTGACGCAGACTGGAACATGCGTTGTCAATAGACAGTGGCAACGGGATAGACTCCGGACCTGCTGGGGTCTCCTCCGCTTGTTCCAGCGGGTTTTCAGAAACAAAAATTGGGTCCCACTCCACAAGAGTGGTCCCCTGGGTCTCCATGGCACTAGGGCCGTCCTCCGGGATGGCCTCAGTCGCCATCGAGGAAGGCCCTGCCGCCAGGTCTCCATTCACCCCCTCAGACAGGGGGCCAACGACCTCACCAGGGCACTCCGACTCAGCCACGAGTACCTCCGACGTCGTCACTTCCGGAACAGGGGCCGCTTCTAGCTCCAGCCTTGGCACCTCCTCCGATGGGGGCTCGACCTCCGACGGTTCTGCTACAACCGGCTCGGGAGCTGGAAGATCTTCATCCTCAATCGGCCCTGCGGCCGGAGCTCCAACAACGACCGGCTCTGCGGCCGGTGCTTCTGAGGTAGCCGGCCCAACCGCCGGGACTTCCTCAACATCCGGCGCGCACGCCGGGACTTCGATCACCTCCGGCTCGACCGCCGGAGCTTCGACGAATTTTGGCTCTGGGACCGGAATTACAGCTTCCTCCGGCTCAACGGCCGGAGCTTCCATCATCTCAGCACCAGGACCCGGAGCTTCAACCTCCGGGACAAGTGCCGCTGGCGCATCTTCACTCCCGCGGTCCGGCGCTACCACGGGAGTCTCTGGGGATGAGTCGAGGTCCATGACCACGACAGCTGGCGCCGGAGCTGTCGCAGCTTCAGCCACCACTTGGGGCGGCACCGGGACTGGAGCAGAAGCTCCCTCCTTCACAGCTTCAGCTGCTGTGGCTGAGGGTGGAGCTTCACTCCTCTTTTTGGGAACGCTGCAGATGATGGACGAAGAAACTTAAAAAATAGTTTCTACAATTAAACAATTATCCAAGGTAAAGATTAAAAATTACCTTGGGAGGCTTCCGCACCAGCTTGCGCGGAACCTTTTTCCCGGGCGTTCTGGGCTGGTCATAGCCGGCGTGGAAGCTCCGGAAGGCTCCCCGGAACTCGTTGCGGCCACGGGCGTTTCCCTAGTCGAGGCCCCCCTCAATCAGGAAGCACCTCCGGATCGAGAGGCCTCTACCGGCCCCGATGTTGGAGTCGCATGCCCGGAGCTAGCACCCTGGGAGGACCCCACTGCAGGAACAGTCGCCGCAGTTGTAAAAGACCTCCCCCTCTGGGGAGAAGGAGACGACACAGAGGTAGCAGGCCTGACGGACCTTCCGTCGGCATACTGCAGCTTCCTCTTCCGCCAGCTCCTTGCCCTTGCCGACGACCTCGACCCTCGGCTTCGGGGCAGGGTCGGAGCCACCCTCGGACATTTCGGAGATCGCCACCCTGGTGGTTGATCTTCTCTCGATGACACCAAGGTCGTCAAGCACGGGCATCTTACGCCGGAGCTCCCTGCTGAACTCCACTTCCACGTTCAGAGGGAGAAAAGCTAATGGTGAAGTCAAGTCATCACCCTTGACGTCGATGCCGTGCTGAAACTTCTTGAGGTGGAACTCCAAGGTTTTCCCCACCATGTTATACTTCAGCCCGGTCTCGACCCGGTTGTCGTCCATCACGCTATTGAGGGCCCAAGCGAGTTTTCTCTCCTCTTCAGCGGTGCCCACCTGTTGACCAGGAAGTTGCAAAACACCGCCTGAGGAGTCAATCCTCCCTCCACGCATTGGCGGATCCTGGTCAAAGCAGGGTTGAAGGCTTCCGCCAGCACCGGAGCTTCACTCCAGATTGTCGTGTCAATGTTGGGGAGGCCTTCGGGCAGCTCCAGCTTCTCATGCTCCTCCACCCGGATGACTCTCCAGTCCTTCTTCCAGTCATCCCACTTCCCAGAGGGAAACGACCAGAGATACTTGAATGGGCACTTCTTGCGCTTCACGAAGTAGTAGAAGTCAAGGTACTCATTGCTCCTGCCGGTGGTATGGACGGTGAAGAAGGTCCGGAAGAGTTCAATGCAGGGGGGGATGCCCACCCACATCTCACAGAAGTGGACAAAGATGGAGACAAGAAGAATGGAGTGGGGGCCAAGGTGATACAGCTGCAGACCATAGAAGTCTAGTAGCATCAAGAAAAAGGAGGAAAAAGGTGGGATCAACCCCACCATGGCGTACGAGGAGAAGTACACCATTTCGCCAGCATGCTCCTTCTCAAATGGGAGCTCTCCACCGGCGCGGACCGAGCGGTTGAAGAAGTCCGAGGACCATCCCATGAGGGCCCGGACCTTCTTCAGGTCGCCGTCGGTCTTCAAATGACTCTCACAGAGACCCAACTCCATCGCGGTACGGCAAGGCAAGAGAAGAAAAGCAAAGCACAAGTTGGGAGTTTGAGCGCAAGATCAGATGAGAGGCGTAAAGAACCCCAAACGGTGCGCGCTTTCCTTCTTAAGTAAGCCCTTGCGACGCTTGGATGGAAACCGCAAGGAAGTCGAAGATACCACTCAAAAATTCCACCCAGCCGATGACAAGATGGCCCGGGACTACCCCGACGATCAAGTCGAGGTTCTTACCCAGGCGAACGGTTGCCATCATGAGGCGGGAAGCCCGAAGGGGGCGGCCTGACAAGGCGCGCGGAACCGATACGATTTTCGTATTGGGAACCGGCGACCTTCAATTGCATGAGATCCGCACGCCAAAGATATCACCTGCCGCACACGAGATACGCCACGTGGCATGGATTTAACTCCGGACCATCGCCAACGGCACATCTGAAGACCTTTGAACACTCAGTTCAAAAGTCGAAGGATGGACCCACCTCTGGCGGAATGACTTCACCCAAGGTGTCTTCCCCAGAGGTGGGCCCAGGGGGCCACTATCGGTACCCTGGGCACCATATACCCCTTGGGATTGCAAAGATCTCAAGGGAAAGTCATCTACTTGATTTGAAGACCTTCGGAGGCCCACATGTCAGACATGTCCGGATCCGCTTCTCCAACATGGTTAGCCCCAGGGACGCCACGTGTACTATCAAACCGGAGCTACCACCCACAAAGGAGGAAGCTCCGGGCTACGTACCGAAGTGGCACCCCCGGACCTAACCCCAGACTGAGGGAAGCTCCGGTGCTGACACGTGTCGGGTAAGGCCGGAGCCATCTGTTCTCCACAGTGTGCTCCGGTGTTGACACATGTCCAACTGTCTGATCTTCAGTCTCTAACCTCCGAAAGACTCCACAACGGCTCCGGATCTTCAAAAGGGAATCAAGGACTTCAAGACCCGATTAAGTGTCATTAATACCATATTAATGACACATGATCGGATGACCTTAATTACCAGTAACGGTGCTGTCAAAGCCCATTACCCGGTCATTAAGGGTAATTAAACGTGTTGAATAAGTATCAATACCAATAACCGCCGGGGCCACATGTCGGGCCAGGCTAATTTGTAACGGCCTGCCCTTGTACTATAAAAGGACAGGCCGACGACGGACTCTACACGTTGAGACACGCTCCCTAGGCATGATGACACACGCGCTACAATACAACATTAGCACACCCCGTGGAGTAGGGTATTACGCTCAGGCGGCCTGAACCACGTAAATTCTTGTGTCTCCTGCATCATTTACAATTCACCTTCTTGAATCTTCGCGCGTCCACACCGAACCACAAACTCCTCTAACACTTTAGTAGTGTCGGGAGATCTGCCGGATCCAAACCACCAACAGTCCAACTCTAGGTCCGAGCTCTGGCGAGGTCCTACGTAAGGTCTGACTTTCTTTGTCTAGGTCCGACTAGCTTTGTTAAGTTCCGGCGCTAGGTTGTACTAGCTTTGGTAAGATCCGGAGCTTGATCGTAATGTTCCTGCTTTTATCTTGCAATGATTCGTACTTGCTTTACATTGATGGAAAGATTGCTTAGTATTCATTTTCTAAGTTTTTGGTGTGTTTTGGTGGTTATGGTTGATATCATTTTGCTATGTTTTGCAACATGCTTATGTTAGGTGCTCACGTAAGATGTTGTAGTTTCGGAACTAACGTGAGTCAAGTCGAGGACTTGTGCTCGAAAGTATTGGTTGTTTATTCATGTGCAGGTGTTGCTTGAGTTCAAGACATGGCTGGTGACGGGATCCATTGAACTAGTCTTAGGGAGAAGATGAGGTTCAACAACCAAGTTCGGGAGGAATTGTGGTTGAGTTGATCGAGAGGTTGGACAGCATGTTTGAATCAAGAACAATGCATATGAAGGTATCGTGGAAGTCGTTGGAAGATGTTTGCATGTATGCAAGGAGTGCATGGACGTGGCTGCATGGTTCCAAGGTGTGATGAAGAGATGTGGACGTAAAAATTGGTCGGAAAGGTCCAACCGACTAGGTTATGGACTCAAGCTGCGGCTGAGTCGTGTTTGACTCAAATATGGGAATATTTGAGTTGGTTATGATAGGATTTCGTGTGAGTCACGAATTTGAGTGGCTTTGGGAATGTGGGATACGTTCCTAAGGTGTTTGTAAGTCTTAAAAAAACTTCTATCTGCATATAGAAGAGTCCTAAGCAGTTATGGAAAGTTTCGATTCGTGATTTGAGTAGGATTAGAGTCCTAGTTGAGATTGGGTTGGCCTAAGGGATGGTTATATAAGCAAGGGAGGCCAGAGCTCGTGGTGGATGACTTTGGGTCTGTTCCTCTTGTGTTATATTGAATAAAATTCATATTTGAAAGGAACTTTTGTGTCTTGTTCGTCCGACTTGTTCCAGACAAGTTTTTCTCGTCGAGTTTTCTGCACAGCACTACCTTTTTTGGTGGTTTTATCATAACTCGAGTTTTACATATCCAATTTACGTGATTCTTTTTGGGTTGTCTTCACAACGTGATTATCTATCATCTGTAAAAATTTCACGGTCATTGGATTTGTGGTTTTCGGTTTACACGAGTTTCTTTGCAGTATTATAGATCCGTTTTTTTTTTCTCGGTAGAACAGATTGACCTTTGTTTGATATTTCGATCGTAACTTGAGTTTCTCTCGACGGATTTAAGTGATTCTTATTGTGTTTTCTTCGTGACTTGATTCTCTCTGATAACTATCACTTTTGTCACGGTAAAACACATTTAGATTAGTCTCACACAATATTTCTTTAACAGATCATTTTCTGCCAAGGGGTTTTCATTGCTTCCGCTGAAAAAGTTTTAATCTACAATTCACCCCCCTCTGGTAGCTTTTTACGTGCTCTTCGATCCTACACATAAGTAGAATAATTCAAAGAAGGACTATAAAGTTTTGCACTAAAGAAAGCAACGGGTTTACCTTCTTGTATAATAACGTCTCCAATACCAATGCCGTTTGCATCGCATTCTAGCTCAAAGGTCTTGTCAAAATCAGAAAGTTGTAGCAATGATGCTTGTGTAAGCTTTGATTTGAGAGCATCAAAAGCTTGTTGCTGCTGTTCGCCCCATCGAAATGGCACTCCCTTCTTCGTTAGCTCATGTAGAGGTGGTGCAATGGTGCTGAAATCCAGCACAAAACGGCGATAAAAACATGCAAGACCAAAAAAACTACGAACCTGCGTGACGGTTGTTGGGGCTGGCCGGCTAGTGATCGCTTCAATTTTTGTCCCATCCATCTCAATTCCCTGCAAGGAAAAACGACATAGGCAAGAAACGAGACTTGATTGGTGCAAAAGATGCACTTTTTGAGGTTACCAAACAAACGTGCATCTCTCAAAACAGTAAAAACAACACGTAATGATCAAGATGTTCATCATATGACTTGCTGTAAATGAGGATATCATCAAAGTAAACCACCACAAATTGTCCAATGAAAGCACGTAAAACCTCGTTCATTAATCGCATAATGGTGGTGGGTGTATTAGTTAAACCAAAAGGCATGACTAACCACTCATAAAGTCCAAACTTGGTTTTAAATGCAGTTTTCCATTCATCTCCTAGTGCCATTCTAATTTGGTAGTAACCACTACGCAAGTCAATTTTTTTTGAAGATGATAGCACCACTCAATTCATCAAGCATGTCATCTAAGCGAGGAATAGGATAACAATATGGAATGGTGATGTTATTAATTGCTCGACAAGCAACACACATTCGGCAACTACCATCTTTCTTAGGAACCAAAAGAACAGGAACATAACAAGGGCTAAGGCTTTCACGAATGTACCCGCGGTCCAAAAGATCTTGGACTTATAGCTGAATTTCCTTAGTTTCCTCTGGATTCGCCCTGTATGCTGCACGATTTCGCAAGCTTACTCCTGGAATCAAATCGATCTTGTGTTCAATGCCTCTCATGGGTGGTAAACCAGGGGGTATCTCGGAGGGAAACACATCCTCAAACTCCTGCAAAAGGTTAGCAACAGCAGGGGGCAATGCAATAGACAATTCATGAAGTGAAAACATTGCTTCTTTGCATACTAAAGCATAACACATCCCCTTAGCATCGAATAAATTAGCAAGGTCAGATTTAGTTGCAAGCAACGGTGGTGATTTTAACTTAACGACTTGTTGTTTTTCAGATTCTAGTTTTGTTGCTTTGCCATCACGAATTTTACTCTTCTCAAAATTCACAATTTCAGCTGGAGTCATGGGGAGCAAAGTAATTTTCTTTCCTTTATGCATGAGAGTATATTTATTAGTTCTACCATGATAAATAGTATCCGTATCAAATTCCCAAGGACGACCCAATAAAAGAGAACAAGC
The DNA here is from genome assembly GCA_036927565.1 of Tuctoria greenei. Taxonomy (NCBI): domain Eukaryota; kingdom Viridiplantae; phylum Streptophyta; class Magnoliopsida; order Poales; family Poaceae; genus Tuctoria; species Tuctoria greenei. The sequence goes on along the minus strand of JAYESD010000012.1, from coordinate 106,600,234 downwards.
ATCCATAGGCACGACATCAAAATCAGCAAAATCATGGTAAGAATCAATTGAAAAATGTATTCTCGCTGTTTGTGTTACCCGAACCTTACCGCTGTTGTTGAACCATTGAATGTGGTATGGATGAGGGTGTGCTCTTGTTGTCAAACCAAGTTTCTTGACGACGTCCGTGTTCACCACGTTATTGCAGCTACCTCCATCAATTATAGTGTGTACACGGCAGTCCTTGACGACAAGAAGCATGTGGAAGAGGTTGTGCCGTTGTAGCTTGTCGTCGGCCTCCACTTTGGAGCTCAAGGCACGCTGCATAATGATGCTCCTATAGTTCTCTGTCACCGCTGTACCAAGTACCTCTTCTTTGGTGTGTTCATCATTTGGATCTATAGAGTCAGTAGCAAAAGAATATTTATCTTCAACATCCGAAGTACTATCATACCCGCCATCGTCGTGTTCTATATATGCTCGTTTGCTCGGGCAATCTCTCATCATATGACCAAGTCCCTGGCAGCGGTGACACTTAGTGTCGGAAGTATGACTCATAGAAGGAGTGGACGATGAAGGCTTGAATGATGTCGCCTTGCTGCCCTCCGGCACGCGAGAAGGTGGAGCAGCAGGTGTAGTTCATTGGCCGCCATTGGATGGTGTAGTCGCTGCACGGAGGGTCGAAGATGGTGCTGTTTTGGATGGTGTAGACGTCAAACGCGGCGTGAAGTTGCTCCTCGTGCGTTGTTGCTGTTGTTGTCGGCCCTGCAATTCTTTTTTTGCCAACATAGCAAGCTGAAACAATTTGTTAACAGTATCATATTCCTTATAATCAATAATGTACTGAGATTCACGCCTCAACCTCCCATAAAAACGAGCTATTTTATCATCCATATCCTCTACTACACCACAACGCAACATACCCTTTTGTAACTCTTGATAATACTCCTCTACGGACCTGTTACCTTGGTCTAAGCGCTGCAATTTTTTGCGAAGGTCCCGCTGAAAAGATGGAGGAACAATCAAACACGCATAGCTTCCTTTAATCTATCTCATGTTGGAGGATTGGTTCTAGTTTTAACAAGTTCATTCCGCCATATGATAGCAAAGTCCTTAAACTCACTAGTGGCTTGACGAACTCTATGTTGGTCAGGAACAAGATGGGCATTAAATTTTCCTCTACTTTCATCTCCCAATCAAGATAAGCCTCAACATCATAAGCACCACAAAAAGAGGTTATAGTAAATTTCACTTTAGCAAAAGGATCATCAGGAGGTCGATTATAATTATTATGATGATTATTACCTCCCATACCTCAACGATAAAGTGGTAGTCTTGGCTGATTGTTGTGATCTTCCATATCATCATAAGCATTGTATTCATGTCTTGCAGCGAGAGGCAACCGAGCCTCAAAAGTATTCATCCGAAGAGCAAGGTCATCAAGTTGGCGAGTCAAGTTCGCCAATGACTCCTCTGTTGATGCATTGTATTTGGCGAACATATTTGTCATGGTCTTCATCATATCATGTAACTCAGCATGTTGAACACATTTGTCATCATTGTCTTCTCCTGCCATTATTAGTAGGAAACAAAAGACAACAAAAATATGGTATCCCTATCGATTACAGTGACAATGTGAAAGGTAGAAGAAAACAATCTCTCCCGCTCAAGCGTCTAACCACGCTCTTACAAGTGTTCTTACTGACACAGCAGGTGGTGTGGACGGTGAGATGAACCAATGAAGCCTGGGGTGATTGCAAATGTACCTGTTATGCTCAAGAGAAATGTGGAGCTTGGATGGCATAATATGGTGGCTAATAACCAGAAAATCGTTAACAGGTAAACGAAGTTGAATAAGTATTCAATGTAGGAAACTGTTGCTGGTCAACCAAGTGCTCTAGGGCCTAGCACAACTCAAGGAAGTAGCAAGGCAAAAGGAAGATAAAATGATATAACCAACAATCACAGCACAAGTAGTATAGGTCCATTGCTTTAATATGCGTGCTCTTTACTATTTTTTCTTTTTTTTTGTAATATTTTTTGATATTTTTTCTTTACTCAGGAGCACAAAAATATGAAGCTCGCAAATTTGCAGCTCAATTGAATGTAATATGCGGTCTATAGAAAATCAAGAAGATTCTTTAAAATTCGTGCTGAAACTTCGGAGGCCAGATAGCCTATCTTACGAGGGGAATTTGGGCAATCTAATTTTCACCGAACGTGTCGAAGCGGCAGAAAACCTGATGCGAAATTTTGCGTATATCAATTTGAAAAAAAAAACGCCCGATTTCGAGTTCGTATGCGAAAGTTATGGCCGTTTTAAGGTAGGCTGTCCGAGTTACTTTTTTTGGATGTTGATTCCAACTCGGTTTGAGAACAAAACTCGCAATTGGATATGAAAACGATCGGGAAATTTCACAGCAACTAATGGGTGGTGTATGATGATTTAAGGATGAGTGCCACAAAGGTTTGTCACCTAATCTAGGGCTGGCAATGCGGGAGTTCACGCAAGGCGGCTAGCTAGGGCAAACCAATGAACGTGGTGGATCGGTTTGTTGTTTAGGGATTGTGGAATAGGTATCAAGAAGAAAGAAAACAAGGACGAAACAGGATAACTAGGACCCAAAACACAAAGCTAAACCAACAACAAGACTCAACCACACGAATGCAAACTCAACAATGCAAGTTGAAAAACGAAACTGCAGGCACTATAGTCTAGGAAGCAGTAAAAATGATTTCATTTTTTTGTAGCTTCCGTGGACTCTAGGTATGAAACAAAACCGATCTAATAGAAGGAAAACAAAGATACCTCACGGGCAACCTGGAAATCTGATACCAATTGATGAGTAGGTTTAGGCCCGATCTTACGAAAGGTAAGTCGATTGGGGTGGAGAACTTGATGTTGATGATCCGCGACACTCGAGCAGTTCGAGTACCCCTGCAATCACTACACCACTGCCCCGTTGGTTATCAACCGTGCTGCACACGCTTGACCTCGCCAAGAAGGCTAATCTCTGCAAGTGCAACCGAGAACACAAGCAAGAACGTCGAAGACACGATCTGAAATCGCGAAGTTGGAGTCTCACAAACCGTAGAACGGCGATATTATTGATCTAAGAAAAAATCCACCGAATATGACCGGTGGATGCAGTATTTAAAGGCTAGGGTTCGACCAAAACACTCTTATACACGTCCCTAATGGACTTATACGGGATACAAGGCCCAAAGGCCCAATTCGGTGGCGCAGCACCGGACAGAAATCTGGACTCGAATCGTTTCGACGATTCCTAATGACTCCAGAGGAATTTTGAGGTGGGACCAGAGCCATTGGAAATTTTTATCTTCTCCTCTTTCCATACATATGTGGAACGTCGAAAATGGAGTCCGTATGCATCCTGGGCGTCCGTTTTAAGGTGGACTGCTCCTGGACTCCGAGTTGAACTCAAGTCCGAGTTGCAACTGATTCCATCAACTTGTGGACGTCCTAGCAGGTTCTCCACATTCTCAAGGCCTCTTCCCTTCACTTGTTGATCTTCTCCATTGTTCCTAATAACAATTAAATCATCACATAGCAATCTATTCTCAAACTCACATGCAAAGGAAGCTAGGAACAAGTTCACCTGCGGATTTATTAACCGTGCTTGTACTCTTGTGATTGGTCCTTGTAGTTTAATGTGCGTCTCCGCTGTTGTGATGTCTTCATCAAGAAACCCTTTGGGTGAAGTTATACTGCCAAAGGTGGGGCCATCTTCGATTCCCGCACTGCGGCTTCAAAGTCTTTTTCTGGGCGGTTGAGGCGACAACAAAGAGTTATGCCATCGCCACGTGGCCCTTTCTGACACGGCGAGTGGGATCCTAGTGTGCGGATCTCACGCAGTTGAAGGTCGCCGGTTCCCAATACGAAATTAGTATCAGTTTCCAGCGTAATCTTTGTAGCCCTCTCAGGCTGTCGCCCTCGGGCTTCCAACTTCTCATCATGACAACGGTTAGCCTGGTGTAACTTTTTAAGCAAAGTGGACCTGGGCCCCCTTGTCATTGATGAGGTCATCTGCGATTCGAGTCCGGAGGTAGTTTCCATCTAAGCATTGCGGAGGCTTACTAAAGGGAGAAAGTCCACAGAGGGAGAGAACTCTTTATGCCTTCATTTGTTCTTGCGCTTAGAGCTCTCCGCCCTTGCAATATTTCTTCCTCCTCTGGTCCACTTTGCGACTATGGAGTTGGGACTGCCTCGGAGCCAAATCAAGAAAAATGAAGATTTGTCGAAGGTCCGCACCTACATGGGGTGGTCAAGCGACTCCTTCAACAACCTGATCCGCGTAAGCAAGTTCCCCTTCAAGAAGGAGAATCCCGACGAGATCATCTACTTCTTTTTGTATGCCATGGTGGGTCTTATCCCACCCTTCTTAAGCTTCCCGCTGATGCTGCTAGACTTCTACAGTCTGCAACTTCATCACCTTGGCCCCCACTCCTTCTTGCTGGTGGTGACATTTGTCCACTTTTGCTAAATGTGGGAGGGTGTGTGTAGGATCGAAGAGCACATGAAAAGCTACCAGAGGAGGGTGAATGGTAGATTTTAAAAATCTTACCCAGCGGAAACAATTAAATCCCAACTCCTTCGGTAGAACAATGATCTGTTAAATAAATCATGTCTGAGACTAATCTAAACGCGTTTCACCGTGACAAAAGTGATAGATATAAGAGAGAATCAAATCACGAATACGGCACAACAAGAATCACTCAAATCCGTCGAGACAAACTCAAGTTACGATTGAAAGATCGAACAAAGGTCAATCTGTCCTACCCGAGAAAAATAGTTCTGGAATGTTGTAAAGAAACTCGTGTAGATCAGAAACCACAAATCCAATTACCGTGAAATTTTGACAGATGATAGATAATCAAGTTGTGAAGACAACCCAAAAAGGATCACGTCTATCGGTACCCTACGTACCGGATACCCCTTGGAACTGCAAAGAGTGCAAAGGAACTCCACCCATCTGAGTTGAAGACCTCCGAAGGCCCCACGTGTCACTCGTAACCGAACCTGCCCCCTCATATGATTAGTCCCACTGCCGCCACGTGTATCATAAAACCGGAGCTACAATCTCTACATGGGAATGCTCCGTACTGGATACCTGTGTGGCACCCCCGGACCTAACCCCTGACAGAGGGAAGCTCCGGTACCGACACAGGTACCATGAAACCGGATCTACTCGTCCAAGACGGTAAGCTCCGAAGCTGCCACGCGTCCAGCCGTCAGACCTTCAACCTCAACAGGCAGATTGGTGGACTTCCAACGGCTCGGACCTTCAAGGGACATTAAAGGCTTCAAGACCTGATTATATGTCATTAAAGCTATCTTAATGACACACGATCAGAGGACCCTTAATACTAGTAACGCCACTATTAAGGCGCGTTTCCATGCTATTAAGGGGAATTAAGTACACTAAACTGTGTATTAGGCATCAGTAACCACCAGAGCCACATGTCGAGCCAAGCTAATGATGTAATGGTCAGCCCTTGTACTATAAAAGGACTGGGCGAGCGATACACTGGGAGGTTGGTCTGAGACTCGCGCTCGGGGGTCTTCGGTCTCTCTGACTGGCGCTCTCAGACTCTCATACACTCAATACAACAACAACAACACACCCCTGGAGTAGGGTATTACGCTCAGGCGGCCCGAACCACGTAAATCCTTGTGTCAAGTCACTATCTTGTTATGAATCTCCGCACGCCCTAACCGAACTAAGAAACTCCGCGGCTGCTATCAGTAGTGTTGGGAGAATTGCCGAAACCAGACTCCGACATTTGGCGTGCCAGGTAGGGGTGCGCCTGAGATTCCAAGATGGTGAATTCCGCTGCTGGATCATCCAACGGTAACCACGCTGAGCAACCTGCTGGAGGTAATCCCTCCAACATGCAGCAGCCAGCAAGTGCTGTAGCCCCAGCAGGAGTCATACCACCGCCGCCACCGTCCGCTCCGGTGAATCAACCCGGACATCGAGATGGGGCGTCCGCGTCGATCACTGCATCAGCAAACAACAACCCTGAACACACGCTTATTGCTGCGCGTGCTCTTCTCCAACGACCACCACCTCCAGGAGCACCCCAGGGTGCGATGGAGTAGTGGAGAGCTGATGTGGATCATCTGGTTGCAGCAGCAGCCGATGGCATCAGCAATCAAGGTCCCCCCCCCCCCCCCCCCGAGCTGGGCCCCATCACAGCGTCGGACCTTGTCGGGTAGACTCGGTCCGCAAGCTTCGCAACACAGGAGGCATGCTGCATCTCAACAGGCGACGTCGCTGCCTTTCGGGGCGCGACGTACTCACACGGTAACAAGGCTTTCGACTCACGACCTCCGAGCGGAGCTTGATCGTCGTTACCGGCAACAGGACGGCCGCGCCCACATCGAGCGAGCTCGCGAGAGGCGAGAGGCTCGGGACAGTCCTGCTCCTGAGAGAGTAGGAGGAGGCTATTCTTCCTTGTCCATGCACCTACGCATGGTCAGATGGCCGCAGAAGTTCCGGCCTCACTTGCCGGAGAAATTTGACGGGACTGTTAACCCCACCGAATTTCTTCAAATCTACTCCACTGCTATCCTTGCAGCTAGAGGCAATGAGGCTGTGATGGCCAATTATTTTCCTGTGGCTTTGACTGGGACCGCTAGGTCTTGGTTCATGAGCCTTTCGCCTGACTCCATCAATAGTTGGGTGGAGTTGTACCAACAGTTCACTGCCAATTTTGGGAGCTCATACACCCGACCGGCACAGAACTGGATCTTTTTGCTATCAAGCAAAAAGGGGGAGAGTCCTTGCGATCTTTCATCCAGAGGTTCTCCCAAGTAAAAAATACCATTCCTTCTATCTCAAGCACTTTTGTTATTGTAGCATTCAAGCAGGGCGTTTAAGATAAGAAAATGCTAGAGAAGCTGGCAACCAAGGAAGTCACTAGCGTCACAGAACTCTTCAGCTTGGCAGACAAGTGTGCCAAGGCTGCGAAGGGCCGTGAAATGCACTCCAAACCGCCTCCGGAGGCCAACAAAAAGTCCTCCAAGGGTGAAGCCACTACCTCCGGAAGTGGCAAGAAGAAGAAAAATTCCAACAGCAAGAAAAAGCCGTCGGCTGACACACCTAATGCTGCAGCTGCCGCAGCTCCGGGTGGCCGGGGGCCACGCCCGGAGAAATGACCTCGGCCGTCATCTGAAGACGGTGGCAGCTCCAAGATGTGGTGTCCCATACAAAAGACGGACAGGCACAACCTGGAAGACTACCGAGAGGTCCAGAACCTTGCCGAGCGCTACAACAAGCGCCGAGAAGAAGCTCCTTTCTGTCAAAAAAAAAGGAAAACAAAAAGTCGACGAAGCTCCGACTGAAGAGGAGTTAGGCTCTCAGGACCCCAAAAAGGTCTTGAAGGCTGTTTACACCTCCGTTGATGACGACTCTGACGTCTCCGACAACGAGCGTCGAAAGACCATGAACATCATCTTTGGTGGTTCGTGGGACATCACCTCCCGCTGAGTCCTCAAGATGATGCGGCGGGACATGGCCTCCGTAGCTCCCACCGCCAGGGCGGAACCTTATCGGAAGTGGATGGATACTGTCATCACCTTCGATGCTTTGGACTACCCTCGGAACATGATCGGAGCTGGCCAACTTCCATTGATGGTATCTCCGACCATCAATAACATCCAGCTCCATCACGTAATGGTGGACGGAGGTTCGGGGCTGAACCTCATAAGCTTCAAAGCCTTCGTCAAGCTTCAGCTCCGACCTTTGCATCTTCGTCTCTCCCGACCTTTCTCAGGAGTAGGTCTGGGAGCCATAACCCCACTCGGTGCCATTACTCTCCCGATTACCTTCGGCACTCGGGAGAATTACAGGACTGAGAAGTTGGTTTTCGACGTGGCACATATCAACTTGCCATTCAACACCATCTTGGGCAGGCCAGCTTTGTACAAATTCATGGCTGCTGCTCATTATGGCTACTTTGTATTGAAGATGCCAACACCCTCAGGCATTCTCCGGATCCGTGGAGATCGCACCGCCGGAGTTACTGCTCTGGAAGAACTCCACGCGCTTGCTACAGCGCAGGAGGAAGAATCCGGAAAGGAGCAACCTCTAAAGCCCCCGAGCATTCATCATCGAGGCTCAACCTCCGTACCCCGTGTGCAACCAAGCGGCGACACCGACATTCCTGTCAAAGTCATCCAAATTGGTTCCGACGCTGCTCAGACCACCCATATATCAGGAGGACTGAACGACAAATAGGAACTCGCGCTCATCACTTTCCTCCGGGCTAATGTTGACATGTTTGCCTGCCAACCGTCACAAATGCCTGGGATCCCTACGGAAGTGATTGAGCACAATCTGAAGATTTATCCGGACGCTCGGCCTGTACATCAGAAGCCTCAGAAGCAATCAGTAGAGCGACATAACTTCATACATCAAGAAGTTAAGAAGTTGCTCGAAGCTGGATTCATTCGGGAAGTCTTCCACCCAAAATGGCTGGCAAACCCAGTCGTTGTACCCAAGGCCGGCGGGAAGCATAGGATGTGTATCCACTACACAACACTGAATAAGGCATGCCCAAAAGATTCATTTCCACTACCTAGAATAGACCAGATAGTGGATTCCACCTCCGGGTGTGAATTACTGTGTTTCCTAGATGCATATTCTAGGTATCATCAAATCAGAATGTCTAGAGAAGATGAAGAGCATACTGCCTTCATCAAAGTAGATGGATTATACTGTTACACTGTCGTGCCATTCGGTCTCAAAAACGTTGCTTCAACATTTGTGCGAGCTATGTACAAAACTTTTGGAGAGCTCATTAGAGATGTATGGAAGTGTACGTCGATGACATCGTCGTCAAAATCAAGAACAAGGAGTCATTTCTTGACACCTTACAAGCTGTCTTTGACAAGTTGCGTACTACGCGCACCAAGCTGAACCGAGACAAGTGTGTCTTTGGGGTTAGCTCTGGAAAGCTTCTTGGATTCTTGGTGAACCACCAGGGAATAGAGGCAAATCCGGCGAAGATTAAAGCTATTGAAGACATGCGACCACCAGCTCGCATCAAGGATGTCCAGAAGCTGACTGGGTGTCTAGCTGCCCTCAGCTGGTTCATCTCAAGACTGGCGGAATCGGCGCTACCCTTCTTCAAACTATTGAGGAAGTCCGTACCATTCAAATGGTCTGAAGAAGCAGAAAAGGCATTACAAGAGCTGAAGCAGCTCCTCACCACTCTACCAACTTTGGTAGCTCCGAATCCTGGTGATCCACTTCTGCTTTACATTTCAGCAAATGACGAAGTTGTCAGCATAGTCCTGGTTGCGGAAAGACTAGAACCATCTCCAGTTCAGGAATCCAGAGCCCTTCGGGAAGGTCCGGAGCTACCTGAAAGCGAGTCTGAGTCCCAACCCCTAGACCCGGATCCTCAAGGCGAGAAGTCAGAGGATCAACCTCCTTCAAATGAAGGAGTTACTATTGCTGAACAAGAAGATCCGAATCCTTCTGGGAGGGTCCGGGTCACTTCAGAAGAAGCTCTGGGTTCCTCTAGCAAGAACTGGGAGATCCCTGAAAAAGGTCTGGGCCCCTCTGGGAGGGTTCGGGTTGATGAGGAGGAAGCTCCGGGCCCCTCCGGGAGGTTCCGGATAGTTCAGCGCCCAGTGTACTTCATGAGTGAAGTACTTCACGATGCAAAGACTCGGTACCTAGAGGTGCATAAGCTGCTCTATGCAGTTCTTATCGCCCCTAGGAAGCTTCGTCACTACTTCCAAGCTCACAAGATTTGAGTGGTAACCTCTTATCCACTTCGTGCAATCTTGCATAACCCCAATTGTACTGGGAACATCGCAAAGTGGGCAGCGGAATTGGCTGAGTTCGATCTTGAATTCGTCCCAAGACAAGCGATCAATAGTCAAGCATTGGCAGACTTCGTAGCGAAATGGACCCCCTCTCCATCAAATCCTGGGGGCCCCAGTGACCAGAAGCCGGAACCTAAGGCTCCAGTCTTCATTGAGCCTCACTGGACTCTCTACTTCGACGGCTCAATACAGAAACAGGGGGCCGGAGCTGGAATCCTTCTCCTTGCTCCGACCGAGGAGAAGGTCAAATACATGGTTCACCTTGACTTCAAGGCGACCAACAACATGGCGGAGTATGAAGCACTAATCTATGGGCTCAAGGTGGCACTATCAAATGGTGTCAAGCAGCTGTTGGTAAAGGGTGATTCGCAACTCATTATAAAACAAGTCAAAGGTGAATGCTGCTGCAATAACCCCTAACTAGCTGCATATCTTCTGGAAGTCCAAAAGCTTCAGAAGGACTTCGAAGTCCTGGATCTTTGCCATGTCCAACGTCTCAATAACGCTGAAGCTGACGAACTCTCGACGAAAGCTTCAACCAGAGCTCTGGCTCCCAATGGAACCTTCGTCCGAAGATTGTCAAGACCAACAGCTCATCCTGCCGAACTGAGCGAAGGGGGCGAGACCAGCACCTCGAAGCTGGCGGTCCCGATGGCCCTGTTACCATGGCGTCCATCAAGGGTCATAGGTGCTGCAGGAAGCTCCGAGCAACCCAGCACGCAAGACTCAGAAGCTCAAGTTAGCTTCGATGCATGGGTCTTGGAGATCCGGAGCTACTTGAAAGACAACATACTTCCTCAAGGCAATGTATCTGCTGACTAGATAGTCAGATTGGCTAAAAGATACACACTGGTAGAAGGGGATCTCTACTGGCGTGGTGCCAACGGCATCCTAATGCGGTGCATTATAAGGGAAGAAGGCCACGACCTCCTCGCGAAAATCCATGGAGGCGAGTGTGGGAACCACGCGTCTTCCCGCACGTTGGTCGGTAAAGCCTTTCGGCATGGTTTTTACTGGCCTACAACACTCCAGGATGCAACCGTGCTAGTGAAGAAATGTGAAGCATGCCAGTTCCATGCGAAGCAAATTCACACACCAGCTCAACCACTACAAATGGTACCTCCGACATGGCCATTCGCTGTGTGGGGTATGGATATTTTGGGACCTTTCCCAAAAGCCGTCGGAGGTTACAAGTACCTGTATGTCGCCATCGACAAGTTCACCAAGTGGCCGGAAGCAACTCCAGTTGTGAAAATAAACAAACAATCAGCTATCAAGTTCTTGCAGTCCATAGTATGCAGATTTGGAGTCCCAATAAATATCATAACTAACAACGGGTCCCAATTCACAAGTTCTGCATTCCAAGGATATTGCGAAGACCTCGGCATTCAAGTTAGCTACGCTTCTGTGGCTCACCCAGCAAGCAATGGCCAAGCTGAGAGAGCAAATGCAGAAATCCTAAAGGGACTCAAGACGCGCACATATGAGCGCTTGAAAAAACATGGAGCCAACTGGATCGAGGAGCTTCCGCCCACCTTGTGGGCAAACAGGACAACTCCAAACTGATCAACTGGAGAGACACCCTTCCTCCTGGTATACGGAGCTGAAGCAGTCCTTCGTCCAGAAATCACCTTGGGGTTGCTTCGGGTTCGGACCTTCGATGCAGCCATGCAGGACCAGCTCCGGCGTGAAGACCTTGACCTCGTTGAAGAGGGAAGGTGCCGAGCAGCTGTTCGAAATGCACGATACCGCCAAGCGCTCCGGCGTTATCACCAAAGGCATGCACATAGCCGACAGCTCGAGGAAGGCGATCTGGTGCTACGGAGAATACAAACTCGAGAAGGGTTAAACAAACTTCCCCCCAGCTGGGAAGGACCCTTTCGATTGATCAAAGTATCCCGTCCCGGATGCGTTCGCTTGGCAACCGAGGATGGGACACCACTCCCTAATCCTTGGAACATTGAGCACCTCCGTAAGTTTTACGCTTAATATCACGGAGGTGAGTCTGTAATTACATATGATGTATGTTATAGTATCATTGTACAGAGACGGGTAGCTCCTCCGGGAGGACATCCGGACCTTTTCAGGAAGGTCCGCAAAGTTCAAGCAACACTTGACACAGTCTCAGAACTAAATGTGTAGCTAGCTACCCTTGGTCGAACAAGAAATGTAACAAACTTAGCTTGGTTCCGTACCCTAAGAGTGTACTTGTCTCCCCTGTACCCCGGACCTATAATGAAAGACATCGATATGTGAAAACAGACTCCACATGCATTTATTTTGTACAGGCTCATTCTTTTTTATTTTTCTCTTTCTTGTCTATTACAAAGTTGTGCAATTCTTAAGAAGCTTTAGCTCGAACAATTCATATATAATTCCAGTTGCATTCTTATTTCTTTCGGGTCTTAACATCGTTGAATGGCCTACTTGCCTACACGCCAAGCCAATCTAGGTCTGGAGTGTGCTATCGACTTAGCCTAGTCCTACACCCTAAGTACACCACTCTACCTACACCCCGGCAGGCCTATGTAAGGTGAGTCCAGAAAACGATTAGACCTGGAGAAAATAAACAAATGCGCTTGATCGTATATAGAATTGATGTCGACCTAAAATTTCGTATGGGAATAGTAAGTCGCAAATGAGTTATAGATAAGAAATGGATTTTACTATTTTTTCTTGACTTCAGTGTGCAGGAAAAATGAAAATCTCACAATGATGGTGGAAAATATCAAAGTTTCGACATCCCCCAAGGGGGCCCACCGTCGATGTTTTAAACATTGATAGTGGGCGTCGCCGGAGCTATCAAGTTCCGACAAATCCAGAGGGCCAGCCGTCGATGCACTACGTGTTGACAGTGGTCGCTGCGAGAGCTATTAAGCTCTGACAAGCCCAGGGGGCCCCTGCTGTCGATGCAACAAAACTTCGAACCTATACTCTACAAGTTCGAAGCACTCAAGTCTTCAACAAAATGCTACATCCTTTTGGTACATGTTCACAATCAAATTATGTACATCTACCAAGGGGCCAAGTAAGACAAAGGTTGAAGACAAAAAATGAAATTCATAAATTTTTTGGATTTCATTCATCTGAAGACAAGAGATTACAAAATTGGAGAAAAGAAGAGAAGATACAAGTGGGAGCTAAAAGGAGAAAGTCCTAAGTTCTATGGAAGAACGAGGCGACCTTCTGGGCAACCTCTGACATGCTGGTCTTGGCGGCGTCTCCCTCTCCGTCGATGGGACCTTCAAGCACCGGGTTTAGTGGGAAATGAGGATCCCGACTTGTGTAGCACGTCAGCATGTATTCTGCAATGTTATGCGCAAGGGATTTTCTTCAGTTTCCAACTGATCCGCGATGACATCGCCCATCGCGCCGACTTTGTTGCCAACCGAGCTCAGCGCCCTCAACGCATCGTCCAGCTCCGGCTCCAGATTGCCCGGACACACGGGGCTAAAGCCCAGCGGCGCCAGCGCGACATCGGCTTTGCCCACAAAGTCCCATACTTGTTGATACTCTGCAACCCTTGAGCCTCGAATCTCCTCCAAGGACCCCTTGGCTGCCGCAAGCTCCGAAACCTCCCGGGCAAGGCGCTCTACCTCCTTGGCGTGCTGTTGAATCCTCTCATCAACTTGCTTTTCAAGGTCACCAAGATCCTTCTCCCGGACGTGGATCCGGTTCCGGCGGTCAACCAGGTCTTTCTCCCGGCCTCACACCTTCTTCTCCCTGGCAGTGACTTCGACCGCCCTTTTGGTAAGGTCCTGTCCTCACTACCATGCCTTCTCTTCTTCGCTCTTGCAGCGCTCCTCCAGCTTCTTGGTTCGCTCTACAAGGCTCTTGTCACTCAGAGCTAACCTTTGGGCGAGGTCCTCCTCCCTCTTCACGAGTTCATCCCTCAGCTCCAGGAGTTTTTGCTCTTCCTCTTCGAGCTTTTTCTCTCGCTCGTCGAGACCCTCCCGGCGCTTGACGAGACCTTCATGGTTGATATTGAGGTTCTCCCGGCGACCATTCGCCGCCTCATTAGCAGCCAGGGCTTGTTTGTATGTAGCCCGGGACTGATTGTCAAGGGATCGCGCCATGCTTTCCCTCTCATCCAGCAACTGGCCCCAGTACTCCATCCTGGCCTTCTCCCTCCTGACCCACTCCTTGTCGTCGACTAGCCTTGTTCGTGCCAGCTTGGTCTTGAATTGGAGTCGGTTGCGCCACCTCCTAAGAGCTTGGCGCTCCTCCTCGAGGGCCTTGCTGTCATGATAAATGCAAGTTGGACCCGACGAAGGCTGGAGCAGGCATTGTTGATGGATAACAACAGGGGGAATGGCTTCGTACCTGCCGGGATCCTCTCCGCTGACTCCAGTGGGTTCTCCAGAACAAAAATTGGGTCCCACTCTACAAGAGCGGTCCCCTGAGGTTCCGCGGCACTAGGGCCGCCCTCCGGGAGTGCCTCGGTCGTCGCTGAGGTAGATCCTGCCATGGGAGTTTCTACCTCCGGGGTCAACTTCGAAGGTCCCGCCACCAGGTCATCATCAACCGGTTCCTCAGGCAAGGGACCGGTCGCTTCGTCTTGGCACCTTGGCTCAGGAACGGGTACCTCCGGAACTGTCACCTCCGGGGCAGGCATTGAAGACCCAGCCGGAGCTGAGGCCATCTCCGGCTCTGACGCTGGTGCTTCCTCCACTGCCGGTTCAGGCACCTGCGCTTCGACCTCCACCGGTTCGGGTGCCGGCATCTCCACACCAACCAGCTCAGGCACCAAAACTTCACGAACCGCCGGCTCCGCCGCTGGGGCTTCAGTAACATCCAGCTCGAAGGCCGGAACTGTAGCTACCTCCGGATCTGAGGCCAGAGCGTCCATCATCGCAGCATCCAAAACCGGAGCTTCAACCTCCGGAGCTGGTGCCGCTGGTACATCTTCATTCCCGTGGTCCGGCGCTATCACGGGAGCTTCGGGAGATGAGTCGAGGTCAAGAACCACGACAGCTGATGCCGGAGCTGCCGCGACCTCAACCACCATCTGGGGCGGCACTGGAATTGGAGCTGGAGCCTCCGCCTGCACAACATCAGCTGCTGTCACAGGAACTGGAGCTTTAACCCCTTTTTTGGATACCCTGTGGATGAAGGACAGAGAAACTCAAAATATGGTTACAACAAAAATAACCAACTGAGGTAAAAAAGCAAATTTACCTTGGAAGACTTCCCCTCCAGCTAGCGCGGAACCTCTTCGCCGGACGCTGAGAGCCCGACCCAGTCGTAACTGGTGTAGTAACTGTGGAAGGCTCTTCAGAGCTTGTTGCCGCTGTTAGCGACGTCTTGGTTGGGGTCCCCCTCGACTGAGAAGGACCATCGGACCTAGAGCCCTTAGCTGGCCCTAGTGCCGGAGTCACCTGGTCGGAGTCGGTGTTCTGGGGAGACGCCGATGCTGGAGTTGGTGTCATCGTCGAAGACCTCCTGCGCCGAGAAGAAGGGACTGAGGCAGATGGAGCTGGCCTCACGGAGCTTCCGTCAGCATGTCTCAGCTTCCTCTTCCGGTCAGAAGGTTCAGCGAGCTCTTTGCCCTTGCCTATGTCTTCAGCTCTTTGGCTTGGGGCGGAAGCGGGACCACCCTCGGAAGCTCCGGGGATCACCAATCTGGTGGTCAGACGATTCTCTACCTCATCGAGGTCGTCAAGCACCGGCATGCTCCTCCGGAGCTCCCTGCTGAACTCTGTCTCCATGTTCAGAGGGAGGAAAGCCGCCGACGGAGTTAATTCATCGCCCTCGATGTCAATGCCATGCTGAAACTTCTTGAGATGAAGCTCCAAAGCAGTGCCGTCCAAGTTGGACCTCAGACTGGTTTCAATCGGTCATCATCCATCACGCTATTGAGGGCCCAGGCGAGCTTCTCCCTCTTCTTCAGCGAAGCCCACCTGCTGACCAGGAAATTGCAGAAGACCATCTAGGGGGTCAACCCTCCTTCCACACATTCGCGTATCCTGGTCAAGGCAGGGTTGAAGGCCTCTGACAGCACCGAAACCACACTCCATGCGTCAGTGTCAGCATTGGGAAGACCTTCACGCAACTCCAACTTCTCGTGCTCCTCTGTCGTGACGATAATCCAATCCTTCTTCTAGTCGTCCCACTTGCCGGAAGGAAACGACCTCAAGTACTTGTAGGGGCATTTCTTGCGCTTCGCAAAATAGTAGAAGCCAAGATACTCGGAACTCTTGCCGGTGGTGTGGATGGTGAAGAAGGTATGGAAAAGCTCGACGCAGGGGGGAGTACCCACCCAAATCTCTGAGAAGTGGACAAATGTTGATACAAGAAGAATAGAATGGGGGCCAAGGTGGTATAACTGCAGACCATAGAAGTCTAACAACATCAAGAGGAAAGTTGAGAAAGGTGGGATCAGCCCCACCATGGCATATGTAGAGAAGTACACCATGTCGTTGCCGCGCTTCTTCTTGAACGGGAGCGTGCCGGCGCGGACCAGATGGTTGAAGGAGTTGCTGGACCACCCCATGTAGGTCTTAACCTTCTTTAGATCATCATCACTCGTGAGACGGCTCTTGCGGAGTCCCAACTCCATCGCAGCACGGCGGGGCGAGAGAGAAAAAGCAAGTGACGGTTTGGAGGATTCGAGCGCAATTTCAAATGAAAGCGTAAGAAATCCCCAAACCATGCGTGCTTTACATCTTAAGTAAGCCCCCACAACGCTTGGATGGAAACCACAAAAGGGCCAAAGATTCATTTCAAAAATTACACCCTGCCAATGACAAAGGGGCCCGGGGCCAACCAGACGATCAAGTCGAGGCCCTTACCCCAGGCGAACAGTTGTCATGATGAGAGGCGGGAAACCCAAGGGCGGCGACCTGACAGGGCACGCGGAACCGATACGATTTTTGTATTGGGAACCAGCGACCTTCAATTGCGTGAGATCCGCACGCGCAAAGCTCACGTGCCACATCCAAAAGATGCCACGCGATGATGGTTTAACTATGAACTATCACCTCAACGGTACATCCAAAAACCCTTGAAGACACGGTGCAGAAATCGAAAGATGGACCCACCTCCGGCAGAACGACTTAATCCAGAGGGTCTCTCCCAGAGGGGGCCACTGTCGGTAACCTGCGTACCGGATACCCCTTGGAATTGCAAAGAGTGCAAAAGAACTCCACCCATCAGAGTTTAATACCTCCAAAGGCCCCACGTGTCACTCGTAACCGAACCTGCCTCCCTCATATGGTTAGTCCCAGTGCCGCCACGTGTATCGTAAAACCGGAGCTACAATCCTTACATGGAAATGCTTCGGACTGGTTACCTGTGTGGCACCCCCGGACCTAACCCCCAACAGAGGGAAGCTCCGGTACTGACACGTGTACCACGACACCGGATATAATCGTCCAAGACGGTAAGCTCCGAAGCTGCCACGCGTCCAACCGCCGGACCTTCAACCTCAACAGGCAGATTGGTGGACCTCTAACGGCTCGGACCTTCAAGGGACATTAAAGGCTTCAAGACCTGATTATGTGTCATTAAAGCTATCTTAATGACACACGATCAGAGGACCTTTAAAACTAGTAACGCCACTATTAAGGCGCGTTATCACGCTATTAAGGGGAATTAAGTACATTAAACTATGTATTAGGCATCAGTAACTGCTAGGGCCACATGTCGGGCCAGGCTAACGATGTAACGGTCAGCCCTTGTACTATAAAAGGACTGGCTGATCGATACACTGGGGAGGTTGGTCTGAGACTCGCGCTCGGGGGTCTTTGGTCTCTCTGACTGGCACTCTCAGACTCTCATACACTCAATACAACAACAACAACACACCCGTAGAGTAAGGTATTACGCTCAGGCGACCCGAACCACGTAAATCCTTCTGTCAAGTCACTATCTTGTTTTGAATCTCTGCGCGCCCTAACCGAACTACGAAACTCCGCGACTGCTATCAGTAGTGCCGGGAGAATTGCCGGAACCAGATTCCGACAACGTCAATTGGATCTCTAAAACTTGAGTTATGATAAAACCACCAAAGAAAGGTAGTGCTGTGCAGAATACTCGACGAGAAAAACTTGTCTGGAGCAAGTTGGATGAACAAGGCACAAAAGTTCCTTTCAACTACGAATTTTATTCAATAGAACACAAGAGGAACAACCCCAAAGTCGTCTACCACGATCTCTGGCCTCCCTTGCTTATATAACCAGCCCTTAGGCCAGCCCAATCTCAACTAGGACTCTAATCCTACTCAAATCACGAATCGAAACTTTCCATAACCTCTTAGGATTCTTCTATACGCAGATAGAAGCAATCTTAAGACTTCCAAACACCTTAGGAATGTATCCCACATTCCTGAGACAACTCAAATTCGTGACCCACACGAAATCCTATCATAACCAACTCAAATCTTTCCATATTTGAGTCAAACACGTCTCAACCGCAGCTTGAGTCCATAACCTAGTCGGTTAGACCTTTCTGACAAATTCTTTACGTCCACATCTCTTCATCACGCCTCGGAACCATGTAGCCACGTCCATGCACTCCTTTCATAAATGCAAACATCTTCCAACGACGTCCACAATATCTTCATATGCATTGTTCTTGATTCAAACATGTTGTGCAACCTCCTGATCAACTCAACCACAACTCCTCCCGAACTTGGTTGTTGAACCTCATCTTCTCCCTAAGACTAGTTCAATAGATCCCGTCACCAGCCATGTCTTGAACTCAAGCAACACCTACACATGAAAAAACAACCAATTTGTACGAGCCCAAGTCCGCGACTTGACTCAAGTTAGTTCCGAACACAACACCTTACGTGAGCACCTCACATAAGTATGTTGCAAAGCATAGCAAAATGATATCAACCATATCAACCAAAACACACCAAAAACTTAACAAATGAATACTAAGCAATCCTTCCAACAATGTAAATCAAGTTCGAAACATTTCACAGTTAAAGCAGGAACATTGCGATCAAGCTCCAAATCTTGCCAAAACTAACCGGAGCTTGAGCCAGAGCTTACCAAAGCTAGTGCAACCTAGCGCCGGAGCTTACCAAAGCCAGTACAACCTAGCGCCAGAGCTTGCGAAAGCTAGTCAGAACTAGTCAACCCAAAAGTCGGAGCTATAAAAACATGTCGGAGCTAACCAACATAAGTCAGACCTATCAAAACATATGGGAGCTTAACAAAGACATGTCAGAGCTATAAAAGACATGCTGGAGCTAAAGACAAAGCTCACTGGAGCTACCCAAAACATGTCGTACCTAGACAAAGAAAGTCAGACCTATTGTCAGACCTTACAGAAGCTCAGAGCTAGAGTCGGACATTGCTAAAAAGGGTGTTTTGGCTGAATTTCAGAACTTATATCATCAAAACCAATGTATTCAGTACAAGCCAATGTATTTAGCACACATATGTCTCATAATATCCCCCTTGGTGAATGCATTGGCAACACCACTTAAAATCCAAACATTAGCTTATTCACATTAAAAGTTTTGAAAACAATTTCACCCCCTTTGTAAAATAAAAATAAAATGAGAAGAAAAAAAAATTCTCCCCCTGAGAAGAATCGTGCCAAAACAATTGTGAATATGTGATGCAATGATAAGACATCTCAAAATAAGAAGTGTGTTGCATGCATATTCTCTTGATCTTTTCTCAATTTATATTTATTCATAAAAACTCAACATGTGAGTTGATTACTTGATTAATGCTTTATGATTAAAAGCACTTGTGAGCATGCAACAAGTTCAAAACCGCAAGAAAGTTCGACCATGACCAGATTTAGTGTAAGTAATTATTCCAATTACTAGACATGGCAAAAACTACAAAATGTATAACGCGAGTAATGTAGTAAGAACTTTCAGCATGTAAAAAGAATCACAAAGTCATATATGTATGAAATACTATGCTCATATTATTTTAATTTTAGATTCACACATAAACTTCTCAAGTTTCAAAACTCCCCCTCAATGTAAGCCATGAGGATGCATAACCCCTATTTCACTATGAATAAAACAAAAACGAGTGAAATCCAAAGGTTTTGTAAAAATATCAGCCAATTGTTGTTCGGTATCTACATGGTGAAGCACAATGTTTCCTTTTCAACATTATCATGGAGAAAGTGATAACTAATGTCAATATGCTTAGTTCTAGAATGTTGCACGGGGTTTTTAGCAATGCAAATGGCACTAGTGTTATCACAAAACAGTAGAACACTATCTAGATCAACCCCATAGTCCTTAAGTGTTTGAACAATCCAAAGAATTTGTGAGCAAGCACTAGCAGCAACCACATATTCAGATTTGGCTTTGGATTGTGCAACTGAGTTTTGTTTTCTAGAGGACCAATCAACTAGTGAATTACCAATAAAATGAAAAGCACCGGAATTACTTTTCCTATCAATCCTACAACCTCCAAAATAAGCATCGGAAAAAGCTTTCAAAGTAACGGTTGAGGAAGAAGGAAGAAAAATGCCAAATTCTTGAGTTCCATGTAAGTACCTGAGAATCCTTTTGAGGGCTTGGGCTTGACGATGTGAAGCACGTGGGAGAGGCTTGAAACCGTGCACAAAGATATACGCTGAATTGTATGTCCGGTCCTGATGCCGTGAGATACAAAGTGATCCGATCATGCTTATATATTCTTTTTGATCCACGGGTTCACCATCTTCATCAAGTTCAAGTGTTGTTGCTGTTCCCATTGGTGTCCGAAGAGGCTTGCTTTTGTCCATGTTGAAGCACCTTAGGAGGTCTTTTTTATACTTTGTTTGATGCACAAAGGTACCCTCCTTGGTTTGCTTGATTTGCAGCCCCAAAAAGTACGTGAGTTATCTCACCATACTCATCTCAAATTCTGAACACATCATAGCTGAAAATTTGGACACAAGATCATGAGAAGCACAACCAAAGATAATATCATCCACATACACTTGAATGAATAATGAGTTATTGCCATGCTTAAGCACAAAAAGAGTTTTATCAACCTTGCCCATGATAAACCCCTTTTCAAGTAAGAATGTTTTTAACCTATCATACCATGCTCTAGGGGCTTGTTTGAGACCGTACAAGGCTTTGGACAGTTTGTAAACATGATTAGGAAAATCTGGATTTTCAAAACCCGGTGGTTGTTTGACATAAACCTCCTCATCTATGTATCCATTAAGAAAAGCACTCTTAACATCCATTTGATAAAGCTTAAAACCTTTAGATGCAGAAAAATCTAACAAAATTCTTATGGCTTCTAATCTAGCAACAGGAGCAAAAGTGTCATCAAAATCTAGACCTTCAACTTGAGTGAAACCTTGAGCAACCAACCTAGCCTTATTCCTAACAACAACCCCATCCTCACCTTGTTTATTTTTAAACACCCATTTAGTTCCAATTAAAGTGTGACCTTGAGGTGGAGGTACAAGTTTCCAAACATTATCTCTTTCAAAATTTTCTAACTCTTCTTGCATGGCAATAATCCAAGATTCATTAGTGAGTGCGTGTGATATATCTTTGGGTTCAAAAGAATCAACAAAAGCAGAATGAGCATGAGAGTTTGGATCGCAAAACCTGAACCGTGTGACTCGTTCGTGCAAGCTTCCAATAATTTGTTGTGGAGGATGACTTTTGAGAACCCAGAGGGGAGTGGACACTTCACAAGCTTCTTCTTCTTCTTCTTCATGTTCATCACAAATCGATGAGCTTGTGACTTGAGGAGGATCTGGACCAGCAATGGTGGTCGTCGGTGCTGGCTGTGAATCAAAATCAGGAGCTGGAACAATGTCATTAGCTGCTGAATTTTTGGGCAGCAGCACGACTTCTTCCTCTTCTTCAACAAAAATACTATCCCCCTGCAGATATGGATCTGGACCTGCAATGTTTGAGCTAGTACCTGGACTAGCTTCATCAAAAGACACCTCACAAGTCTCCATAATTTTGTTAGTGTCAAGTAAAAACACACGGTAGCCTCTAGTATGAGATTGATAACCAAGAAACATGCCATCAATGGATCTAGGTTAAAATTTATCAAGATTACCATGTTTCTTAACAAAACATTTGCAACCAAAGACCTGAAAGTGTGTGACACTAGTCCTATGTCCAAATCGGAGCTCATATGGTGTTTTACCTAGCTTAGCACGCAAGAAAACACGATTTGAGACATAACAAGCGGTTGCAATCGCATCAGCCCAAAATTTTCTAGGAGTTTGATATTCATCAAGCATAGTCCTAGCCATCTCAACTAAGGTTCTGTTATTTCTTTCTACAACACCATTTTGTTGAGGTACATATGGTGAAGAAAATTGATGATCTATTCCATTTTACGCACAAAAATGATCAAAAGATTGATTTTTAAATTTAGTTCCGTTATCACTTCAATCTGCTTTTAAAGATCCTAGGTGATCAATTGATAATCTAAGAAACAAAGTTCTAAAGTGACTAAAAGCTTCATTCTTAGATGACATAAAGTAAATCTAGGAGTATCTAGAATAATCATCAACAATCACAAGAACATACCATTTACCTCTGAAGGATTGAACATGTGAAGGTCCTACGGTGTCAAGGTACAATAGTTGACACGGTTCAGTTGTCATGATCATTGTGAGAGGTGTATGTGAACCTACAACCATCTTAGCATGTCTACAAGAAGATCACACAATTTCTTTGTCCCCTTTAAGCTTAGGCAGCCCACGTATGCGATAAGAGCACTAACACGCGTTAGATGATCAAAGCCTATGTGACCAAGTCTACGATGCCAAAAATATAAGTCCTTTGAATCATTAGCAACTAGACACCTATGCTTAGAGGAAGACATATCAAGATCAGCTTTAAAAACTCTTCCAAACCGAGACATGTTAAAAATAAGCTCACTATTTGAAACTACAACTTTGCAGCAGTTTTTATTGAAAATAATTTCCAGATTTTCATTTAGCAATTGTGAAACAGAAAGAAAGTTGTATTTCAAATTTTTGACAAGTTCCACATGCTTCAAAGTGTAGTGATCATTTACTCTAACCGAACCCTTAGCAATTATAGGAGTTGAAGAATTATCGGCAAAAGTAACAATCTCTACACATGACACAAAAGAGAGGGAGGAGAACCAATCTTTGTTACCGGTCATGTGCCGTGAGCAACCTGAATCCACAATCCAAATGTTCTCCTTCCTCAAACGTGTAACCTACATAGAAGTATAATACGTCGATGACTCAATACTGGGGTTAGTCAAACGGCATTTAGGAATCCAGTACTGAGTCATGCGATGTGCAGCAGGAAAAACACCCGAAAGCTGAGACAAAACAACAGATTTATGAGCCAAAGTTTGAGGATTTTTTTACCCAACTACTGACTTATGAGGTGTTACATTTGTAGCACGAAAAACAATAGGTTTGGGAGCAAACTTTGCATGTTTTCGGCTCATTACAACAGGTTGCATGTTCCTATCATTCGGTTTAGCATGTGCAGCAAATTTTGCATGAAAGTTATGAGATCTAGCAACCATTATTTCCTTTTTCTGTTGTTTAGCTAGTCTATAACAAAAATCTATGACATGACCATCTCTACCACAGTAGGTACAATGAAATTTAACTTTGTGTTCATGTCTAGATGATCAAGCAACATTGTTATTTGAAACCGAATGAGACAACACTCCTGCAGATTTAAAAACCACTTCTTTTTGTTTAGTAACTATTTGAATCGAACCACTTCCTAATGACTTTACACTTTTAGGTGGATGTGCCTTAGCATGAGCATGAGGAACAAAACCTAAACCAGTTTTATCATTGCAAGACTTGGAAGAATTCAACAGCAAGTTTAGGTTCTTATTCCCATTACAAAACCAATCTAATGTCCTATGCATGTTATCAAGTTTATTGGACAGATCAAGGCAATTTTCACATGAAGTTTTTCCTTTTAATTTGCAATTGGTAAAATATTTAACTTCATGAGAACGTAAAGCATTGTTCAATATAGAAATTTTATTCATATCATCTTGTAGTTTCTTATCAAGATCATCACAAGTAGAACAATGCAAATCAATTGTAGAACAACTAGCATCTTTCAAGTTTTTATCATTAAGTGCAGCAAGCTCTTTGTTCTTTTCTATTTCTAACTCAAGTTTATCAAGTGTGGAGGTGTGCACACTTCTTAATGAGGACAATTGTTCATATATTAAATCACATGAGGGACATGCATCATCACTAGGAATCAAAGTTTTTAAACGGTTGATTTCAGATTCTAGTGATTCAATTTTAGCAGCACTATCCCTAAGCTTTTTGTCCTTTTTCTTAACTATAATAGTGGCACAAGAAATAGCATCACACATTTCTTCGCAGGTAGGACATACCTCTTCATTGTCGCTGTTGTGTTCAGTCTCCTCCATACTTGATCCTGACTTGCCCGCCATGAAGCACAAGTTTGCCAAATCAACTTCATCTTTGTCACTTCCAATGTCCACATCGCTTGAGCCAAGTTCTTGAAGTGCGGAGATAAAACTGCTCATCAATTGACGTTCTGTAAAACCCTTCTTTTTCTTCGTATCTTTTGCAGAGGAGTGCTTCGTCCTTGTTTGCTTTTCATACCAGGAAGTAGGACCTGAAAGGTTAGGGCAATCTGAACAAAAATGTCCTGTCTTACCACATTCAAAACATCGTTGAGGTCCGGAGCTTCCTCTCCTTCTAGTTCTCATATTTTGCAATGCTTTTGAGAACCTAGTAGAGAGAAGTACTAGCTCCTCCTCTGGAAACTCCTCAATCTTTCCAAGGGTTAGAGAGGACAACAAAGCAAGTGTACTACAAGATGAAGATTGACCGGAGCTAGGCATGTCACATTGAGAAACAAAAGCAATAGACTTGTTGGGCTTCTTACGTGATATAATGTCAATTTCAT
Source organism: Tuctoria greenei (assembly GCA_036927565.1). Classification (NCBI taxonomy): domain Eukaryota; kingdom Viridiplantae; phylum Streptophyta; class Magnoliopsida; order Poales; family Poaceae; genus Tuctoria; species Tuctoria greenei. The sequence goes on along the minus strand of JAYESD010000012.1, from coordinate 106,575,545 downwards.
GAGTTTTTAACTTGGAATATAGCACATCTAAAGTAAGTGTACTCATGATAGTAGATTCACGAATAGATGTGACTTTCATCTCCCAAATTGACATATCTAATGCACTTAACAATTGCCTAGCATTTTCAGCATCTGAAAAATTAACATTGACACTACGCAAGCTGCTGAGAATTTTATTAAAGCGAGCAAAAAGATCATCAATAGACTTATCGGGTTGCATCTCGAACTGCATGTATTCTTTCTTGAACATGTATTGCCTTACCTCCTTGATCGTGTTGGGTCCTTCGTGGTAGTCACAAAATGCTTTCCACACATCGTATGCAGATCGGAGGTCTGCAACACGATCGAAGTCACTTTGAATTAATCCTTGTATGATCAAGTTTCGAGCCTTGTTGTTGTTGTCGACATCTCTCAGATTTGTAGTTGTAACTTGATCGTTTGATGGCACTTCGTAAGGCTTGTATACCTTCTCCCATATTGCGAAGCCTTGAACCTGGATGAAGGCTTCCATACGCGCCTTCCAAACCTGAAAAGCAATACCACTAAAGACATAAGGTTTTGCGGAGTATTTCTCCATGATGATTAGTCAAAATACGTTCAAATCACAAAGATTAGAGCACCTTGGATCTGATACCAATTGTAGGATTGAAGAGCACGTGAAAAGCTACCAGACGGGGGGTGAATGGTAGATTTTAAAAATCTTACGCAGCGGAAACAAATAAATCCCAACCCCTTAGGTAGAAAAATGATCTGTTAAAGAAATTGTGTGTGAGACTAATATAAACGTGTTTCACCGTGACAAAAGTGATAGATATCAGAGAGAATCGAATCAGGAAGACGACACAATAAGAATCACTCAAATCCGTCGAGAGAAACTCAAGTTACGATTAAAAGATCGAACAAAAGTCAATCTGTCCTACCTGAGAAAAACAGTTCTGGAACGCTGCAAAGAAACTCGTGTAGATCAGAAACCACAAATCCAATGGCCGTGAAATTTTTACAGATGATAGATAATCAAGTTTTGAACAACCAAAAAAGAATCACGTCAATTGGATCTCTAAAACTTGAGTTATGGTAAAACCACCAAAGAAAGGTAGTGCTGTGCAGAAAACTCGACGAGAAAAACTTGTCTGGAACAAGTCGGATGAACAAGGCACAAAAGTTCCTTTCAACTACAAATTTTATTCAATAGAACACAAGAGGAACAGCTCCAAAGTCGTCTACCACGAGCTCTGGCCTCCCTTTCTTATATAACCAGCCCTTAGGCCAACCCAATCTCAACTAGGACTCTAATCCTACTCAAATCACGAATCGAAACTTTCCATAACTGCTTAGGATTCTTCTATACGCAGATAGAAACAATCTTAAGACTTCCAAACACCTTAGGAACGTATCCCACATTCCTGAGACAACTCAAATTCGTGACCCACACGAAATCCTATCATAACCAACTCAAATCTTTCCATATTTGAGTCAAACACGTCTCAGCCGCAGCTTGAGTCCATAACCTAGTCGGTTGGAGCTTTCCAACCAATTCTTTATGTCCACATATCTTTATCACGCCTCGGAACCATGAAGCCACATCCATGCACTCCTTGCATACGTGCAAACATCTTCCAACAACGTCCACAATACCTTCATATGCATTGTTCTTGATTCAAACATGCTGCACAACATCCCGATCAACTCAACCACAATTTCTCTTGAACTTGGTTGTTGAACCTCATCTTCTCCCTATGACTAGTTCAATGGATCCCGTCACCAGCCATGTCTTGAACTCAAGCAACACCTACACATGAACAAACAACCAATTCGTACGAGCCCAAGTCTGCAACTTGACTCAAGTTAGTTCCGAACACAACACCTTACGTGAGCACCTCACATAAGCATGTTGCAAAGCATAGCAAAATGATATCAACCAAAACACACCAAAAACTTAGCAAATGAATACTAAGCAATTTTTCCAACAATGTAAAGCAAGTTCGAAACATTTCACAGTAAAAGCAGGAACATTGCGATCAAGCTCCGAATCTTGCCAAAGCTAACCGGAGCTTGAGCTGGAGCTTACCAAAGCTAGTGCAACCTAGCGCCGAAGCTTACCAAAGCTAGTACAACCTAGCGTCGGAGCTTGCCAAAGCTAGTTGGAACTAGTCAACCCAGAAGCCGGAGCTAGAAAAACATGTCGGAGCTAACCAACATAAGCCGGACCTATTAAAACATATCAGAGCTTAACAAAGACATGCCAGAGCTATAAAAGACATGCCGGAGCTAAAGACAAAGCTCATCGGAGCTACCCAAAAACATGTCGGACCTAGACAAAGAAAGTCAGACCTATTGTCGGACCTTACAGAAGCTCGGAGCTAGAGTCGGACATTGCTAAAAAGGGTGTTTTGGCTGAATTTCAGAACATATATCATCAAAGCCAATGTATTCAGTACAAGCCAATGTATTCAGCACACATAAGTCTCACAGTGTGCCACCCTGCATCGAGCTTTTTCGGACCTTCTTGACGGTCCACGCAATTAGGAAGAGCAACGAGTTTCTTGGCTTCTACTACTTTGTGAAACGCAAGAACTTGCTCCTCAAGTATCTGAAGACGTTCCCTTTTGGGAAGTGGGACAGCTGGAAGAAGGACTGGGTGGCCATCATGGTGGATCACCATGATATGCTGGAGCTGCCAGCCAGCCTTTCGGCTGTTGACACCGACGCTTGGAGGTGGTTCCGACGCTATCAGAGGAGTAGAACCCGATCTTGACAAGGATCCGGGAGTGCGTCAAAGGAGGAGTAACTCCCTTGATGGTCATCGCCAACTTCCTGACTAATCGGTGGGCTCCGCTGAAGACGAGGGAGTGACCCGCATGGACGTTCGGTGGAGAAATGGATCACAACCAGATTGAGACTGACATCGGGTCCAATTTGAATGAAGAATATTTGAAGCTTCATCTACAAAAGATGCAGCATGGAACCATTCGCCTTGATGATCTGACTCCTTTGGCAGAGTTCCTGCACCTAAACATGGTGCCAGAGGTTAGGACGGATCTGCGGAAGAAGATGCCAGCACTTGATGATCTGGGTCTTGTGGATAAGCGTTGGAGTACTCCCCTGAAGGGAATTGTTATCCTCGGGGCTCCTTGCTCCCATGAAGGCTCCAGACCTATGCCAGTCAGTGGTAAAGGCAAAGGTCCCGCAGTTTCACCTCCCAAGAAATCAACCTTCGGCCGGGGCAAAGAGAAAGCTCCCATCGAAGTTCCGAGCCACAAGTGGAAGCTGACGAGGAGCGATGGGAGCGGTGTGAGGGAAGCTTCGAAAGAAGTGACCCCTCAACCTCGACTTAGGTTCGTGGTGATTGTGCCTCCAGCTCCGGCTGGTTCTTTGGCTCCAGTGCCCGCAGAGGGCGCTGGCTCTGGCGAGTCAACTCCAGCCCTGATGCAAACTAGTGGCTCTGGATCCGGAATACATCGTCCGATGACGGGGGTACTAGAGGTGGCAGCACCGGGGCCGCTTCAACTGCAGGTTTGGGTCTCGGAGCGTCCGACACACTAACGACAGCGGGCTCTAGCTCCAGCCGCTCAAGGAAGAAGATTCGCGCCGATTAGAGCGGTAATACTTCTAGGTAAGGATTAGATATTTAGCTTTTGTCTTGATTTTGTTCCTTGCTTTGTCTTGAATTCCCTACTTTCTATTTCCAGAATGTCGAGAACAATCACAGCGACTCCGGTGCCTACTGCGGCTCAGGAGGCTGCATCGGCTGAAGCTCCTGCCTCAGCTCCTGCCTCTCCCCCAGTGGTACTGGCAGATGACAGGACAGCTCTGGTGCCGGCTGTCGTGGAGACAAGTCTAGAGCCGGCAACCGAAGATCCCGTGGTAGTGTCGGACCACGTGAGGAAGAATTTGTAGGAGCTCTGGCAGTTCCGAAGCTTGCCGTGGAAGCTCCAGCATCAGTGCCAGAAGTGGTTGAAGCTCCCGCAAATGCTTCAGTGCCAGCTCCGAAAGCGACAACTCTGGAGGTGGTTATGAGTGAGCCGGCGCAACCCAAGGATCCGGCTGCGTGTCCTACATCTTCTGGGCTGATGATTGAAGATCCGGCTGATGGACCCTCTTCATCAGCTCTGGAGTTTGAAGCTCCCACGGCAGGACCTTCTTTTGTCGCGATAAATATTGATGAGCTCCTGGAGATCAGCCCCGACGATGTGGAGCTGTTGGAGAACACGCTTGTGTCGTGGGATCCGATAGTAATTATGGAAGACCCCTTGGAGCCTGCAAATGCTCCTCAAGGGGCCCGAAGCTGATTCCTCTGGCGTTGTCTATCAACAATGCCTACTCAAGTCTCCGACAGGTCTAGCTTGCCTTCAAATACGAAAGCAAGACTCTAGAAGAGGAGCGCAACACCCCAAGGCGTTGGCGCAATAGACTTCATTTTGAGACGAAGCTAACACAATCTCGGTTGGCTGACCAGAAGGAGTGGGTGACCAAGGAGAAGGCCCAGTTGGCACGGTTAGACTGCACACTCAATGAGAGAGGCCATGATTATGGCTCTCGATGATAAGACCCGAGAGGTGTGTGAGCATGCTAAGGAGCCAGTGAAGCAAATGACAGTCGCTCAGATAGCCTCAACGAGCTGAATGAGCTACTTCTCAAGTGCTAGGAAGCCCTCGATCAAAAGGAGGATAAGTGTTGATGGCTGTTATATACCAATTTCACCTGTCAATATAACTCAATTATGTGAAGGAAATATCTTTTGCACACATCACCTTTCTATTTAACCTATTTCCACTTGTACTTGGAGAAATTGGTGCATGCAGGTATTTTATACAGAATTGAAGTAAACAAGGGGATAGATCCTATAAAATATCATCCCAGCCAATCAAGTGTCAACACGTGGAACCATATGGATCAAATGACCCACAAACAGAAGTATCCGAGGCCATCCAACGGTGTAGCACCCATATCATGGAATGGGATCCACCTATCAGTCACCTGGAGGAAGAACTGGCCGTTTGGAGCCAGGACCAAGTCGGCCGACCCTCCTAGTCACCCGACTAGTTCCTGGCACCAAACGCCACGTGTTGGCTCCTTCCGGCTTGAAGAAGTCAGTGGTGACTGATTCACGCGTTTTTGGTGGCGGGAACTGACCCTTCTCCAATCTATAAATAGGACCCCTCACCCCTTCAATACACATCACTCGAGCATCACTCTATTGTATACACTAGTTCTCTTAGTCCTTAGTAGAGTTAGGCTGTAGGGAGGAGAGCCTCTAGTCCCATGTCCAAATTTTGAAAGGTATGGCTCATTTATCTTTTCTTATATTTGTGACTTTATTCATAATAAAGATATTATCTCTAGCCTTCTTTTATTCATATACTTGGATGAAGCGATTCTTGTTTGATTGTGGATTCCATGTATGTGGTAGGAATAGTCGTTATGGTCATGCCTTAATGTCATTATACTATCATCATAAACACAAAAACCCCCACTATAGTCTAAGTAGTTATGATATGATCATGTTAATATGAATAACTTATGCTATGTCTCAACATTGGTTCAACGATGTTTAGGTTAGACATTGCCTTAGGATAGCTTGTGCTGCAGCTCTTAAGGTATTTACTTAATATGCTAGCATGGTGCTAGGATAGTTATTGAGCGTTGGATTTCTCGTAGACCCACGGATTGAAGAGACAGGCAGTAGGTGGTGATAGTCCTATCTGTCTTTTATAATCCTCCATGTTCGGCTATGCCGCAGGCTCTTAGCGGGAGTCGCCTAGTGTTGCTAGGGGTAAACCCATGCCCGATATGTTGAACAACTTAGCATAAGGATTCACCATTGACATGCTCATTAGTATCTAACCTAGGTTATGTATATGTATATTAGAAGCATTGTAGGAGCATCTCCCCAATTCTTAGTCTAACTTCCATTAGGACTCATTTACCCTTTAGAATAGGTTGCTTATGTGTGTGTCACACTACCCATATATTATCAACTTACCCCTATCTTGATAATTTATTAGTATCCCATAACTTGATCATAAGAGTAGTGTTTACTTTACTCCATTGCCTTCCTTTGGGATAAATACAATACCCTTGGGAATACTCTTGGGTGAAATGCTACACGATAGTTTTCGTGCGCTTGCGGACCTCATCTCTTTCGAGAGATGATATGTGACATAAGAAACGTCAACAAGCATTTCTGGTGCCATTGCCGGGGAAGGCAAATAAAGTGAAGGATAGCTATCACTTGTTATTAAGCTATAGGTACTAGTAGTTATTAGACAGGATTACCCTTGTTTGTTTTCTCCTTTTGTGGTGAAAACAGGGTATCGTTGGCTATCACATTCCATGGGTTGGCCAACGAGGACGCTAGTGCTCAACTGCAAGATGATTTAAGGCGTACCTCAACAAATGTCCGCTAGGCAACACTATTGCCTTTTGCGGAAAAACTTCAGCTTCCAGTAGGGACCAAAGTCATCCATCCCCAAGCTTGGGGGAGGCTCCAGGAGTTCTTCTTGGTTTGCCTCCACCATAGGGTGGATAGTTGGCCTTTCATCCAACACTCATGTCATGGATTGGCTTCACCAATCCATGACCACACTCGTGCTGGAGCTGAAGGAATCCTATTCTCACTCATCATGAATGAGAATATGGTCTCTACTCAAGGGGTGGATCGAAGAGTGCTCTAGTTCCTTTAGATTGACATGCACACCACATAACAAGGTGGGCATGCTAGCTAAGGAAATACACCTCCCATTGAAGTATTATGAAGATTAAGCCAATGGAGAAGTGTTTGGAATTATCCAAGCCATGGATATTCACATGATTTGTGAAAATACATGTCAAACATGGGCCACTTGGGGAATCATTTTCCTAAAACCCATGAGGATTCTTCCTTTCCAATACAACTCCATTGGATATCACCAACAAGGAGGTCAAGGGTGAAATCAATATCACCCTTGTAATCAAGGAGGCTATGAGGATTTCATGGGATTTGAGTTCAACTAGCCTACTTTGAAGTATCTTTTCCATGACCAATCAAGAAGTCACAATATTTACATGAAGCTCTTGGCCAAGGACAAGAAACTTAAAGAGCATTCAAGATCCAAAATATCCCATAATCACTTGTTGGGATTCCTACCCTTCGACCAAGCCCATGCAACCTAGGGCAAGTGACATTGTGGATGAAGAGTTTCTTGTTTGATTGTGGAGTCCACATGTCATCATGCCCAAGGGAGCTTTTGATCTATGATCAAAGTATGGGTTAGCTTAAAAGAACATCAAGAAGGTCAAAGTGATACCCCTAAAGAAGGACAAGCCTCACCATGCTCACAAGATAATATCATTAAGAAGGAGAAGCCGTCACTACATCAACAAGTCTTTATCAAGATGATGGAGAGGCTAGGGCCACCATGTGGCCCACATGTACTACTAACATGCCAAAGGAGATTTGGCATGAAAATCAAGAGAGGTTGTCCACATCTTGAACTCCGGGATTGGACAACAAATCATCAAACCAAACAGGACGGAGGTAAGTCCCACTCATCGGACTTTAAAAAATTTGGTGAGTCCTTGCCAATAGGTTAATTGGTAGTTATCTCATATTTTCTTTCACAGTTGCATATTTGAATTTCCCATCAAATCTTGCATTTGCATTTAGCATGTTTGAATTTTCACACTTGCATGTTGGAGAGTAAAATTTCCAACCATCATAAAACTAAAATTTTGAATTAGGAAATAAATTTATTTGGATATTGAAAGTGCATCTAGGAATCCCTTGTGGGTTTTGGATGATTTATGACAAGCAAATGAGATTCTAACCACTTTGTTGAGATGAGCACAGGTTCCAATGAGAAAATGAGCAAAGTGCCAAAAAGAAAGGAGAATGAGGAGCAATGCGGAAAAGAGCTCAAGAAACAAGTGTAGTAGATCATTGTGTATGGAGTGTGTTAAGGAAACACACCCCAAGAGCTCAAGCACAAGTAATCACAAACATTGCACAAGTTTATACAGGACCGGACTAGTCCGACTGACCCCGGACTAGTCCGATATCTTTCTGCACAAGATCGGACAAGTCCGATATCACCACGGACTAGTCTGATATCTCTATAACTAGAATCGGACTAGTCCTCCCCAGTGCGGACTAGTCCTCCAAACACTTCACAAGTTGCACAAAATCAGACAAGTCCGAATTAGCACGGACTAGTCCGAAAACCCCTCTGACCTAAATCGGACAAGTCCTCCAAGTGCGGTCTTGTCCCCATATTCACTTAGGGTTTCACTTATGCGGAAAAGTATGATGTTTATCCGACTAGTCCGAAGATTTCCAGAACCAAATTCGGACAAGTCCACTCTCAGCCAGACTAGTCCGATATTTCGGGACACCTAGGGTTTGCTACACACAGCACATCGGACTAGTCCGGTGTCCACCACGGACTAGTCCGATATTCCTAAACCCTAACAGTTACTTTTGGGAACCCCATATAAATAGGTGTACACGGCCCATCTTCCAAAAAAACTCGACCCCCTGCGCCGTCACACCTCCCAAGAGCCTAGAAAACACCTCTCTCCATGTAATCAAACGCACAAAGATCAATCCCTTGAGGATACACTTTGGATCATTGGAGAGACACAGTTCATCACTCATTGAGCTCTTGGTTTGATTCCCTAACACACTCCTGTGGTTTTCATTGTGATCTTTCGAGTGTGTTCTTGGTGGTGTTCTTGTTGTAATCTTGGGGAGCCCTCAACGTGTGAGAAGGCCCCTTGAATTCGATTATTTGCCCTTTGTGATAAGTGAATAGGATTGGCCATGTGGTGATCCGACGAGGGTAGGGTTGGAGAAGACCCGATCCTTTTGTGGACTCCTCAACATGGATGTAGGTTGCCTCTGTGGGAACCGAACCATGAGATAAAGTGATTGTGTCCTTTCTTTGCGCACATTGTTCTTACACTTCATACATATCTAGGGTTTGAACCAATCTTATTCATTCTACGTTGAGACATTGAATATAAGATTAACTTGTGGTATATCCTAGTTCATAATTGTGTAACACTTCAATTACAAGTATATTTATGCTGCATACATCCTAGGATCAAGATAATCGATCAAATTAGATAAACCTAGAAGGTACACACCGGACTAGTCCGCACTCGACTGGACTAGTCCGATATCTCGAGATTTGATCTGGTTGTTAAGTGTTGCAGGTTCCAACAAAATTCAAAAAGGCCTATTCACCCCCTCTAGGCCACATTCAATTGGTATTAGAGCAAGGTTCTTCAAAAGGAGACTAATCGCTCGAAGAGATCATGTCAGACATGAAGGACGTACACAAGAGCAACAACCAAGAGAAGGTTGATGAAGACAAGAACCAAAAATTGGAGAGGCTCCTCGAGGCCATTCAAGACTTCGAGGATGACGATGAGGAGACGCTGGAACTAAAGGCGCTCCTAAGGAAGAAAACTCTTTCCAAAGGGAAAGTAAAGATTGAAGATGAGAAGAAGAAGAAGGGGAGTAGTCACACCGACTACTCCCGATATCCTTTCAACTACGATCGTCTTAACTCTAGCAATAATCACTACTTATCTATTCCACTTGGAAAAGCCCCACATTTTGATGGCAATGACTACTTAATGTGGAGGCAAAACATGAAAATGCATTTGATTTCTCTCAATCCAAGTTCGTGGCACATAGTATGTACAAGAATAGATATCTCGGATGATGATGAGGAGCTCACACCTAGCCAAGAGCAAGCAATCCATCGAAAATGCCCAAGCTGCAGCAGGCATCACCTCATCACTCAGTCGGAATGAGTTGACAAAGGTGGATGGACTCGAGATCACAAAAGAGATATGGGATACGTTGCAAACTGCACATGAAGGCTATCGTCATGTGCGAGAAGCAAAAATTGAGATGATTGAAGGCGAGCTGGGAAGATTCGCCATCGAAGAAGATGAGTCACCACAAGATATGTACAACCGACTAAAGACGCTCATCAACAAGGTGCGAGCATACGGAAGCAAGAAGTGGAACGACCACGAGGTGGTGAAGCTCATTCTTAGAGCCTTCATGCCTCGCAATGTTACCTTGTGCTCGATGATACGAGAAAGTCCCGGGTACAAGAAGATGACCCCAGATGAGCTACTTGGGAAAATCATCAACTTTGAGATGATGGAAAAACAAGCCAAACATGTTAAGGAAATTGCCGATCTCACCTCGGCAAAGAAGAAAGGGGTCGCTCTAAAGTCCACCCTTAAGCCCTTGTCTAAAGAAGCTCGAGAAGCTCAACTAGAAGAATACGGTGATGATGAGAGCAGTGACTTGGATGAAGATGGCATAATACTATTCATGAAGAAATTCAAGAGAATGATGAAGAAGAGACAAGGGGCTAAATCGAGTGAAGTGAAGTACAAGGAAAAATCAAGACCGAAGTTGAGGCGGGCATGCTATAATTGTGGTGAGTATAGCCACTTTATAGTTAACTGCCCATATGAAGAGAATAAGAAGAAGACCAAAGAAGCGAAGCCTCAACCCATGAAGTTCTTGAAGAAGAAGAAGAAGCAAGTTGAACAAGCGCATCTTGGGAAGGAATGGGACTCAAATGATGAGTCCTCATCTGAAGAAGAAGAGGAGATGGCTAGCATAGCCATTGAAAAGACATCCATGAAGTCCGCTCTCTTCCCTACTCTTGGTGCACGAAAGGGGAATGACACTTGCCTCATGGCAAAGGAAGGTAAACGCAAGGTAACTACCAAATCCTCTTCCATGCATTCCTATTCTAGTGATAGTGAAATTAATAGTGATAATGAAGATATGCTCATTGGGTTAGATAAGAAAAAAACCACAAAAATGAAATTTTTACTTGATCAACTTGTTGAGAAGGAGAAGTTGATACATCGTCAATAAGACATGATTATCTCCCAAAAGGAGGAATATGTTGAACTTGACAAGCTTCTAGAACTTGAAAAGGAGCGAAGCAAGTCACTAGAGCTTGAGTTAGCTTTAAGCAAGGAAGCTTGCTTGGAGTTAAGCGACTCAAATGCTACAATCAAGGACAAACTTGCTAACCTAATCAAGGTTAACAAGATCCTTGAAGTGCAAGTTGAGTCACTCAAGCAAGGTGAACCCTCATGCTCTTCAAGCTCACCTTCTCAACCCATTAAAACTGAAATTTCTTCTACTTGTACATGTGGTAAAGTTGACACCAACTTGAAAGACAAGTCAACCTCTACCAAGGACAAGCATCCTTCACAAAATGGCATAGTGCATACTTGGTCACAAGACCTCCAAATGTCAAATATGGCATTGGTTACTCTTATGGTGAAAAGCAACATGCTAGAAGCCATAAGAATAACAAGGAGAGCATTGCCTTTGAAAAGGGAAGACCCTCTCAAACTGGAAAGTCCAAAGTTAACACATCGAACACACATGAACACCGGACTAGTCCGGTCAGGGTCCGGACAAGTCCGATCTCCCAGACTAGTCCTGTTAATAAACAACAATAGTTGCTATTTAGAACTTTTGATGCAACTTATGTGTTAATGAGAAGTAATATTGGTAAGATTTATGCTCATTATGTTGGGTCACGCCATGATAACACCAAATCTCATGTATGGGTGCCTAAATCCCTTGTGACTGACCTAAAAGGACCCAAGCAAGCTTGGGTACCTAAAACCAAGGCTTGATTTGTGTTTGTAGGCCTATTCCTCCGGTGGATCTAAATGGGTGCTAGATAGTGGCTGCACCAACCATATGACCGGAGAAAGAAGGATGTTCGTTGAGTATGAAGAAAATGAGGATCCAAGCGAGGGCATCTATTTTGGAGACAATAGTCAAGGAAAGGTGCTCGGGACCGGTAAAATTGCCATATCATCACAACATACTCTTTCTCATGTGTTACATGTTGATTCCTTAGATTATAACCTGCTGTCCATATCTCAATTATGCGACAAAGGTTATAATTGTTTATTCACTAGCGAGGGTGTGACCGTCTCTAGAAGGAGTGATGGTTCCATTGCATTCAAGGGTATGTTAAAGGGAAAACTTTACCTTGTTGACTTCAACAAAGATAAAGCCGAACTTGACACATGCTTGATTGCAAAGACCAACATGGGTTGGTTGTGGCATAGATGGCTAGCGCATGTTGGTATGAGGAATCTTCAAAAACTCCTCAAGGGCGATCACATCCGAGGTTTGAAGGATGTTGTTTATGAGAAAGACAGACCCTGTAGCGCGTGCCAAGCCTGAAAGCAAGTTGGAGCACCTCATCCCGCTAAGAATGTCATGACTACAACAAGACCGCTCGAGCTACTCCACATGGACTTATTCGGTCCAATTGCTTACATAAGCATCGGCGGTAACAAATATGGTTTAGTAAATGTCGATGATTTTTCTCGTTTCACTTGGGTTTTCTTTTTACATGATAAGGCAGAAACACGAGGAATCTTGAAGAAAATTTTCAAGCGTGCTCAAAATGAGTTTTCATTGACGATCAAGAACATTCGAAGCGACAACAGCACGAAGTTCAAGAACACACAAGTTGACGAGTCCATAGATGAATAAGGCATAAAGCATGAGTTTTTAGCTCCTTACTCCCCTCAACAAAATGGAGTTGCCGAAAGGAAGAACCAAACCCTCATAGAGATGGCTAGAACAATGCTCGATGAGTACAAGACCTCGGATCGATTTTGGGCAGAAACGGTCAACACCGCTTGCCACACCATAAATCGACTTTATCTTCATCGACTACTCAAGAAGACATCCTATGAGCTACTCACCGGTAACAAGCCTAATATTTCATATTTTCGAGTTTTCGGTTCCAAATGCTATATTTTTAACAAGAAGCCTAGGACTTCAAAGTTCACTTCGAAGTCTGATGAAGGTTTCTTGCTTGGTTATGATTCGAACACTTACGCCTATCGTGTCTTCAACAAGACCTCCGGACTTGTTGAAGTAGCACGTGACGTAGTGTTTGATGAAACTAATGGCTCCCAAAAGGAGCAAGTTGATCCATGTGTGCTAGATAAAGAAGAAGCTCCTTGTCAAGCATTGAGAAGAATGGCGTTAGGCAAAGTTCGACCACAAGAGCCACCTCTAGCCACAAAGGAATGACATGTGCCCAACATGTGTTGAGTACGATCCGTTATTCCTTGGCTAAGGTACAACATACCTATAACCACAAAGGGATGACATGCACTCAACATAGGTTGAGTGTGATCCGTTGTTCCTTGACTAAGGTATAAAATACCTTTTAGCCACATAGGAACAACTTGCACCCAATATACATTGGATGTGATCTTGTCATTCCTTGGTTAAGGTATATCATACCTTTTAACCGCAAAGGAATAACTTACACCCAATGATGGTGGCAATCCCCTAGCAACACTAGGCAACACTTGTGGCCAAAGGGTATTCACAAGTCGAAGGTTTGGATTTCGATGAGACCTTTGCTCCCGTAGCTAGACTTGAGTCTATTAGAATATTACTTGCATATGCTACTCACCATGATTTCAAGCTCTATCAAATGGATGTGAAAAGCGCCTTCCTCAACGGACCAATCAAGGAGGAGGTATATGTGGAGCAACCCCCCGAATTTGAAGATGAAGAGTTCCTCGACCACGTATTTAAATTGCATAAGGCTCTCTACGGCCTCAAACAAGCTCCTAGAGCTTGGTATGTGTATCTTAGAGATTTCTTAATTGAAAATGGTTTTAAGATCGGTAAAGTAGATTATACATTGTTTACAAAGAACTTTGACAATGATCTCTTTGTTTGTCAAATTTATGTTGATGATATAATCTTTGGTTCAACTAACAAATCTTTTTGTGGGGAATTTAGTAAAATTATGACAGATAGGTTTGAGATGTCTATGATGGGAGAGCTAAAGTACTTCTTGGGATTCCAAGTGAGGCAACAAAAGGAAGAGATGATCACAAGCCAAACTAAGTACACTCAAGACATACCCAAGAAGTTTGGAATGGACAAGGCAAAGCCCATAAAGACTCCCATGGCAACGAATGGCCACTTGGATCTCAATGAAGATGGACCAAACGTCGATCAAAAGGTATATCGCTCCATGATTGGATCTTTACTCTACTTATGTGCATCTAGGCTAGACATTATGTTGAGTGTATGCTTGTGTGCAAGGTTTCAAGCCAACCCAAAAGAGTGTCATTTGACAGCCGTTAAGAGAATCTTGCGGTATTTAGTTCATACACCCAACCTAGGACTTTGATACCCCAAAGGTTCCAAATTCAATCTCATTGGTTACTCCGATGCAGATTATGCCGGATGCAAGGTTGATAGAAAAAGTACCTCCGGTACATGCCAATTCCTAGGAAGATCCCTTGTTTCTTGGTCCTCCAAGAAATAAAACTCCATTGCCTTATCCATGGCTGAAGCGGAGTATGTTGCAGCCGGGAGTTGTTGTGCACAACTCCTTTGGATGCAACAAACTCTAAGAGATTACGGTTACAATATGAACCGTATTCCACTCCTTTGTGACAATTAGAGTGCCATTAAAATTGCCCATAATCCCATTGAGCACTCTAGGACCAAAGACATAGACATACGACATCACTTTTTGAGAGACCATTCAATGAAGGGAGATATAGCCATTTCACATGTCAATACCGTAAAGCAATTAGCCGATATATTCACCAAGCCACTTGCTGAAAAATGCTTTTGCGAACTCCGAAATGAACTAAATATCCTTGATGCTCGGAGTGTGGCTTGAAATCTTGTATACCTGAATGCTATCTTCAAAATTCATTGATTGTTTTGTGAAAATCATCTCTCTCAATTTTTTCGAAAAACTATGTCAATTACTAGATCTTGGTGAATTATGGACATCACTTGATTGTTGTATGCTTACTGATCATATTCATCAAGATTATTTGATTTGATTTACCTCCCTATTTTCTAAATAAGTACCTTCGAATATATATGAATGGGCTAAGCTTTTCTACCCGTGTGACCACGGACTAGTCCGTGGTTGCCCGGGCTAGTCCGCCCGTGCAGACTAGTCCGCAGTGTGATGGTTAGGCCGGACTAGTCCGACGGACCATGGACTAGTCCAATATAGTCTCTGGAAACGTTTGGACTAGTCCGATCTTTTTTGGACTTGTCTGATTTTTCGTGTCCTTAACCCTAGCCGCCGCAAAACCCTAACCTTCCTCACCCCACACTTGCCTCAAGATTTCTCTCTCCAAGCTCGAGCTCCCCAAGGTGATTCTTCGATTCCTCCATCAAAACTTTGCAAGTTTGGGTGGAAATTGATCTTCTTCGCGTAGGGATTAAAGACCACAGACTTGTCTGATCCTTCAACACCTACATCTCCGCGAATCAAGCAATTTTGGTAAATTTTCCTCCCTAACCCAAGAAATTGCTATTTTCTTCGTTTGTGATCAACTAGCTTGGTTCCATCCATCATGTACATGCTTCCTTGATGTATTACATTGATGCTAAGCTAGTTGTGCATTAGGAATCACCATTTGTCTCATAGTTAGGGTTCTAGAGCTTGAACACCAGACTAGTCTGGTCCATGCACGGACAAGTCCGGTCAACCAGACTAGTCCGTGCCTATTAAACCGGACTAGTCTGATTTTTCTGAACTCAACCCTAACTTCTCAATTCCTCAATGCAATTCCTTGTCGTCTATTCTCATCAATGCCTTGTGAAATCTATTCTCAGGACAATGTCGAGCACCAACGACGAAATCTCTGACTTCGAGGCTGAGATGGACCACAAAGTCATGCTTCGGTCCTCGACAAGCCTTGGCAAGAAGCGCCAAGAGCGTCCTTCTGAGCCGGCTCCCTCTCCCCCAGGCTCGAAGGAAAGTGCTCGCGAAGAAGCCAGC
Organism: Tuctoria greenei; assembly: GCA_036927565.1. NCBI lineage: Eukaryota > Viridiplantae > Streptophyta > Magnoliopsida > Poales > Poaceae > Tuctoria > Tuctoria greenei. Next base: position 106,559,703 of record JAYESD010000012.1, on the reverse strand, counting down.
ATCCAAGGCTTCAGCTGGAGGTGGCCCTTGCCAAGCCAAGGGCAAGGGCAAAAGAATTGTAATGGGCCCGATTGGCCCTCTAAAGCTGCCAGCTCCAAGGGAAGGGGCCAGGGATCCCGTAGAGGAGAAATTCAATGGAAAGGGCAGTGACACGGCGGCCAAGTTCAGAAATGTTGATTGCTACAGCCGTCCCAAGCAAGCTGCGGATGGGAGGTTTTGGAGCAATTTTCATGCAGATTTCTACAAGACCGTCTATCTCCCAATGAAGATGCCCGTGGTGCGCAACCAATGGATAGATTTGGCGCATTTTGAGAAGAAGGGTTGCTCACCATTTGTTGAGGTGGTGGAGGAATTCGAGAGGCATGGATTGAGGGACCTCTTCTCTTTCAGGAACAATTGGAATGATGAGGTCATCGCACAGTTCTACGTGACGTGTCACTTTGCTAGTGACGAGGAAGAGCGGGTGACTTGGATGACTCACGGATCCAAGTACACCATCACCTATGAAGAGTTTGCAAGATTGCTGCATCTTGACACCTCGAGCAATGACAATGTGATCATCCACAACATTGGTGTCATTGAGAAGGATAGGATGAAGTTTCTCTATGAACCCAACTCCAAGTTCAACACTCCTTCCACGAAGAACATGCAGCCCTTCTTTGTGGTGTTGAATAGGGTTCTAAGGAAGACAATTGCCCCCAAGGATGGGGATGCAGGAAGCGTGCAAGGATACCTCAGGACCTTGATGAAGGTCATAAGCAAAGACATGAAGTTTGATGTCTTTGATTATATTTGGAACGACATGGTCAACATCTCCTGCACGCCAAATAGGTCTTGTGGCTATGCACCTTACCTCATGTTCATGATTAAGAAGGTCACAGGCATAGAGTTTGTCAAGGATGTGGAGCACCTTCACTTGAGGCCCCAGATGCCTCAAAAGCCAAGTGTTCAAGCTGATCCATCTCCGGCCTCCATCCCTGAGGCTCCTGCGAGAGCCAGTGCCCGTGCTAGGGCTGCTCCCGCCACTAGGCCCCCTCCTCAAAAGGGGTCCCCAAGTGGCATCTTGAAGTATCTGTCTGCTATTTTTGTCTCCTGCAAAAAGGCCAAGGTGAAGGCTCACAAGCTCAACAAGAGAAGAAAGGCTGACATGAGATATGTCAAGGAGAATGTGAAGTAGATTTGCCAAAAGCTGGAGATCGAGCCCATTGGATCTCCAGTAATTTCTGATGACTCCGACTCTGATTACACCGAGCTCGGGCCCTTGAATCCCTCCGAGCTTGCCTATTTTGGCATTGGGGACTCGAGTGGCTCCGTTCCTCCTCCTCCTCCTCATCAGCCAGAAGATGGAGATGAAGACAATGAGAGGACCGACAGCGAGGCTTGAAGACTTTAGGTCCCTCCTCTCCTTCTTTTTGGTGTCTTGATGCCAAAGGGGGAGAGATTGAGGGGGAGTCTTAGGTTTTAGTTGTAGGATGCGAGGAGAGCTTCTTTTTATGTCTTTTGTTTATTTTGTGGGTTGTAAAACTTTTAACATGCTCTTATGGTATTTTTGGTCCTGTGATGAAATATTTTGAACTGCTTATGAAGAAATTGATGAAATCTGGGTTTTTGCTATAAGAATGACATATATGCTTGTTGTTTATGTGTTGATGTCAATTATGTCATTCTCATCATGATTATTGCTTCTATACACTTAGTTCTGCATCCCACCTGTCGGTACCCTGCATACCGGATAACCCTTAGAACTGCAAAGAGTGCAAAAGAACTCCACCTATATGAGTTGAAGACCTCCGGAGGCCCCACATGTTACTCGTAACCAGACCTGCCTCCCTCATATGGTTAGTCCCAGTGTCGCCACATGTATCACAAAACCAGAGCTACAATCCTTACATGGGAATGCTCCGAACTGGATACCTGTGTGGCACCCCCAGACCAAACCCCCGACAGAGGGAAGCTCCGGTACCGACACGTGTTCCACAACACCGGATGTACTCGTCCAAGACGGTAAGCTCCGAAGCTGCCATGGGTCCAACCGCCGGACCTTCAACTTCAACAGGTAGATCGGTGGACCTCCAACGGCTCGGACCTTCAAGGGACATTAAAGGCTTCAAGACCTGATTATGTGTCATTAATGCTATCTTAATGACACACAATCAGAGGACCCTTAATACTAGTAACGCAGCTATTAAGGCGTGTTACCACACTATTAAGGGAAATTAAGCACATTAAACTGTGTATTAGGCATCATTAACCGCCAGGACCACATATCGGGCAGGCTAATGATGTAAAATTCAGCCCTTGTACTATAAAAGGACTGACCGAGCGATACACATGGGGACTTTTTTTGGCCTCTCTCTGGCTCAAGCTCTCATACACTCAATATATAACAACACACCCGTGGAGTCGGGTATTACGCTCAGGCGGCCCGAACCACGTAACTCCTTGTGTCTAGAGACCATCTTGTTCTGAATCTCTGCGTGCCCCAACCGAACTAAGAAACTCCGCTGGCTACTAATAGTAGTACCGGGAGAATTGTCAGAACCAGACTCCGACAGTTGGTGCGCCAGGTAGGGGGAGCCTGAGATTCCAAGATGGTGAATTTTGCTGCTGGATCATCCAACGGTAACCACGTTGAGCAACCTGCTGGAGGCAATCCCTCCAACATGCAGCAGCCAGCAGGTGCTATGGCTCCAGCAGGAGTCATGCCACCACCGCCACTGTTTGCTCCGGTGAATCAACCTGGGCATCGAGATGGAGTGTCCGCGTCGATCACTGCATCAGCGAACAACAACCCCAAACACGCGCTTATTTCTATGCGTGCTCTTCTCCAACATCCACCACCTCAAGGAGCAATCAAGGTCCTCCCCCCTCGGGGCGGGCCCCATCGCAATGTCGGACCTTGTCGGGTAGACTCGGTCCGCAAGCTTCGCAGCACAGGAGGCGTGCTACATCTCAACAGGTGAAATCACTGCCTTCCGGGGCGCGACGTACTCACACGGTAATAAAGCTTTTGACTCACGACCTCCGGGCGGAGCTTGATTGTCATTACCGGCAACAGGACGGTCGCGTCCACATCGAGCGTGGTCGCGAGAGGCGAGAGGCTCAGGACAGTCCTGCTCCTGAGGGAGTAGGAGGAGGCTGTTCTTCCTTGGCCATGCACTTACGCATGGTCAGATGGCCGCAGAAGTTCCGGCCTCACTTGTCGGAGAAACTTGACGGGACTGTTAACTCCGCCAAATTTCTTCAAATCTACTCCACCGCTATCCTTGCGGCTGGGGGAAATGAGGCTGTGATGGCCAATTATTTCCCTGTGGCTTTGACTGGGACCACCAGGTCTTGGTTCATGAGCCTTCCGCCTGACTCTATCAACAGTTGGACGGAGTTGTGCCAACAGTTCACCGCCAATTTCGGGAGCTCATACACCTGACCAAGCACAGAACTGGATCTTTTTGCTGTCAAGCAAAAAGGGGGAGAGTCCTTGCGATCTTTCATGCAGAGGTTCTTCCATTCCTTCTATCTCAAGCGCTTCTGTTATTGTAGCATTCAGACAGGGCGTTCGAGACAAGAAAATGCTAGAGAAGTTGGCGACCAAGGAAGTCACCAGCATCACGGAACTCTTCAGCTTGGCAGACAAGTGCGCCAAGGCTACGGAGGGCCGTGAAATGCACTCCCAACCACCTCTGGAGGCCAACAAAAAATCCTCCAAGGGTGAAGCCACTACCCCTGGGAGTGGCAAGAAGAAGAAAAAATCCAACGGCAAGAAGAAGTCGTCGGCCGGCACACCTACTGCCGCTGCTACCGCAGCTCCAGGTGACTGGGGGCCACGTCCCGAGAAACGACCTCGGCCGTCGTCCGAAGATGGTGGCAGCTCAAATATGTGGTGTCCCATACACAAGACAGACAACCACAATCTGGAAGAATGCTGAGAGGTTCGAAACCTTGTCGAGCGCTACAACAAGCGCCGGGAAGAAGCTCCTTTCTGTCAAAGAGAAGGAAAAAAAAAGTCGAGGAAGCTCCGGCTGAAGAGGAGTTAGGCTTTCAGGACCCCAAAAAGGTCTTGAAAGCTGTTTAGACCTCCGTTGATGACGACTTCGACGTCTCCGACAATGAGCGTTGGAAGACCATGAACACCATCTTTGGTGGTTCGTGGGACACCACTTCCCGCCATGTCCTCAAGACAATGCGGCGGGACATGGCCTCTGTAGCTCCCACCGCCATGGTGGAGCCTCATCGGAAGTGGATGGATACTGCCATCACCTTTGATGCTTCGGACTACCCTCGGAACATGATTGGAGCTGGTCAACTTCCGCTGATGGTATCTCCGACCATTAATAACATCCAGCTCCACCACGTAATGGTGGATGGAGGTTCGAGGCTGAACCTCATAAGCTTCGAAGCCTTCGTCGAGCTTCAACTTCGACCTTCGGATCTTCGTCCCTCCCGACCTTTCTGAGGAGTAGGTCTGGGGGCCATAACCCCACTCGGTGCTATTACTCTCCCGGTGACCTTCGAAACTCGAGAGAATTACAGGACTGAGAAGTTGGTCTTCGACGTGGCACAGATCAACTTGCCATTCAACACCATCTTGGGCAGGCCATCTTTATACAAATTCATGGCTGCTGCTCATTATGGCTACTTGGTGTTGAAGATGCTAACACCCTCAGGCGTTCTCCGGATCCGCAGAGACCGCACAGCTGGAGTTACGGCTCTGGAACAACTCCACACGCTTGCTACAGCGCAGGAGGAAGAATTCGGAAAGGAGCAAGTTCCGAAGCCCCCGAGCATTCGTCATCGAGGCTCAACTTTCACACCTCGTGTGCAACCAAGCAGCGACACCGACATTCCCGTCAAAGTCGTCCAAATTGGTTATGATGCTCCTCAGACCACCCGTATATCGGGAGGTCTGAACAACAAATAGGAACTTGCGTCACTTTCCTCCGGGCTAATGTTGACGTGTTTGCCTGGCAACCATCACAAATGCTTGGGATCCGTAGGGAGGTGATTGAGCACAATCTGAAGATTTATCCTGACGCTCGGCCTGCACATCAGAAGCCTCGAAAGCAATCAGTAGAGCGACAGAACTTCTGTAACACCCTCATTTTCATGCATCATGCCCTACATACATTCATATATATATATATATATATATATATATATATATATATATATATATATATATATATATATATATATATATATATATATATATATATATATTTAACATTAACCCACATCAAGAGGAGTGAGGTTAAAATTGATTTGGAACAAAACCGCACTTAAAATGCTGAAAAGTGCGGACTAGTAAGATTTTGCCTCTGGAAACTTTCGGACTTGTCCAATTTTGTGCGGACTAGTCCGATATTCCAAGAATCCTTGAAAATTTGCTAAGTCCCTGGACTTTTTCGGACTAGTCCGGTGTTCCAGCGGACTTGTCCGTTTTCCTCTCTGACTAAAGTCGGACTTGTCCGATTTTTGGCCAGACTTGTCCGATTTCTTTCTAACTAACTTCGGACTAGTCAGGTCCTTTTCGAACTTGTCCGATATTTCGCGACTCTGAATTGATCTTTTGTTTTATGACTTGTTTCTTGGGGTTCAGTTAGTTGGGCCTAGGGACGTCGTGCCTAACTCTTTTATAGCCCATGTGGGACTCTAAATCGACCTCTACTCCTCTCAAACTCGAAATCCATCTAACCCTAGCCTCCACCTCTATATAAACAACCCCATCCCTTGGCTTGACATCTATTTGCCACTTTTCCACCCCACCCAAACCCTTCTTGTAGAGTCACCATCAAGGAGGGAGGAGGAGATCCCAAGCAAGAAGAAGAAGAGGAGGAAACGAAAGAGGATCAAGATCTCCACCAAGCTTTCGTTCTTCATCACCAATTCATCTCCAAGTTCATCCCCCAACCCTAGATCATCAAGATCCAAGTGTTACCTCCAAGTTTCTTGATTCATTGGAGTTCTAAACATCTGGTATACCTTCTATTATCTTTTCCTTATGTGAATTCAACCCCTAATCTCTAACTTTACGTCGATCTAGAAAACCCTAGTTCGCTAGTTCTGCGAAGTGCGGACTAGTCCGGCCTTCTGCAGACTAGTCTGATTTTGCTGACTAAATTGTGTTAAATTAAATTCTAGAATTAGATCTAATCACATCCAAACTTGTATACACTTATTAAAATCTATTAGAACTTGTTAGTGATCATTAAAAGCAATATATTAACAAGTTCTACCTTGCATTTGCATCAATCATGCATGTCATGTCATATTGAGTAATATTTGTGCTCTCTTTGATTGTGTTTCTTGTCTTGTATGTTTATTGTGCGCATTAGACGGATTTGCGCTAGAGAGTGCCGCGGAGGATCTCCAGCACCAGGAGTTTGAAGGCTTCGACCCGAACCAATTCCAAGAGCAAGGCAAGTGTCCTTGAAGCATATTGATCCTGTTTTAAAATAAATGTTTTGTTTGCAAAACTGCATGCTATGTTAATTTGATGGGAAATCCTATGGTAGGAAGTTTACTAGATTTGTTTGACCACCCTTGTCACCTGGAATATAAGGTAGAGAGTCGGGAAGGGCTTTTTACCTTTTTGCTTCGCTTAATCAACTGGGATGGGAAAACAACTATACCACTCAATTTAATTATGCATGGATGAGATTATGGTTAACATGAACTGGTTAATATGATATGGTTATGAGCAACCTGGACCCTCACATGATTAGAGAAAACTTGGTATTGGGATAATTGGTGGGATGGTATTATGGTTATGGATGGTTATGAATTGAATTTTGGTATTGAATATGGTTAATGGTATGATGATGATGGATATGGAATATGGACTGGTATTATGATAACTACTTGGCTTATGATGGGTTTATTTCACATACATATAATATATTGCTTTTTCAAATGTTTTAATGAACTTTTCAGCACTCAGCCATTATTATATTCATCATTTGAATCAGCCACATCATACTTTCCATACTTGCTGAGTACGACATGTAATCACTCTTGCAATTCCCCTCCAACAGTTGCAGGTCAGGATTGGGAGTTCAATGGCGACAATGCGGAGTTCTAGGTCGTGTCTACCGTCAGCTTTGCTGCGCTATACCCTATCGCTTATGATGCCTAGCTGTTTAGTTTGCTTATTTAGTTTATTTCTGCTGCATTAGTTGAACTTGTTATTAATATTCATTAGAGCTTGTATTCGAGAATAATATGGTTTGTGTAATAAAAGTGGTTAATTAATCTTGTTCTGTGGTAATTTTTTGTATAGTCTTTTGTGATTGCACTCGTGTACGTGTGTTGAACATCCTGGGTACACATATGTGTTTACTTGGTTCATTTTCGGAACCGGGTGTCACAGATTGGTATCAGAGCCACAGGTTGACCGTAGGATGCAGCCTAGATAGAATGGACACTTTAGAGCATATAGGAACACTCAGGAATCAATGTGTTTTTATTTGGTGTGCTGTTGCTATATATTGTTTGCTTGTGTGCTTAATAGAGGGTTTTGGGATGCTTTAGCATTGCCATGTCCTAGGCTAGTTAGTTGTCTAGTTTCATATCCCTTGATGCATGTAGTTGGGGATGTTTTCTAATTCTTGCCTATTGCTTTTCTCTAGATGGTGTGGACTCGCAACTAGAGGGATGGTAATGCTGAGGAGGAGAACCATGGAGCACCTTAGAACAACAATGGACAAGGACCTGCCCAAGGAGCTATTAATATTGAGCAGCTATTGGCTATGCAGAACCAGCTCATGCAGACCATGATACAAACTATGGGACAACTGCAGGCTGGCAACATCAACCATCAGCCCCACATGCCCCCACCGCCACCCCCACCTCCTCATAACCGGTTGGTAGAGTTTATGAGGACTAGGCCACCAACCTTTGCTCAAGCTGCTGACCCTATGGATGCTGATGATTGGCTCAAGTCTGTGGAGAAGAAACTTGCTATGGTCCAATGCAGTGACCGGAAGAAGGTGCTATTTGCTTCTCATCAACTCATTGGAGCAGCTGCGGATTGGTGGGATGTTTATTGCAATGCTCATGAGAATCAAGAGAGGATCACTTGGGCGGAATTCAAGGAGAACTTCCATTCTCATTATGTGCCCGAGGGAGTTATGATCTTGAAAAGGCAAGAATTTGAGAACTTGAGGCAAGGAAGATCGAGCGTGGGTGAATATCTCAACAAATTCACTCAAATCTCAAGGTATGCGCCTGAGGATGTGAGCCAGGACCGCCGAAAACAATACTTGTTCATGAGGGGCTTGAACAATGAGATCCAAGTGCAATTGCTCAATTGTGACTATGCAAATTTCCAGAAGCTTGTGGACAAAGCAATTGTGGTGCAGAACAAGGTCCGTGAGATGGAACAGGATAACAAGAGAAAGGCGCCATATCAAGGACAACAACAAGGAAGTAATGTGCGCCCTAGCTTTTCACCGCCCAATGCGCCTTATTTCAGCTCTTCTATTCCTGCTCAGCGCCCTGGATTTGCACCGCGCCCAGCTCAGTTTGTGCAACAGCGCCCTGTCATGCAAGCACCAAGGCCTCCGATGCCATATGTACCTCCCATTGAAGTATTATGAAGATTAAGCCAATGGAGAAGTGTTTGGAATTATCCAAGCCATGGATATTCACATGATTTGTGAAAATACATGTCAAACATGGGCCACTTGGGGAATCATTTTCCTAAAACCCATGAGGATTCTTCCTTTCCAATACAACTCCATTGGATATCACCAACAAGGAGGTCAAGGGTGAAATCAATATCACCCTTGTAATCAAGGAGGCTATGAGGATTTCATGGGATTTGAGTTCAACTAGCCTACTTTGAAGTATCTTTTCCATGACCAATCAAGAAGTCACAATATTTACATGAAGCTCTTGGCCAAGGACAAGAAACTTAAAGAGCATTCAAGATCCAAAATATCCCATAATCACTTGTTGGGATTCCTACCCTTCGACCAAGCCCATGCAACCTAGGGCAAGTGACATTGTGGATGAAGAGTTTCTTGTTTGATTGTGGAGTCCACATGTCATCATGCCCAAGGGAGCTTTTGATCTATGATCAAAGTATGGGTTAGCTTAAAAGAACATCAAGAAGGTCAAAGTGATACCCCTAAAGAAGGACAAGCCTCACCATGCTCACAAGATAATATCATTAAGAAGGAGAAGCCGTCACTACATCAACAAGTCTTTATCAAGATGATGGAGAGGCTAGGGCCACCATGTGGCCCACATGTCCTACTAACATGCCAAAGGAGATTTGGCATGAAAATCAAGAGAGGTTGTCCACATCTTGAACTCCGGGATTGGACAACAAATCATCAAACCAAACAGGACGGAGGTAAGTCCCACTCATCGGACTTTAAAAAATTTGGTGAGTCCTTGCCAATAGGTTAATTGGTAGTTATCTCATATTTTCTTTCACAGTTGCATATTTGAATTTCCCATCAAATCTTGCATTTGCATTTAGCATGTTTGAATTTTCACACTTGCATGTTGGAGAGTAAAATTTCCAACCATCATAAAACTAAAATTTTGAATTAGGAAATAAATTTATTTGGATATTGAAAGTGCATCTAGGAATCCCTTGTGGGTTTTGGATGATTTATGACAAGCAAATGAGATTCTAACCACTTTGTTGAGATGAGCACAGGTTCCAATGAGAAAATGAGCAAAGTGCCAAAAAGAAAGGAGAATGAGGAGCAATGCGGAAAAGAGCTCAAGAAACAAGTGTAGTAGATCATTGTGTATGGAGTGTGTTAAGGAAACACACCCCAAGAGCTCAAGCACAAGTAATCACAAACATTGCACAAGTTTATACAGGACCGGACTAGTCCGACTGACCCCGGACTAGTCCGATATCTTTCTGCACAAGATCGGACAAGTCCGATATCACCACGGACTAGTCCGATATCTCTATAACTAGAATCGGACTAGTCCTCCCCAGTGCGGACTAGTCCTCCAAACACTTCACAAGTTGCACAAAATCAGACAAGTCCGAATTAGCACGGACTAGTCCGAAAACCCCTCTGACCTAAATCGGACAAGTCCTCCAAGTGCGGTCTTGTCCCCATATTCACTTAGGGTTTCACTTATGCGGAAAAGTATGATGTTTATCCGACTAGTCCGAAGATTTCCAGAACCAAATTCGGACAAGTCCACTCTCAGCCAGACTAGTCCGATATTTCGGGACACCTAGGGTTTGCTACACACAGCACATCGGACTAGTCCGGTGTCCACCACGGACTAGTCCGATATTCCTAAACCCTAACAGTTACTTTTGGGAACCCCATATAAATAGGTGTACACGGCCCATCTTCCAAAAAAACTCGACCCCCTGCGCCGTCACACCTCCCAAGAGCCTAGAAAACACCTCTCTCCATGTAATCAAACGCACAAAGATCAATCCCTTGAGGATACACTTTGGATCATTGGAGAGACACAGTTCATCACTCATTGAGCTCTTGGTTTGATTCCCTAACACACTCCTGTGGTTTTCATTGTGATCTTTCGAGTGTGTTCTTGGTGGTGTTCTTGTTGTAATCTTGGGGAGCCCTCAACGTGTGAGAAGGCCCCTTGAATTCGATTATTTGCCCTTTGTGATAAGTGAATAGGATTGGCCATGTGGTGATCCGACGAGGGTAGGGTTGGAGAAGACCCGATCCTTTTGTGGACTCCTCAACATGGATGTAGGTTGCCTCTGTGGGAACCGAACCATGAGATAAAGTGATTGTGTCCTTTCTTTGCGCACATTGTTCTTACACTTCATACATATCTAGGGTTTGAACCAATCTTATTCATTCTACGTTGAGACATTGAATATAAGATTAACTTGTGGTATATCCTAGTTCATAATTGTGTAACACTTCAATTACAAGTATATTTATGCTGCATACATCCTAGGATCAAGATAATCGATCAAATTAGATAAACCTAGAAGGTACACACCGGACTAGTCCGCACTCGACTGGACTAGTCCGATATCTCGAGATTTGATCTGGTTGTTAAGTGTTGCAGGTTCCAACAAAATTCAAAAAGGCCTATTCACCCCCTCTAGGCCACATTCAATTGGTATTAGAGCAAGGTTCTTCAAAAGGAGACTAATCGCTCGAAGAGATCATGTCAGACATGAAGGACGTACACAAGAGCAACAACCAAGAGAAGGTTGATGAAGACAAGAACCAAAAATTGGAGAGGCTCCTCGAGGCCATTCAAGACTTCGAGGATGACGATGAGGAGACGCTGGAACTAAAGGCGCTCCTAAGGAAGAAAACTCTTTCCAAAGGGAAAGTAAAGATTGAAGATGAGAAGAAGAAGAAGGGGAGTAGTCACACCGACTACTCCCGATATCCTTTCAACTACGATCGTCTTAACTCTAGCAATAATCACTACTTATCTATTCCACTTGGAAAAGCCCCACATTTTGATGGCAATGACTACTTAATGTGGAGGCAAAACATGAAAATGCATTTGATTTCTCTCAATCCAAGTTCGTGGCACATAGTATGTACAAGAATAGATATCTCGGATGATGATGAGGAGCTCACACCTAGCCAAGAGCAAGCAATCCATCGAAAATGCCCAAGCTGCAGCAGGCATCACCTCATCACTCAGTCGGAATGAGTTGACAAAGGTGGATGGACTCGAGATCACAAAAGAGATATGGGATACGTTGCAAACTGCACATGAAGGCTATCGTCATGTGCGAGAAGCAAAAATTGAGATGATTGAAGGCGAGCTGGGAAGATTCGCCATCGAAGAAGATGAGTCACCACAAGATATGTACAACCGACTAAAGACGCTCATCAACAAGGTGCGAGCATACGGAAGCAAGAAGTGGAACGACCACGAGGTGGTGAAGCTCATTCTTAGAGCCTTCATGCCTCGCAATGTTACCTTGTGCTCGATGATACGAGAAAGTCCCGGGTACAAGAAGATGACCCCAGATGAGCTACTTGGGAAAATCATCAACTTTGAGATGATGGAAAAACAAGCCAAACATGTTAAGGAAATTGCCGATCTCACCTCGGCAAAGAAGAAAGGGGTCGCTCTAAAGTCCACCCTTAAGCCCTTGTCTAAAGAAGCTCGAGAAGCTCAACTAGAAGAATACGGTGATGATGAGAGCAGTGACTTGGATGAAGATGGCATAATACTATTCATGAAGAAATTCAAGAGAATGATGAAGAAGAGACAAGGGGCTAAATCGAGTGAAGTGAAGTACAAGGAAAAATCAAGACCGAAGTTGAGGCGGGCATGCTATAATTGTGGTGAGTATAGCCACTTTATAGTTAACTGCCCATATGAAGAGAATAAGAAGAAGACCAAAGAAGCGAAGCCTCAACCCATGAAGTTCTTGAAGAAGAAGAAGAAGCAAGTTGAACAAGCGCATCTTGGGAAGGAATGGGACTCAAATGATGAGTCCTCATCTGAAGAAGAAGAGGAGATGGCTAGCATAGCCATTGAAAAGACATCCATGAAGTCCGCTCTCTTCCCTACTCTTGGTGCACGAAAGGGGAATGACACTTGCCTCATGGCAAAGGAAGGTAAACGCAAGGTAACTACCAAATCCTCTTCCATGCATTCCTATTCTAGTGATAGTGAAATTAATAGTGATAATGAAGATATGCTCATTGGGTTAGATAAGAAAAAAACCACAAAAATGAAATTTTTACTTGATCAACTTGTTGAGAAGGAGAAGTTGATACATCGTCAATAAGACATGATTATCTCCCAAAAGGAGGAATATGTTGAACTTGACAAGCTTCTAGAACTTGAAAAGGAGCGAAGCAAGTCACTAGAGCTTGAGTTAGCTTTAAGCAAGGAAGCTTGCTTGGAGTTAAGCGACTCAAATGCTACAATCAAGGACAAACTTGCTAACCTAATCAAGGTTAACAAGATCCTTGAAGTGCAAGTTGAGTCACTCAAGCAAGGTGAACCCTCATGCTCTTCAAGCTCACCTTCTCAACCCATTAAAACTGAAATTTCTTCTACTTGTACATGTGGTAAAGTTGACACCAACTTGAAAGACAAGTCAACCTCTACCAAGGACAAGCATCCTTCACAAAATGGCATAGTGCATACTTGGTCACAAGACCTCCAAATGTCAAATATGGCATTGGTTACTCTTATGGTGAAAAGCAACATGCTAGAAGCCATAAGAATAACAAGGAGAGCATTGCCTTTGAAAAGGGAAGACCCTCTCAAACTGGAAAGTCCAAAGTTAACACATCGAACACACATGAACACCGGACTAGTCCGGTCAGGGTCCGGACAAGTCCGATCTCCCAGACTAGTCCTGTTAATAAACAACAATAGTTGCTATTTAGAACTTTTGATGCAACTTATGTGTTAATGAGAAGTAATATTGGTAAGATTTATGCTCATTATGTTGGGTCACGCCATGATAACACCAAATCTCATGTATGGGTGCCTAAATCCCTTGTGACTGACCTAAAAGGACCCAAGCAAGCTTGGGTACCTAAAACCAAGGCTTGATTTGTGTTTGTAGGCCTATTCCTCCGGTGGATCTAAATGGGTGCTAGATAGTGGCTGCACCAACCATATGACCGGAGAAAGAAGGATGTTCGTTGAGTATGAAGAAAATGAGGATCCAAGCGAGGGCATCTATTTTGGAGACAATAGTCAAGGAAAGGTGCTCGGGACCGGTAAAATTGCCATATCATCACAACATACTCTTTCTCATGTGTTACATGTTGATTCCTTAGATTATAACCTGCTGTCCATATCTCAATTATGCGACAAAGGTTATAATTGTTTATTCACTAGCGAGGGTGTGACCGTCTCTAGAAGGAGTGATGGTTCCATTGCATTCAAGGGTATGTTAAAGGGAAAACTTTACCTTGTTGACTTCAACAAAGATAAAGCCGAACTTGACACATGCTTGATTGCAAAGACCAACATGGGTTGGTTGTGGCATAGATGGCTAGCGCATGTTGGTATGAGGAATCTTCAAAAACTCCTCAAGGGCGATCACATCCGAGGTTTGAAGGATGTTGTTTATGAGAAAGACAGACCCTGTAGCGCGTGCCAAGCCTGAAAGCAAGTTGGAGCACCTCATCCCGCTAAGAATGTCATGACTACAACAAGACCGCTCGAGCTACTCCACATGGACTTATTCGGTCCAATTGCTTACATAAGCATCGGCGGTAACAAATATGGTTTAGTAAATGTCGATGATTTTTCTCGTTTCACTTGGGTTTTCTTTTTACATGATAAGGCAGAAACACGAGGAATCTTGAAGAAAATTTTCAAGCGTGCTCAAAATGAGTTTTCATTGACGATCAAGAACATTCGAAGCGACAACAGCACGAAGTTCAAGAACACACAAGTTGACGAGTCCATAGATGAATAAGGCATAAAGCATGAGTTTTTAGCTCCTTACTCCCCTCAACAAAATGGAGTTGCCGAAAGGAAGAACCAAACCCTCATAGAGATGGCTAGAACAATGCTCGATGAGTACAAGACCTCGGATCGATTTTGGGCAGAAACGGTCAACACCGCTTGCCACACCATAAATCGACTTTATCTTCATCGACTACTCAAGAAGACATCCTATGAGCTACTCACCGGTAACAAGCCTAATATTTCATATTTTCGAGTTTTCGGTTCCAAATGCTATATTTTTAACAAGAAGCCTAGGACTTCAAAGTTCACTTCGAAGTCTGATGAAGGTTTCTTGCTTGGTTATGATTCGAACACTTACGCCTATCGTGTCTTCAACAAGACCTCCGGACTTGTTGAAGTAGCACGTGACGTAGTGTTTGATGAAACTAATGGCTCCCAAAAGGAGCAAGTTGATCCATGTGTGCTAGATAAAGAAGAAGCTCCTTGTCAAGCATTGAGAAGAATGGCGTTAGGCAAAGTTCGACCACAAGAGCCACCTCTAGCCACAAAGGAATGACATGTGCCCAACATGTGTTGAGTACGATCCGTTATTCCTTGGCTAAGGTACAACATACCTATAACCATAAAGGGATGACATGCACTCAACATAGGTTGAGTGTGATCCGTTGTTCCTTGACTAAGGTATAAAATACCTTTTAGCCACATAGGAACAACTTGCACCCAATATACATTGGATGTGATCTTGTCATTCCTTGGTTAAGGTATATCATACCTTTTAACCGCAAAGGAATAACTTACACCCAATGATGGTGGCAATCCCCTAGCAACACTAGGCAACACTTGTGGCCAAAGGGTATTCACAAGTCGAAGGTTTGGATTTCGATGAGACCTTTGCTCCCGTAGCTAGACTTGAGTCTATTAGAATATTACTTGCATATGCTACTCACCATGATTTCAAGCTCTATCAAATGGATGTGAAAAGCGCCTTCCTCAACGGACCAATCAAGGAGGAGGTATATGTGGAGCAACCCCCCGGATTTGAAGATGAAGAGTTCCTCGACCACGTATTTAAATTGCATAAGGCTCTCTACGGCCTCAAACAAGCTCCTAGAGCTTGGTATGTGTATCTTAGAGATTTCTTAATTGAAAATGGTTTTAAGATCGGTAAAGTAGATTATACATTGTTTACAAAGAACTTTGACAATGATCTCTTTGTTTGTCAAATTTATGTTGATGATATAATCTTTGGTTCAACTAACAAATCTTTTTGTGGGGAATTTAGTAAAATTATGACAGATAGGTTTGAGATGTCTATGATGGGAGAGCTAAAGTACTTCTTGGGATTCCAAGTGAGGCAACAAAAGGAAGAGATGATCACAAGCCAAACTAAGTACACTCAAGACATACCCAAGAAGTTTGGAATGGACAAGGCAAAGCCCATAAAGACTCCCATGGCAACGAATGGCCACTTGGATCTCAATGAAGATGGACCAAACGTCGATCAAAAGGTATATCGCTCCATGATTGGATCTTTACTCTACTTATGTGCATCTAGGCTAGACATTATGTTGAGTGTATGCTTGTGTGCAAGGTTTCAAGCCAACCCAAAAGAGTGTCATTTGACAGCCGTTAAGAGAATCTTGCGGTATTTAGTTCATACACCCAACCTAGGACTTTGATACCCCAAAGGTTCCAAATTCAATCTCATTGGTTACTCCGATGCAGATTATGCCGGATGCAAGGTTGATAGAAAAAGTACCTCCGGTACATGCCAATTCCTAGGAAGATCCCTTGTTTCTTGGTCCTCCAAGAAATAAAACTCCATTGCCTTATCCATGGCTGAAGCGGAGTATGTTGCAGCCGGGAGTTGTTGTGCACAACTCCTTTGGATGCAACAAACTCTAAGAGATTACGGTTACAATATGAACCGTATTCCACTCCTTTGTGACAATTAGAGTGCCATTAAAATTGCCCATAATCCCATTGAGCACTCTAGGACCAAAGACATAGACATACGACATCACTTTTTGAGAGACCATTCAATGAAGGGAGATATAGCCATTTCACATGTCAATACCGTAAAGCAATTAGCCGATATATTCACCAAGCCACTTGCTGAAAAATGCTTTTGCGAACTCCGAAATGAACTAAATATCCTTGATGCTCGGAGTGTGGCTTGAAATCTTGTATACCTGAATGCTATCTTCAAAATTCATTGATTGTTTTGTGAAAATCATCTCTCTCAATTTTTTCGAAAAACTATGTCAATTACTAGATCTTGGTGAATTATGGACATCACTTGATTGTTGTATGCTTACTGATCATATTCATCAAGATTATTTGATTTGATTTACCTCCCTATTTTCTAAATAAGTACCTTCGAATATATATGAATGGGCTAAGCTTTTCTACCCGTGTGACCACGGACTAGTCCGTGGTTGCCCGGGCTAGTCCGCCCGTGCAGACTAGTCCGCAGTGTGATGGTTAGGCCGGACTAGTCCGACGGACCATGGACTAGTCCAATATAGTCTCTGGAAACGTTTGGACTAGTCCGATCTTTTTTGGACTTGTCTGATTTTTCGTGTCCTTAACCCTAGCCGCCGCAAAACCCTAACCTTCCTCACCCCACACTTGCCTCAAGATTTCTCTCTCCAAGCTCGAGCTCCCCAAGGTGATTCTTCGATTCCTCCATCAAAACTTTGCAAGTTTGGGTGGAAATTGATCTTCTTCGCGTAGGGATTAAAGACCACAGACTTGTCTGATCCTTCAACACCTACATCTCCGCGAATCAAGCAATTTTGGTAAATTTTCCTCCCTAACCCAAGAAATTGCTATTTTCTTCGTTTGTGATCAACTAGCTTGGTTCCATCCATCATGTACATGCTTCCTTGATGTATTACATTGATGCTAAGCTAGTTGTGCATTAGGAATCACCATTTGTCTCATAGTTAGGGTTCTAGAGCTTGAACACCAGACTAGTCTGGTCCATGCACGGACAAGTCCGGTCAACCAGACTAGTCCGTGCCTATTAAACCGGACTAGTCTGATTTTTCTGAACTCAACCCTAACTTCTCAATTCCTCAATGCAATTCCTTGTCGTCTATTCTCATCAATGCCTTGTGAAATCTATTCTCAGGACAATGTCGAGCACCAACGACGAAATCTCTGACTTCGAGGCTGAGATGGACCACAAAGTCATGCTTCGGTCCTCGACAAGCCTTGGCAAGAAGCGCCAAGAGCGTCCTTCTGAGCCGGCTCCCTCTCCCCCAGGCTCGAAGGAAAGTGCTCGCGAAGAAGCCAGCATCCAAGGCTTCAGCTGGAGGTGGCCCTCGCCAAGCCAAGGGCAAGGGCAAAAGAATTGTAATGGGCCCGATTGGCCCTCTAAAGCTGCCAGCTCCAAGGGAAGGGGCCAGGGATCCCGTAGAGGAGAAATTCAATGGAAAGGGCAGTGACACGGCGGCCAAGTTCAGAAATGTTGATTGCTACAGCCGTCCCAAGCAAGCTGCGGATGGGAGGTTTTGGAGCAATTTTCATGCAGATTTCTACAAGACCGTCTATCTCCCAATGAAGATGCCCGTGGTGCGCAACCAATGGATAGATTTGGCGCATTTTGAGAAGAAGGGTTGCTCACCATTTGTTGAGGTGGTGGAGGAATTCGAGAGGCATGGATTGAGGGACCTCTTCTCTTTCAGGAACAATTGGAATGATGAGGTCATCGCACAGTTCTACGTGACGTGTCACTTTGCTAGTGACGAGGAAGAGCGGGTGACTTGGATGACTCACGGATCCAAGTACACCATCACCTATGAAGAGTTTGCAAGATTGCTGCATCTTGACACCTCGAGCAATGACAATGTGATCATCCACAACATTGGTGTCATTGAGAAGGATAGGATGAAGTTTCTCTATGAACCCAACTCCAAGTTCAACACTCCTTCCACGAAGAACATGCAGCCCTTCTTTGTGGTGTTGAATAGGGTTCTAAGGAAGACAATTGCCCCCAAGGATGGGGATGCAGGAAGCGTGCAAGGATACCTCAGGACCTTGATGAAGGTCATAAGCAAAGACATGAAGTTTGATGTCTTTGATTATATTTGGAACGACATGGTCAACATCTCCTGCACGCCAAATAGGTCTTGTGGCTATGCACCTTACCTCATGTTCATGATTAAGAAGGTCACAGGCATAGAGTTTGTCAAGGATGTGGAGCACCTTCACTTGAGGCCCCAGATGCCTCAAAAGCCAAGTGTTCAAGCTGATCCATCTCCGGCCTCCATCCCTGAGGCTCCTGCGAGAGCCAGTGCCCGTGCTAGGGCTGCTCCCGCCACTAGGCCCCCTCCTCAAAAGGGGTCCCCAAGTGGCATCTTGAAGTATCTGTCTGCTATTTTTGTCTCCTGCAAAAAGGCCAAGGTGAAGGCTCACAAGCTCAACAAGAGAAGAAAGGCTGACATGAGATATGTCAAGGAGAATGTGAAGTAGATTTGCCAAAAGCTGGAGATCGAGCCCATTGGATCTCCAGTAATTTCTGATGACTCCGACTCTGATTACACCGAGCTCGGGCCCTTGAATCCCTCCGAGCTTGCCTATTTTGGCATTGGGGACTCGAGTGGCTCCGTTCCTCCTCCTCCTCCTCATCAGCCAGAAGATGGAGATGAAGACAATGAGAGGACCGACAGCGAGGCTTGAAGACTTTAGGTCCCTCCTCTCCTTCTTTTTGGTGTCTTGATGCCAAAGGGGGAGAGATTGAGGGGGAGTCTTAGGTTTTAGTTGTAGGATGCGAGGAGAGCTTCTTTTTATGTCTTTTGTTTATTTTGTGGGTTGTAAAACTTTTAACATGCTCTTATGGTATTTTTGGTCCTGTGATGAAATATTTTGAACTGCTTATGAAGAAATTGATGAAATCTGGGTTTTTGCTATAAGAATGACATATATGCTTGTTGTTTATGTGTTGATGTCAATTATGTCATTCTCATCATGATTATTGCTTCTATACACTTAGTTCTGCATCCCACCTGTCGGTACCCTGCATACCGGATAACCCTTAGAACTGCAAAGAGTGCAAAAGAACTCCACCTATATGAGTTGAAGACCTCCGGAGGCCCCACATGTTACTCGTAACCAGACCTGCCTCCCTCATATGGTTAGTCCCAGTGTCGCCACATGTATCACAAAACCAGAGCTACAATCCTTACATGGGAATGCTCCGAACTGGATACCTGTGTGGCACCCCCAGACCAAACCCCCGACAGAGGGAAGCTCCGGTACCGACACGTGTTCCACGACACCGGATGTACTCGTCCAAGACGGTAAGCTCCGAAGCTGCCATGGGTCCAACCGCCGGACCTTCAACTTCAACAGGTAGATCGGTGGACCTCCAACGGCTCGGACCTTCAAGGGACATTAAAGGCTTCAAGACCTGATTATGTGTCATTAATGCTATCTTAATGACACACAATCAGAGGACCCTTAATACTAGTAACGCAGCTATTAAGGCGTGTTACCACACTATTAAGGGAAATTAAGCACATTAAACTGTGTATTAGGCATCATTAACCGCCAGGACCACATATCGGGCAGGCTAATGATGTAAAATTCAGCCCTTGTACTATAAAAGGACTGACCGAGCGATACACATGGGGACTTTTTTTGGCCTCTCTCTGGCTCAAGCTCTCATACACTCAATATATAACAACACACCCGTGGAGTCGGGTATTACGCTCAGGCGGCCCGAACCACGTAACTCCTTGTGTCTAGAGACCATCTTGTTCTGAATCTCTGCGCGCCCCAACCGAACTAAGAAACTCCGCTGGCTACTAATAGTAGTACCGGGAGAATTGTCAGAACCAGACTCCGACAGTTGGTGCGCCAGGTAGGGGGAGCCTGAGATTCCAAGATGGTGAATTTTGCTGCTGGATCATCCAACGGTAACCACGTTGAGCAACCTGCTGGAGGCAATCCCTCCAACATGCAGCAGCCAGCAGGTGCTATGGCTCCAGCAGGAGTCATGCCACCACCGCCACTGTTTGCTCCGGTGAATCAACCTGGGCATCGAGATGGAGTGTCCGCGTCGATCACTGCATCAGCGAACAACAACCCCAAACACGCGCTTATTTCTATGCGTGCTCTTCTCCAACATCCACCACCTCAAGGAGCAATCAAGGTCCTCCCCCCTCGGGGCGGGCCCCATCGCAATGTCGGACCTTGTCGGGTAGACTCGGTCCGCAAGCTTCGCAGCACAGGAGGCGTGCTACATCTCAACAGGTGAAATCACTGCCTTCCGGGGCGCGACGTACTCACACGGTAATAAAGCTTTTGACTCACGACCTCCGGGCGGAGCTTGATTGTCATTACCGGCAACAGGACGGTCGCGTCCACATCGAGCGTGGTCGCGAGAGGCGAGAGGCTCAGGACAGTCCTGCTCCTGAGGGAGTAGGAGGAGGCTGTTCTTCCTTGGCCATGCACTTACGCATGGTCAGATGGCCGCAGAAGTTCCGGCCTCACTTGTCGGAGAAACTTGACGGGACTGTTAACTCCGCCAAATTTCTTCAAAT
Source organism: Tuctoria greenei (assembly GCA_036927565.1). NCBI lineage: Eukaryota > Viridiplantae > Streptophyta > Magnoliopsida > Poales > Poaceae > Tuctoria > Tuctoria greenei. The sequence continues at coordinate 106,538,773 of JAYESD010000012.1, read as the reverse complement.
CTACTCCACCGCTATCCTTGCGGCTGGGGGAAATGAGGCTGTGATGGCCAATTATTTCCCTGTGGCTTTGACTGGGACCACCAGGTCTTGGTTCATGAGCCTTCCGCCTGACTCTATCAACAGTTGGACGGAGTTGTGCCAACAGTTCACCGCCAATTTCGGGAGCTCATACACCTGACCAAGCACAGAACTGGATCTTTTTGCTGTCAAGCAAAAAGGGGGAGAGTCCTTGCGATCTTTCATGCAGAGGTTCTTCCATTCCTTCTATCTCAAGCGCTTCTGTTATTGTAGCATTCAGACAGGGCGTTCGAGACAAGAAAATGCTAGAGAAGTTGGCGACCAAGGAAGTCACCAGCATCACGGAACTCTTCAGCTTGGCAGACAAGTGCGCCAAGGCTACGGAGGGCCGTGAAATGCACTCCCAACCACCTCTGGAGGCCAACAAAAAATCCTCCAAGGGTGAAGCCACTACCCCTGGGAGTGGCAAGAAGAAGAAAAAATCCAACGGCAAGAAGAAGTCGTCGGCCGGCACACCTACTGCCGCTGCTACCGCAGCTCCAGGTGACTGGGGGCCACGTCCCGAGAAACGACCTCGGCCGTCGTCCGAAGATGGTGGCAGCTCAAATATGTGGTGTCCCATACACAAGACAGACAACCACAATCTGGAAGAATGCTGAGAGGTTCGAAACCTTGTCGAGCGCTACAACAAGCGCCGGGAAGAAGCTCCTTTCTGTCAAAGAGAAGGAAAAAAAAAGTCGAGGAAGCTCCGGCTGAAGAGGAGTTAGGCTTTCAGGACCCCAAAAAGGTCTTGAAAGCTGTTTAGACCTCCGTTGATGACGACTTCGACGTCTCCGACAATGAGCGTTGGAAGACCATGAACACCATCTTTGGTTGTTCGTGGGACACCACTTCCCGCCATGTCCTCAAGACAATGCGGCGGGACATGGCCTCTGTAGCTCCCACCGCCATGGTGGAGCCTCATCGGAAGTGGATGGATACTGCCATCACCTTTGATGCTTCGGACTACCCTCGGAACATGATTGGAGCTGGTCAACTTCCGCTGATGGTATCTCCGACCATTAATAACATCCAGCTCCACCACGTAATGGTGGATGGAGGTTCGAGGCTGAACCTCATAAGCTTCGAAGCCTTCGTCGAGCTTCAACTTCGACCTTCGGATCTTCGTCCCTCCCGACCTTTCTGAGGAGTAGGTCTGGGGGCCATAACCCCACTCGGTGCTATTACTCTCCCGGTGACCTTCGAAACTCGAGAGAATTACAGGACTGAGAAGTTGGTCTTCGACGTGGCACAGATCAACTTGCCATTCAACACCATCTTGGGCAGGCCATCTTTATACAAATTCATGGCTGCTGCTCATTATGGCTACTTGGTGTTGAAGATGCTAACACCCTCAGGCGTTCTCCGGATCCGCAGAGACCGCACAGCTGGAGTTACGGCTCTGGAACAACTCCACACGCTTGCTACAGCGCAGGAGGAAGAATTCGGAAAGGAGCAAGTTCCGAAGCCCCCGAGCATTCGTCATCGAGGCTCAACTTTCACACCTCGTGTGCAACCAAGCAGCGACACCGACATTCCCGTCAAAGTCGTCCAAATTGGTTATGATGCTCCTCAGACCACCCGTATATCGGGAGGTCTGAACAACAAATAGGAACTTGCGTCACTTTCCTCCGGGCTAATGTTGACGTGTTTGCCTGGCAACCATCACAAATGCTTGGGATCCGTAGGGAGGTGATTGAGCACAATCTGAAGATTTATCCTGACGCTCGGCCTGCACATCAGAAGCCTCGAAAGCAATCAGTAGAGCGACAGAACTTCTGTAACACCCTCATTTTCATGCATCATGCCCTACATACATTCATATATATATATATATATATATATATATATATATATATATATATTTAACATTAACCCACATCAAGAGGAGTGAGGTTAAAATTGATTTGGAACAAAACCGCACTTAAAATGCTGAAAAGTGCGGACTAGTAAGATTTTGCCTCTGGAAACTTTCGGACTTGTCCAATTTTGTGCGGACTAGTCCGATATTCCAAGAATCCTTGAAAATTTGCTAAGTCCCTGGACTTTTTCGGACTAGTCCGGTGTTCCAGCGGACTTGTCCGTTTTCCTCTCTGACTAAAGTCGGACTTGTCCGATTTTTGGCCAGACTTGTCCGATTTCTTTCTAACTAACTTCGGACTAGTCAGGTCCTTTTCGAACTTGTCCGATATTTCGCGACTCTGAATTGATCTTTTGTTTTATGACTTGTTTCTTGGGGTTCAGTTAGTTGGGCCTAGGGACGTCGTGCCTAACTCTTTTATAGCCCATGTGGGACTCTAAATCGACCTCTACTCCTCTCAAACTCGAAATCCATCTAACCCTAGCCTCCACCTCTATATAAACAACCCCATCCCTTGGCTTGACATCTATTTGCCACTTTTCCACCCCACCCAAACCCTTCTTGTAGAGTCACCATCAAGGAGGGAGGAGGAGATCCCAAGCAAGAAGAAGAAGAGGAGGAAACGAAAGAGGATCAAGATCTCCACCAAGCTTTCGTTCTTCATCACCAATTCATCTCCAAGTTCATCCCCCAACCCTAGATCATCAAGATCCAAGTGTTACCTCCAAGTTTCTTGATTCATTGGAGTTCTAAACATCTGGTATACCTTCTATTATCTTTTCCTTATGTGAATTCAACCCCTAATCTCTAACTTTACGTCGATCTAGAAAACCCTAGTTCGCTAGTTCTGCGAAGTGCGGACTAGTCCGGCCTTCTGCAGACTAGTCTGATTTTGCTGACTAAATTGTGTTAAATTAAATTCTAGAATTAGATCTAATCACATCCAAACTTGTATACACTTATTAAAATCTATTAGAACTTGTTAGTGATCATTAAAAGCAATATATTAACAAGTTCTACCTTGCATTTGCATCAATCATGCATGTCATGTCATATTGAGTAATATTTGTGCTCTCTTTGATTGTGTTTCTTGTCTTGTATGTTTATTGTGCGCATTAGACGGATTTGCGCTAGAGAGTGCCGCGGAGGATCTCCAGCACCAGGAGTTTGAAGGCTTCGACCCGAACCAATTCCAAGAGCAAGGCAAGTGTCCTTGAAGCATATTGATCCTGTTTTAAAATAAATGTTTTGTTTGCAAAACTGCATGCTATGTTAATTTGATGGGAAATCCTATGGTAGGAAGTTTACTAGATTTGTTTGACCACCCTTGTCACCTGGAATATAAGGTAGAGAGTCGGGAAGGGCTTTTTACCTTTTTGCTTCGCTTAATCAACTGGGATGGGAAAACAACTATACCACTCAATTTAATTATGCATGGATGAGATTATGGTTAACATGAACTGGTTAATATGATATGGTTATGAGCAACCTGGACCCTCACATGATTAGAGAAAACTTGGTATTGGGATAATTGGTGGGATGGTATTATGGTTATGGATGGTTATGAATTGAATTTTGGTATTGAATATGGTTAATGGTATGATGATGATGGATATGGAATATGGACTGGTATTATGATAACTACTTGGCTTATGATGGGTTTATTTCACATACATATAATATATTGCTTTTTCAAATGTTTTAATGAACTTTTCAGCACTCAGCCATTATTATATTCATCATTTGAATCAGCCACATCATACTTTCCATACTTGCTGAGTACGACATGTAATCACTCTTGCAATTCCCCTCCAACAGTTGCAGGTCAGGATTGGGAGTTCAATGGCGACAATGCGGAGTTCTAGGTCGTGTCTACCGTCAGCTTTGCTGCGCTATACCCTATCGCTTATGATGCCTAGCTGTTTAGTTTGCTTATTTAGTTTATTTCTGCTGCATTAGTTGAACTTGTTATTAATATTCATTAGAGCTTGTATTCGAGAATAATATGGTTTGTGTAATAAAAGTGGTTAATTAATCTTGTTCTGTGGTAATTTTTTGTATAGTCTTTTGTGATTGCACTCGTGTACGTGTGTTGAACATCCTGGGTACACATATGTGTTTACTTGGTTCATTTTCGGAACCGGGTGTCACAGATTGGTATCAGAGCCACAGGTTGACCGTAGGATGCAGCCTAGATAGAATGGACACTTTAGAGCATATAGGAACACTCAGGAATCAATGTGTTTTTATTTGGTGTGCTGTTGCTATATATTGTTTGCTTGTGTGCTTAATAGAGGGTTTTGGGATGCTTTAGCATTGCCATGTCCTAGGCTAGTTAGTTGTCTAGTTTCATATCCCTTGATGCATGTAGTTGGGGATGTTTTCTAATTCTTGCCTATTGCTTTTCTCTAGATGGTGTGGACTCGCAACTAGAGGGATGGTAATGCTGAGGAGGAGAACCATGGAGCACCTTAGAACAACAATGGACAAGGACCTGCCCAAGGAGCTATTAATATTGAGCAGCTATTGGCTATGCAGAACCAGCTCATGCAGACCATGATACAAACTATGGGACAACTGCAGGCTGGCAACATCAACCATCAGCCCCACATGCCCCCACCGCCACCCCCACCTCCTCATAACCGGTTGGTAGAGTTTATGAGGACTAGGCCACCAACCTTTGCTCAAGCTGCTGACCCTATGGATGCTGATGATTGGCTCAAGTCTGTGGAGAAGAAACTTGCTATGGTCCAATGCAGTGACCGGAAGAAGGTGCTATTTGCTTCTCATCAACTCATTGGAGCAGCTGCGGATTGGTGGGATGTTTATTGCAATGCTCATGAGAATCAAGAGAGGATCACTTGGGCGGAATTCAAGGAGAACTTCCATTCTCATTATGTGCCCGAGGGAGTTATGATCTTGAAAAGGCAAGAATTTGAGAACTTGAGGCAAGGAAGATCGAGCGTGGGTGAATATCTCAACAAATTCACTCAAATCTCAAGGTATGCGCCTGAGGATGTGAGCCAGGACCGCCGAAAACAATACTTGTTCATGAGGGGCTTGAACAATGAGATCCAAGTGCAATTGCTCAATTGTGACTATGCAAATTTCCAGAAGCTTGTGGACAAAGCAATTGTGGTGCAGAACAAGGTCCGTGAGATGGAACAGGATAACAAGAGAAAGGCGCCATATCAAGGACAACAACAAGGAAGTAATGTGCGCCCTAGCTTTTCACCGCCCAATGCGCCTTATTTCAGCTCTTCTATTCCTGCTCAGCGCCCTGGATTTGCACCGCGCCCAGCTCAGTTTGTGCAACAGCGCCCTGTCATGCAAGCACCAAGGCCTCCGATGCCATATGTACCTCCCATTGAAGTATTATGAAGATTAAGCCAATGGAGAAGTGTTTGGAATTATCCAAGCCATGGATATTCACATGATTTGTGAAAATACATGTCAAACATGGGCCACTTGGGGAATCATTTTCCTAAAACCCATGAGGATTCTTCCTTTCCAATACAACTCCATTGGATATCACCAACAAGGAGGTCAAGGGTGAAATCAATATCACCCTTGTAATCAAGGAGGCTATGAGGATTTCATGGGATTTGAGTTCAACTAGCCTACTTTGAAGTATCTTTTCCATGACCAATCAAGAAGTCACAATATTTACATGAAGCTCTTGGCCAAGGACAAGAAACTTAAAGAGCATTCAAGATCCAAAATATCCCATAATCACTTGTTGGGATTCCTACCCTTCGACCAAGCCCATGCAACCTAGGGCAAGTGACATTGTGGATGAAGAGTTTCTTGTTTGATTGTGGAGTCCACATGTCATCATGCCCAAGGGAGCTTTTGATCTATGATCAAAGTATGGGTTAGCTTAAAAGAACATCAAGAAGGTCAAAGTGATACCCCTAAAGAAGGACAAGCCTCACCATGCTCACAAGATAATATCATTAAGAAGGAGAAGCCGTCACTACATCAACAAGTCTTTATCAAGATGATGGAGAGGCTAGGGCCACCATGTGGCCCACATGTCCTACTAACATGCCAAAGGAGATTTGGCATGAAAATCAAGAGAGGTTGTCCACATCTTGAACTCCGGGATTGGACAACAAATCATCAAACCAAACAGGACGGAGGTAAGTCCCACTCATCGGACTTTAAAAAATTTGGTGAGTCCTTGCCAATAGGTTAATTGGTAGTTATCTCATATTTTCTTTCACAGTTGCATATTTGAATTTCCCATCAAATCTTGCATTTGCATTTAGCATGTTTGAATTTTCACACTTGCATGTTGGAGAGTAAAATTTCCAACCATCATAAAACTAAAATTTTGAATTAGGAAATAAATTTATTTGGATATTGAAAGTGCATCTAGGAATCCCTTGTGGGTTTTGGATGATTTATGACAAGCAAATGAGATTCTAACCACTTTGTTGAGATGAGCACAGGTTCCAATGAGAAAATGAGCAAAGTGCCAAAAAGAAAGGAGAATGAGGAGCAATGCGGAAAAGAGCTCAAGAAACAAGTGTAGTAGATCATTGTGTATGGAGTGTGTTAAGGAAACACACCCCAAGAGCTCAAGCACAAGTAATCACAAACATTGCACAAGTTTATACAGGACCGGACTAGTCCGACTGACCCCGGACTAGTCCGATATCTTTCTGCACAAGATCGGACAAGTCCGATATCACCACGGACTAGTCCGATATCTCTATAACTAGAATCGGACTAGTCCTCCCCAGTGCGGACTAGTCCTCCAAACACTTCACAAGTTGCACAAAATCAGACAAGTCCGAATTAGCACGGACTAGTCCGAAAACCCCTCTGACCTAAATCGGACAAGTCCTCCAAGTGCGGTCTTGTCCCCATATTCACTTAGGGTTTCACTTATGCGGAAAAGTATGATGTTTATCCGACTAGTCCGAAGATTTCCAGAACCAAATTCGGACAAGTCCACTCTCAGCCAGACTAGTCCGATATTTCGGGACACCTAGGGTTTGCTACACACAGCACATCGGACTAGTCCGGTGTCCACCACGGACTAGTCCGATATTCCTAAACCCTAACAGTTACTTTTGGGAACCCCATATAAATAGGTGTACACGGCCCATCTTCCAAAAAAACTCGACCCCCTGCGCCGTCACACCTCCCAAGAGCCTAGAAAACACCTCTCTCCATGTAATCAAACGCACAAAGATCAATCCCTTGAGGATACACTTTGGATCATTGGAGAGACACAGTTCATCACTCATTGAGCTCTTGGTTTGATTCCCTAACACACTCCTGTGGTTTTCATTGTGATCTTTCGAGTGTGTTCTTGGTGGTGTTCTTGTTGTAATCTTGGGGAGCCCTCAACGTGTGAGAAGGCCCCTTGAATTCGATTATTTGCCCTTTGTGATAAGTGAATAGGATTGGCCATGTGGTGATCCGACGAGGGTAGGGTTGGAGAAGACCCGATCCTTTTGTGGACTCCTCAACATGGATGTAGGTTGCCTCTGTGGGAACCGAACCATGAGATAAAGTGATTGTGTCCTTTCTTTGCGCACATTGTTCTTACACTTCATACATATCTAGGGTTTGAACCAATCTTATTCATTCTACGTTGAGACATTGAATATAAGATTAACTTGTGGTATATCCTAGTTCATAATTGTGTAACACTTCAATTACAAGTATATTTATGCTGCATACATCCTAGGATCAAGATAATCGATCAAATTAGATAAACCTAGAAGGTACACACCGGACTAGTCCGCACTCGACTGGACTAGTCCGATATCTCGAGATTTGATCTGGTTGTTAAGTGTTGCAGGTTCCAACAAAATTCAAAAAGGCCTATTCACCCCCTCTAGGCCACATTCAATTGGTATTAGAGCAAGGTTCTTCAAAAGGAGACTAATCGCTCGAAGAGATCATGTCAGACATGAAGGACGTACACAAGAGCAACAACCAAGAGAAGGTTGATGAAGACAAGAACCAAAAATTGGAGAGGCTCCTCGAGGCCATTCAAGACTTCGAGGATGACGATGAGGAGACGCTGGAACTAAAGGCGCTCCTAAGGAAGAAAACTCTTTCCAAAGGGAAAGTAAAGATTGAAGATGAGAAGAAGAAGAAGGGGAGTAGTCACACCGACTACTCCCGATATCCTTTCAACTACGATCGTCTTAACTCTAGCAATAATCACTACTTATCTATTCCACTTGGAAAAGCCCCACATTTTGATGGCAATGACTACTTAATGTGGAGGCAAAACATGAAAATGCATTTGATTTCTCTCAATCCAAGTTCGTGGCACATAGTATGTACAAGAATAGATATCTCGGATGATGATGAGGAGCTCACACCTAGCCAAGAGCAAGCAATCCATCGAAAATGCCCAAGCTGCAGCAGGCATCACCTCATCACTCAGTCGGAATGAGTTGACAAAGGTGGATGGACTCGAGATCACAAAAGAGATATGGGATACGTTGCAAACTGCACATGAAGGCTATCGTCATGTGCGAGAAGCAAAAATTGAGATGATTGAAGGCGAGCTGGGAAGATTCGCCATCGAAGAAGATGAGTCACCACAAGATATGTACAACCGACTAAAGACGCTCATCAACAAGGTGCGAGCATACGGAAGCAAGAAGTGGAACGACCACGAGGTGGTGAAGCTCATTCTTAGAGCCTTCATGCCTCGCAATGTTACCTTGTGCTCGATGATACGAGAAAGTCCCGGGTACAAGAAGATGACCCCAGATGAGCTACTTGGGAAAATCATCAACTTTGAGATGATGGAAAAACAAGCCAAACATGTTAAGGAAATTGCCGATCTCACCTCGGCAAAGAAGAAAGGGGTCGCTCTAAAGTCCACCCTTAAGCCCTTGTCTAAAGAAGCTCGAGAAGCTCAACTAGAAGAATACGGTGATGATGAGAGCAGTGACTTGGATGAAGATGGCATAATACTATTCATGAAGAAATTCAAGAGAATGATGAAGAAGAGACAAGGGGCTAAATCGAGTGAAGTGAAGTACAAGGAAAAATCAAGACCGAAGTTGAGGCGGGCATGCTATAATTGTGGTGAGTATAGCCACTTTATAGTTAACTGCCCATATGAAGAGAATAAGAAGAAGACCAAAGAAGCGAAGCCTCAACCCATGAAGTTCTTGAAGAAGAAGAAGAAGCAAGTTGAACAAGCGCATCTTGGGAAGGAATGGGACTCAAATGATGAGTCCTCATCTGAAGAAGAAGAGGAGATGGCTAGCATAGCCATTGAAAAGACATCCATGAAGTCCGCTCTCTTCCCTACTCTTGGTGCACGAAAGGGGAATGACACTTGCCTCATGGCAAAGGAAGGTAAACGCAAGGTAACTACCAAATCCTCTTCCATGCATTCCTATTCTAGTGATAGTGAAATTAATAGTGATAATGAAGATATGCTCATTGGGTTAGATAAGAAAAAAACCACAAAAATGAAATTTTTACTTGATCAACTTGTTGAGAAGGAGAAGTTGATACATCGTCAATAAGACATGATTATCTCCCAAAAGGAGGAATATGTTGAACTTGACAAGCTTCTAGAACTTGAAAAGGAGCGAAGCAAGTCACTAGAGCTTGAGTTAGCTTTAAGCAAGGAAGCTTGCTTGGAGTTAAGCGACTCAAATGCTACAATCAAGGACAAACTTGCTAACCTAATCAAGGTTAACAAGATCCTTGAAGTGCAAGTTGAGTCACTCAAGCAAGGTGAACCCTCATGCTCTTCAAGCTCACCTTCTCAACCCATTAAAACTGAAATTTCTTCTACTTGTACATGTGGTAAAGTTGACACCAACTTGAAAGACAAGTCAACCTCTACCAAGGACAAGCATCCTTCACAAAATGGCATAGTGCATACTTGGTCACAAGACCTCCAAATGTCAAATATGGCATTGGTTACTCTTATGGTGAAAAGCAACATGCTAGAAGCCATAAGAATAACAAGGAGAGCATTGCCTTTGAAAAGGGAAGACCCTCTCAAACTGGAAAGTCCAAAGTTAACACATCGAACACACATGAACACCGGACTAGTCCGGTCAGGGTCCGGACAAGTCCGATCTCCCAGACTAGTCCTGTTAATAAACAACAATAGTTGCTATTTAGAACTTTTGATGCAACTTATGTGTTAATGAGAAGTAATATTGGTAAGATTTATGCTCATTATGTTGGGTCACGCCATGATAACACCAAATCTCATGTATGGGTGCCTAAATCCCTTGTGACTGACCTAAAAGGACCCAAGCAAGCTTGGGTACCTAAAACCAAGGCTTGATTTGTGTTTGTAGGCCTATTCCTCCGGTGGATCTAAATGGGTGCTAGATAGTGGCTGCACCAACCATATGACCGGAGAAAGAAGGATGTTCGTTGAGTATGAAGAAAATGAGGATCCAAGCGAGGGCATCTATTTTGGAGACAATAGTCAAGGAAAGGTGCTCGGGACCGGTAAAATTGCCATATCATCACAACATACTCTTTCTCATGTGTTACATGTTGATTCCTTAGATTATAACCTGCTGTCCATATCTCAATTATGCGACAAAGGTTATAATTGTTTATTCACTAGCGAGGGTGTGACCGTCTCTAGAAGGAGTGATGGTTCCATTGCATTCAAGGGTATGTTAAAGGGAAAACTTTACCTTGTTGACTTCAACAAAGATAAAGCCGAACTTGACACATGCTTGATTGCAAAGACCAACATGGGTTGGTTGTGGCATAGATGGCTAGCGCATGTTGGTATGAGGAATCTTCAAAAACTCCTCAAGGGCGATCACATCCGAGGTTTGAAGGATGTTGTTTATGAGAAAGACAGACCCTGTAGCGCGTGCCAAGCCTGAAAGCAAGTTGGAGCACCTCATCCCGCTAAGAATGTCATGACTACAACAAGACCGCTCGAGCTACTCCACATGGACTTATTCGGTCCAATTGCTTACATAAGCATCGGCGGTAACAAATATGGTTTAGTAAATGTCGATGATTTTTCTCGTTTCACTTGGGTTTTCTTTTTACATGATAAGGCAGAAACACGAGGAATCTTGAAGAAAATTTTCAAGCGTGCTCAAAATGAGTTTTCATTGACGATCAAGAACATTCGAAGCGACAACAGCACGAAGTTCAAGAACACACAAGTTGACGAGTCCATAGATGAATAAGGCATAAAGCATGAGTTTTTAGCTCCTTACTCCCCTCAACAAAATGGAGTTGCCGAAAGGAAGAACCAAACCCTCATAGAGATGGCTAGAACAATGCTCGATGAGTACAAGACCTCGGATCGATTTTGGGCAGAAACGGTCAACACCGCTTGCCACACCATAAATCGACTTTATCTTCATCGACTACTCAAGAAGACATCCTATGAGCTACTCACCGGTAACAAGCCTAATATTTCATATTTTCGAGTTTTCGGTTCCAAATGCTATATTTTTAACAAGAAGCCTAGGACTTCAAAGTTCACTTCGAAGTCTGATGAAGGTTTCTTGCTTGGTTATGATTCGAACACTTACGCCTATCGTGTCTTCAACAAGACCTCCGGACTTGTTGAAGTAGCACGTGACGTAGTGTTTGATGAAACTAATGGCTCCCAAAAGGAGCAAGTTGATCCATGTGTGCTAGATAAAGAAGAAGCTCCTTGTCAAGCATTGAGAAGAATGGCGTTAGGCAAAGTTCGACCACAAGAGCCACCTCTAGCCACAAAGGAATGACATGTGCCCAACATGTGTTGAGTACGATCCGTTATTCCTTGGCTAAGGTACAACATACCTATAACCACAAAGGGATGACATGCACTCAACATAGGTTGAGTGTGATCCGTTGTTCCTTGACTAAGGTATAAAATACCTTTTAGCCACATAGGAACAACTTGCACCCAATATACATTGGATGTGATCTTGTCATTCCTTGGTTAAGGTATATCATACCTTTTAACCGCAAAGGAATAACTTACACCCAATGATGGTGGCAATCCCCTAGCAACACTAGGCAACACTTGTGGCCAAAGGGTATTCACAAGTCGAAGGTTTGGATTTCGATGAGACCTTTGCTCCCGTAGCTAGACTTGAGTCTATTAGAATATTACTTGCATATGCTACTCACCATGATTTCAAGCTCTATCAAATGGATGTGAAAAGCGCCTTCCTCAACGGACCAATCAAGGAGGAGGTATATGTGGAGCAACACCCCGGATTTGAAGATGAAGAGTTCCTCGACCACGTATTTAAATTGCATAAGGCTCTCTACGGCCTCAAACAAGCTCCTAGAGCTTGGTATGTGTATCTTAGAGATTTCTTAATTGAAAATGGTTTTAAGATCGGTAAAGTAGATTATACATTGTTTACAAAGAACTTTGACAATGATCTCTTTGTTTGTCAAATTTATGTTGATGATATAATCTTTGGTTCAACTAACAAATCTTTTTGTGGGGAATTTAGTAAAATTATGACAGATAGGTTTGAGATGTCTATGATGGGAGAGCTAAAGTACTTCTTGGGATTCCAAGTGAGGCAACAAAAGGAAGAGATGATCACAAGCCAAACTAAGTACACTCAAGACATACCCAAGAAGTTTGGAATGGACAAGGCAAAGCCCATAAAGACTCCCATGGCAACGAATGGCCACTTGGATCTCAATGAAGATGGACCAAACGTCGATCAAAAGGTATATCGCTCCATGATTGGATCTTTACTCTACTTATGTGCATATAGGCTAGACATTATGTTGAGTGTATGCTTGTGTGCAAGGTTTCAAGCCAACCCAAAAGAGTGTCATTTGACAGCCGTTAAGAGAATCTTGCGGTATTTAGTTCATACACCCAACCTAGGACTTTGATACCCCAAAGGTTCCAAATTCAATCTCATTGGTTACTCCGATGCAGATTATGCCGGATGCAAGGTTGATAGAAAAAGTACCTCCGGTACATGCCAATTCCTAGGAAGATCCCTTGTTTCTTGGTCCTCCAAGAAATAAAACTCCATTGCCTTATCCATGGCTGAAGCGGAGTATGTTGCAGCCGGGAGTTGTTGTGCACAACTCCTTTGGATGCAACAAACTCTAAGAGATTACGGTTACAATATGAACCGTATTCCACTCCTTTGTGACAATTAGAGTGCCATTAAAATTGCCCATAATCCCATTGAGCACTCTAGGACCAAAGACATAGACATACGACATCACTTTTTGAGAGACCATTCAATGAAGGGAGATATAGCCATTTCACATGTCAATACCGTAAAGCAATTAGCCGATATATTCACCAAGCCACTTGCTGAAAAATGCTTTTGCGAACTCCGAAATGAACTAAATATCCTTGATGCTCGGAGTGTGGCTTGAAATCTTGTATACCTGAATGCTATCTTCAAAATTCATTGATTGTTTTGTGAAAATCATCTCTCTCAATTTTTTCGAAAAACTATGTCAATTACTAGATCTTGGTGAATTATGGACATCACTTGATTGTTGTATGCTTACTGATCATATTCATCAAGATTATTTGATTTGATTTACCTCCCTATTTTCTAAATAAGTACCTTCGAATATATATGAATGGGCTAAGCTTTTCTACCCGTGTGACCACGGACTAGTCCGTGGTTGCCCGGGCTAGTCCGCCCGTGCAGACTAGTCCGCAGTGTGATGGTTAGGCCGGACTAGTCCGACGGACCATGGACTAGTCCAATATAGTCTCTGGAAACGTTTGGACTAGTCCGATCTTTTTTGGACTTGTCTGATTTTTCGTGTCCTTAACCCTAGCCGCCGCAAAACCCTAACCTTCCTCACCCCACACTTGCCTCAAGATTTCTCTCTCCAAGCTCGAGCTCCCCAAGGTGATTCTTCGATTCCTCCATCAAAACTTTGCAAGTTTGGGTGGAAATTGATCTTCTTCGCGTAGGGATTAAAGACCACAGACTTGTCTGATCCTTCAACACCTACATCTCCGCGAATCAAGCAATTTTGGTAAATTTTCCTCCCTAACCCAAGAAATTGCTATTTTCTTCGTTTGTGATCAACTAGCTTGGTTCCATCCATCATGTACATGCTTCCTTGATGTATTACATTGATGCTAAGCTAGTTGTGCATTAGGAATCACCATTTGTCTCATAGTTAGGGTTCTAGAGCTTGAACACCAGACTAGTCTGGTCCATGCACGGACAAGTCCGGTCAACCAGACTAGTCCGTGCCTATTAAACCGGACTAGTCTGATTTTTCTGAACTCAACCCTAACTTCTCAATTCCTCAATGCAATTCCTTGTCGTCTATTCTCATCAATGCCTTGTGAAATCTATTCTCAGGACAATGTCGAGCACCAACGACGAAATCTCTGACTTCGAGGCTGAGATGGACCACAAAGTCATGCTTCGGTCCTCGACAAGCCTTGGCAAGAAGCGCCAAGAGCGTCCTTCTGAGCCGGCTCCCTCTCCCCCAGGCTCGAAGGAAAGTGCTCGCGAAGAAGCCAGCATCCAAGGCTTCAGCTGGAGGTGGCCCTCGCCAAGCCAAGGGCAAGGGCAAAAGAATTGTAATGAGCCCGATTGGCCCTCTAAAGCTGCCAGCTCAAAGGGAAGGGGCCAGGGATCCCGTAGAGGAGAAATTCAATGGAAAGGGCAGTGACACGGCGGCCAAGTTCAGAAATGTTGATTGCTACAGCCGTCCCAAGCAAGCTGCGGATGGGAGGTTTTGGAGCAATTTTCATGCAGATTTCTACAAGACCGTCTATCTCCCAATGAAGATGCCCGTGGTGCGCAACCAATGGATAGATTTGGCGCATTTTGAGAAGAAGGGTTGCTCACCATTTGTTGAGGTGGTGGAGGAATTCGAGAGGCATGGATTGAGGGACCTCTTCTCTTTCAGGAACAATTGGAATGATGAGGTCATCGCACAGTTCTACGTGACGTGTCACTTTGCTAGTGACGAGGAAGAGCGGGTGACTTGGATGACTCACGGATCCAAGTACACCATCACCTATGAAGAGTTTGCAAGATTGCTGCATCTTGACACCTCGAGCAATGACAATGTGATCATCCACAACATTGGTGTCATTGAGAAGGATAGGATGAAGTTTCTCTATGAACCCAACTCCAAGTTCAACACTCCTTCCACGAAGAACATGCAGCCCTTCTTTGTGGTGTTGAATAGGGTTCTAAGGAAGACAATTGCCCCCAAGGATGGGGATGCAGGAAGCGTGCAAGGATACCTCAGGACCTTGATGAAGGTCATAAGCAAAGACATGAAGTTTGATGTCTTTGATTATATTTGGAACGACATGGTCAACATCTCCTGCACGCCAAATAGGTCTTGTGGCTATGCACCTTACCTCATGTTCATGATTAAGAAGGTCACAGGCATAGAGTTTGTCAAGGATGTGGAGCACCTTCACTTGAGGCCCCAGATGCCTCAAAAGCCAAGTGTTCAAGTTGATCCATCTCCGGCCTCCATCCCTGAGGCTCCTGCGAGAGCCAGTGCCCGTGCTAGGGCTGCTCCCGCCACTAGGCCCCCTCCTCAAAAGGGGTCCCCAAGTGGCATCTTGAAGTATCTGTCTGCTATTTTTGTCTCCTGCAAAAAGGCCAAGGTGAAGGCTCACAAGCTCAACAAGAGAAGAAAGGCTGACATGAGATATGTCAAGGAGAATGTGAAGTAGATTTGCCAAAAGCTGGAGATCGAGCCCATTGGATCTCCAGTAATTTCTGATGACTCCGACTCTGATTACACCGAGCTCGGGCCCTTGAATCCCTCCGAGCTTGCCTATTTTGGCATTGGGGACTCGAGTGGCTCCGTTCCTCCTCCTCCTCCTCATCAGCCAGAAGATGGAGATGAAGACAATGAGAGGACCGACAGCGAGGCTTGAAGACTTTAGGTCCCTCCTCTCCTTCTTTTTGGTGTCTTGATGCCAAAGGGGGAGAGATTGAGGGGGAGTCTTAGGTTTTAGTTGTAGGATGCGAGGAGAGCTTCTTTTTATGTCTTTTGTTTATTTTGTGGGTTGTAAAACTTTTAACATGCTCTTATGGTATTTTTGGTCCTGTGATGAAATATTTTGAACTGCTTATGAAGAAATTGATGAAATCTGGGTTTTTGCTATAAGAATGACATATATGCTTGTTGTTTATGTGTTGATGTCAATTATGTCATTCTCATCATGATTATTGCTTCTATACACTTAGTTCTGCATCCCACCTGTCGGTACCCTGCATACCGGATAACCCTTAGAACTGCAAAGAGTGCAAAAGAACTCCACCTATATGAGTTGAAGACCTCCGGAGGCCCCACATGTTACTCGTAACCAGACCTGCCTCCCTCATATGGTTAGTCCCAGTGTCGCCACATGTATCACAAAACCAGAGCTACAATCCTTACATGGGAATGCTCCGAACTGGATACCTGTGTGGCACCCCCAGACCAAACCCCCGACAGAGGGAAGCTCCGGTACCGACACGTGTTCCACGACACCGGATGTACTCGTCCAAGACGGTAAGCTCCGAAGCTGCCATGGGTCCAACCGCCGGACCTTCAACTTCAACAGGTAGATCGGTGGACCTCCAACGGCTCGGACCTTCAAGGGACATTAAAGGCTTCAAGACCTGATTATGTGTCATTAATGCTATCTTAATGACACACAATCAGAGGACCCTTAATACTAGTAACGCAGCTATTAAGGCGTGTTACCACACTATTAAGGGAAATTAAGCACATTAAACTGTGTATTAGGCATCATTAACCGCCAGGACCACATATCGGGCAGGCTAATGATGTAAAATTCAGCCCTTGTACTATAAAAGGACTGACCGAGCGATACACATGGGGACTTTTTTTGGCCTCTCTCTGGCTCAAGCTCTCATACACTCAATATATAACAACACACCCGTGGAGTCGGGTATTACGCTCAGGCGGCCCGAACCACGTAACTCCTTGTGTCTAGAGACCATCTTGTTCTGAATCTCTGCGCGCCCCAACCGAACTAAGAAACTCCGCTGGCTACTAATAGTAGTACCGGGAGAATTGTCAGAACCAGACTCCGACAGTTGGTGCGCCAGGTAGGGGGAGCCTGAGATTCCAAGATGGTGAATTTTGCTGCTGGATCATCCAACGGTAACCACGTTGAGCAACCTGCTGGAGGCAATCCCTCCAACATGCAGCAGCCAGCAGGTGCTATGGCTCCAGCAGGAGTCATGCCACCACCGCCACTGTTTGCTCCGGTGAATCAACCTGGGCATCGAGATGGAGTGTCCGCGTCGATCACTGCATCAGCGAACAACAACCCCAAACACGCGCTTATTTCTATGCGTGCTCTTCTCCAACATCCACCACCTCAAGGAGCAATCAAGGTCCTCCCCCCTCGGGGCGGGCCCCATCGCAATGTCGGACCTTGTCGGGTAGACTCGGTCCGCAAGCTTCGCAGCACAGGAGGCGTGCTACATCTCAACAGGTGAAATCACTGCCTTCCGGGGCGCGACGTACTCACACGGTAATAAAGCTTTTGACTCACGACCTCCGGGCGGAGCTTGATTGTCATTACCGGCAACAGGACGGTCGCGTCCACATCGAGCGTGGTCGCGAGAGGCGAGAGGCTCAGGACAGTCCTGCTCCTGAGGGAGTAGGAGGAGGCTGTTCTTCCTTGGCCATGCACTTACGCATGGTCAGATGGCCGCAGAAGTTCCGGCCTCACTTGTCGGAGAAACTTGACGGGACTGTTAACTCCGCCAAATTTCTTCAAATCTACTCCACCGCTATCCTTGCGGCTGGGGGAAATGAGGCTGTGATGGCCAATTATTTCCCTGTGGCTTTGACTGGGACCACCAGGTCTTGGTTCATGAGCCTTCCGCCTGACTCTATCAACAGTTGGACGGAGTTGTGCCAACAGTTCACCGCCAATTTCGGGAGCTCATACACCTGACCAAGCACAGAACTGGATCTTTTTGCTGTCAAGCAAAAAGGGGGAGAGTCCTTGCGATCTTTCATGCAGAGGTTCTTCCATTCCTTCTATCTCAAGCGCTTCTGTTATTGTAGCATTCAGACAGGGCGTTCGAGACAAGAAAATGCTAGAGAAGTTGGCGACCAAGGAAGTCACCAGCATCACGGAACTCTTCAGCTTGGCAGACAAGTGCGCCAAGGCTACGGAGGGCCGTGAAATGCACTCCCAACCACCTCTGGAGGCCAACAAAAAATCCTCCAAGGGTGAAGCCACTACCCCTGGGAGTGGCAAGAAGAAGAAAAAATCCAACGGCAAGAAGAAGTCGTCGGCCGGCACACCTACTGCCGCTGCTACCGCAGCTCCAGGTGACTGGGGGCCACGTCCCGAGAAACGACCTCGGCCGTCGTCCGAAGATGGTGGCAGCTCAAATATGTGGTGTCCCATACACAAGACAGACAACCACAATCTGGAAGAATGCTGAGAGGTTCGAAACCTTGTCCAGCGCTACAACAAGCGCCGGGAAGAAGCTCCTTTCTGTCAAAGAGAAGGAAAAAAAAGTCGAGGAAGCTCCGGCTGAAGAGGAGTTAGGCTTTCAGGACCCCAAAAAGGTCTTGAAAGCTGTTTAGACCTCGTTGATGACGACTTCGACGTCTCCGACAATGAGCGTTGGAAGACCATGAACACCATCTTTGGTGGTTCGTGGGACACCACTTCCCGCCATGTCCTCAAGACAATGCGGCGGGACATGGCCTCTGTAGCTCCCACCGCCATGGTGGAGCCTCATCGGAAGTGGATGGATACTGCCATCACCTTTGATGCTTCGGACTACCCTCGGAACATGATTGGAGCTGGTCAACTTCCGCTGATGGTATCTCCGACCATTAATAACATCCAGCTCCACCACTTAATGGTGGATGGAGGTTCGAGGCTGAACCTCATAAGCTTCGAAGCCTTCGTCGAGCTTCAACTTCGACCTTCGGATCTTCGTCCCTCCCGACCTTTCTGAGGAGTAGGTCTGGGGGCCATAACCCCACTCGGTGCTATTACTCTCCCGGTGACCTTCGAAACTCGAGAGAATTACAGGACTGAGAAGTTGGTCTTCGACGTGGCACAGATCAACTTGCCATTCAACACCATCTTGGGCAGGCCATCTTTATACAAATTCATGGCTGCTGCTCATTATGGCTACTTGGTGTTGAAGATGCTAACACCCTCAGGCGTTCTCCGGATCCGCAGAGACCGCACAGCTGGAGTTACGGCTCTGGAACAACTCCACACGCTTGCTACAGCGCAGGAGGAAGAATTCGGAAAGGAGCAAGTTCCGAAGCCCCCGAGCATTCGTCATCGAGGCTCAACTTTCGCACCTCGTGTGCAACCAAGCAGCGACACCGACATTCCCGTCAAAGTCGTCCAAATTGGTTATGATGCTCCTCAGACCACCCGTATATCGGGAGGTCTGAACAACAAATAGGAACTTGCGTCACTTTCCTCCGGGCTAATGTTGACGTGTTTGCCTGGCAACCATCACATATGCTTGGGATCCGTAGGGAGGTGATTGAGCACAATCTGAAGATTTATCCTGACGCTCGGCCTGCACATCAGAAGCCTCGAAAGCAATCAGTAGAGCGACAGAACTTCTGTAACACCCTCATTTTCATGCATCATGCCCTACATACATTCATATATATATATATATATATATATATATATATATATATATATATATATATATATATATTTAACATTAACCCACATCAAGAGGAGTGAGGTTAAAATTGATTTGGAACAAAACCGCACTTAAAATGCTGAAAAGTGCGGACTAGTAAGATTTTGCCTCTGGAAACTTTCGGACTTGTCCAATTTTGTGCGGACTAGTCCGATATTCCAAGAATCCTTGAAAATTTGCTAAGTCCCTGGACTTTTTCGGACTAGTCCGGTGTTCCAGCGGACTTGTCCGTTTTCCTCTCTGACTAAAGTCGGACTTGTCCGATTTTTGGCCAGACTTGTCCGATTTCTTTCTAACTAACTTCGGACTAGTCAGGTCCTTTTCGAACTTGTCCGATATTTCGCGACTCTGAATTGATCTTTTGTTTTATGACTTGTTTCTTGGGGTTCAGTTAGTTGGGCCTAGGGACGTCGTGCCTAACTCTTTTATAGCCCATGTGGGACTCTAAATCGACCTCTACTCCTCTCAAACTCGAAATCCATCTAACCCTAGCCTCCACCTCTATATAAACAACCCCATCCCTTGGCTTGACATCTATTTGCCACTTTTCCACCCCACCCAAACCCTTCTTGTAGAGTCACCATCAAGGAGGGAGGAGGAGATCCCAAGCAAGAAGAAGAAGAGGAGGAAACGAAAGAGGATCAAGATCTCCACCAAGCTTTCGTTCTTCATCACCAATTCATCTCCAAGTTCATCCCCCAACCCTAGATCATCAAGATCCAAGTGTTACCTCCAAGTTTCTTGATTCATTGGAGTTCTAAACATCTGGTATACCTTCTATTATCTTTTCCTTATGTGAATTCAACCCCTAATCTCTAACTTTACGTCGATCTAGAAAACCCTAGTTCGCTAGTTCTGCGAAGTGCGGACTAGTCCGGCCTTCTGCAGACTAGTCTGATTTTGCTGACTAAATTGTGTTAAATTAAATTCTAGAATTAGATCTAATCACATCCAAACTTGTATACACTTATTAAAATCTATTAGAACTTGTTAGTGATCATTAAAAGCAATATATTAACAAGTTCTACCTTGCATTTGCATCAATCATGCATGTCATGTCATATTGAGTAATATTTGTGCTCTCTTTGATTGTGTTTCTTGTCTTGTATGTTTATTGTGCGCATTAGACGGATTTGCGCTAGAGAGTGCCGCGGAGGATCTCCAGCACCAGGAGTTTGAAGGCTTCGACCCGAACCAATTCCAAGAGCAAGGCAAGTGTCCTTGAAGCATATTGATCCTGTTTTAAAATAAATGTTTTGTTTGCAAAACTGCATGCTATGTTAATTTGATGGGAAATCCTATGGTAGGAAGTTTACTAGATTTGTTTGACCACCCTTGTCACCTGGAATATAAGGTAGAGAGTCGGGAAGGGCTTTTTACCTTTTTGCTTCGCTTAATCAACTGGGATGGGAAAACAACTATACCACTCAATTTAATTATGCATGGATGAGATTATGGTTAACATGAACTGGTTAATATGATATGGTTATGAGCAACCTGGACCCTCACATGATTAGAGAAAACTTGGTATTGGGATAATTGGTGGGATGGTATTATGGTTATGGATGGTTATGAATTGAATTTTGGTATTGAATATGGTTAATGGTATGATGATGATGGATATGGAATATGGACTGGTATTATGATAACTACTTGGCTTATGATGGGTTTATTTCACATACATATAATATATTGCTTTTTCAAATGTTTTAATGAACTTTTCAGCACTCAGCCATTATTATATTCATCATTTGAATCAGCCACATCATACTTTCCATACTTGCTGAGTACGACATGTAATCACTCTTGCAATTCCCCTCCAACAGTTGCAGGTCAGGATTGGGAGTTCAATGGCGACAATGCGGAGTTCTAGGTCGTGTCTACCGTCAGCTTTGTTGCGCTATACCCTATCGCTTATGATGCCTAGCTGTTTAGTTTGCTTATTTAGTTTATTTCTGCTGCATTAGTTGAACTTGTTATTAATATTCATTAGAGCTTGTATTCGAGAATAATATGGTTTGTGTAATAAAAGTGGTTAATTAATCTTGTTCTGTGGTAATTTTTTGTATAGTCTTTTGTGATTGCACTCGTGTACGTGTGTTGAACATCCTGGGTACACATATGTGTTTACTTGGTTCATTTTCGGAACCGGGTGTCACAGATTGGTATCAGAGCCACAGGTTGACCGTAGGATGCAGCCTAGATAGAATGGACACTTTAGAGCATATAGGAACACTCAGGAATCAATGTGTTTTTATTTGGTGTGCTGTTGCTATATATTGTTTGCTTGTGTGCTTAATAGAGGGTTTTGGGATGCTTTAGCATTGCCATGTCCTAGGCTAGTTAGTTGTCTAGTTTCATATCCCTTGATGCATGTAGTTGGGGATGTTTTCTAATTCTTGCCTATTGCTTTTCTCTAGATGGTGTGGACTCGCAACTAGAGGGATGGTAATGCTGAGGAGGAGAACCATGGAGCACCTTAGAACAACAATGGACAAGGACCTGCCCAAGGAGCTATTAATATTGAGCAGCTATTGGCTATGCAGAACCAGCTCATGCAGACCATGATACAAACTATGGGACAACTGCAGGCTGGCAACATCAACCATCAGCCCCACATGCCCCCACCGCCACCCCCACCTCCTCATAACCGGTTGGTAGAGTTTATGAGGACTAGGCCACCAACCTTTGCTCAAGCTGCTGACCCTATGGATGCTGATGATTGGCTCAAGTCTGTGGAGAAGAAACTTGCTATGGTCCAATGCAGTGACCGGAAGAAGGTGCTATTTGCTTCTCATCAACTCATTGGAGCAGCTGCGGATTGGTGGGATGTTTATTGCAATGCTCATGAGAATCAAGAGAGGATCACTTGGGCGGAATTCAAGGAGAACTTCCATTCTCATTATGTGCCCGAGGGAGTTATGATCTTGAAAAGGCAAGAATTTGAGAACTTGAGGCAAGGAAGATCGAGCGTGGGTGAATATCTCAACAAATTCACTCAAATCTCAAGGTATGCGCCTGAGGATGTGAGCCAGGACCGCCGAAAACAATACTTGTTCATGAGGGGCTTGAACAATGAGATCCAAGTGCAATTGCTCAATTGTGACTATGCAAATTTCCAGAAGCTTGTGGACAAAGCAATTGTGGTGCAGAACAAGGTCCGTGAGATGGAACAGGATAACAAGAGAAAGGCGCCATATCAAGGACAACAACAAGGAAGTAATGTGCGCCCTAGCTTTTCACCGCCCAATGCGCCTTATTTCAGCTCTTCTATTCCTGCTCAGCGCCCTGGATTTGCACCGCGCCCAGCTCAGTTTGTGCAACAGCGCCCTGTCATGCAAGCACCAAGGCCTCCGATGCCATATGTACCTCGCGCTAATTTTCCTGGTGCAAATGTTCAGAACCAAGATCGTCCCGATAATTTTGGTGGAGTTAAGAAGTGTTATACTTGTGGAGAAGCTGACACTTTGCAATCAATGTCCTAAGTCAGGATTTGGTCAAGGAAGCAATGCACCGAGGAAAAACCCAAGACCCAATGGAGGACGGCCACAAGGGAACCGTGGACAACAGAATTTTGCTCGTAGCAACGTGAACCATGTCTCTACGGAGGATGCTCAACAAGCGGATGACGTGGTCATTGGTATGTTTCTCGCCAACTCCAACCTCGCGACTATGTTGTTTGATTCTGGAGCATCACATTCATTCATTGCATCGAAGTATGTTGCCAAGTATAGTTTGCCTATCTCTCATATGAAGTTTACTCTATTGGTTAAGTCTCCTGGAGGAGAGATGAGGACAAATATAGTATGTCCAAAAGTAAGCCTTAGAATAAGGGGAGTAGACTTCTCCGCCAACCTCATTGTTTTGGATTCTCAAGGATTGGACATTATACTTGGTATGGACTAGTTGAGGAAGCACAATGGAGTTATTGAGTGTGCCACAAAAACGGTAAAGTTGAACAATGAGGAAGGGATCACCGTAGAATTTGAAGAAAATCAACATGCACCGAAGAAATTGGAGCTGAATCATATAGACGGTGCCGCAATTGAGGAGATTCTGGTGGTGTGTGAATTTTTGGATGTTTTTCCGGACGAGTTGCCAGGTATGCCACCTGATTGAGACATTGAGTTTGTTATTGATTTAATACCTGGAACTGCACCTATAGCTAAGAGGCCGTACAGGATGCCTCCTATGGATTAGCGGAGCTCAAGAAGCAGATTCAAGAGCAACTAGAGAAGGGTTTTATTCGCCCAAGCTCTTCACCTTGTGGAGCGCCCGTGCTGTTTGTGGACAAGAAGGATGTGCGTAGATTACCGAGCTCTCGATGAGGTAACAATCAAGAACAAGTACACCTTGCCACGCATAGATGACTTGTTTGATCAGATGAAGGGTGATTGTGTCTTCTCTAAGATTGATTTGAGGTCGGGATACTTTCAAATGAAGATTAGACCATCGGACATACCCAAAACAGCTTTTAGGATGTGGTATGGATCTTATGAGTACACAGTGATGTCCTTTGGTTTGACCAATGCACCTGCGTACTTTGTGTACCTCATGAATAAGGTCTTCATGGAGTACTTGGATAGGTTCGTTGTGGTGTTTATTGATGACATTATGATCTACTCGAATGATGAAAAGGAACATGAGGAACACTTGAGGCTTACGTTGCAGAAATTGAGGGAGCATGTGGGGACCGGGGTCCCGACGTCCAAGGATCTCATTGGGTGGTGTCGTGCGATGCGGCACCTAACAACACACACTAAAAGGATACCAAAACATGTAAAGTTTTCATTTCACATTAAACAGAGTTACAAAATAGTGTACAATAGGAGTACACACGCAGCGGATACAAACTCATAATCTCACTTAACTAAGCAGGAGAGAAGACGTCCATGCCCTAGGACGCTTCTCACTAGCAACATGAAAGAACATTCAGCAGCGGCGTGTTTCACATGAGATTTATCTCGACACCTCGAGATCTCATGTACAACCTGAACAACATATATAAACCTAATACCTGCAAAAATCGTTAAAGCGCAAACGTGAGCATAAGGCTCAGTAAGACTAACCTGTCTCACTAGACATATGCAGAGGTGAATACTAAGCAATAGGTAAGGAATAGCATAAAGAAATCACCTACAAGTGTATCCTTATAGTCATGTTTTAAGTAGCAATTGACATTCTTCAGGCATGGCACATCATAGACTCCACAATCAAATAAGAAACGCTTTGCCGATGATATGACATGCCCAAAGCATATACTGCTATTACAGGTAAAGTATGGGGAAACTGTAAACTTTTAATTGTACTATCTCTAAGCCATACAAGGTTGTCCAAGTAATTTGTAAACCAATATATCATATTCTCCTGACTTCTTCAGTATTTACTACATCACGACGAAGTGAACAAGTGGTACTCTATTACCGCGAGGGACGGCGATTGCAATCAAGACACACCCGGACAATGCGACACATACGCACTTTCGGAAATGCCAGCGAGTACTTACAACAGTACCTACATAACATTTCAGTACTAGTCGTATATGGCCACCTTTCACTAAACACTCGAATGTCAAACCGGTCGATCCGTCACGAGCAGGAGGTCACTGCGTGGGGCATACTCTGATGTGCCCACCAGCTGATTTACACCTTGCTGCCCTCAACCCACGCCTATAAAACGGAACGGAATGCCTCGACAAACCATTATCAAGCTATGTTAGTTTACTGGAGCCCATTTCTCTAGTATGTCGCCGGAACAATTCAAGCTTGTCCAGCAGGGTCGCATACAAAACGGTCCTCAATCGACACTCATCTCTGATCGGTCCTGATTTCATATTCATAAGCCATTTTCAAATTCCAAATCCCCCCGTGTGATAAAATTCATATCTCGCGAGTAGATTCCAACTACTCGACTTCTACCACATTCCTATGAGCATAAGCATCGCATTATCTACTCAGCGGTTCGTAGACCTACCCAAGACTCCATAGGATTTGTGGGCTATGCAAGTGGATGCCAAACACCTTATACGTAATGCACAATCATCTAAAGATGTAAGGTGAAATAAAAACTGCAAAACACTGTAAGGAACTTAAATGCAAACCGGGGCTTGCCTTGTTTGCGACTCTATAGCAATGTCAGTTGTTAGGGCTTGGTCTTCCTCAGGAGAATCTGCCATGGAATCTTGAAGTTGGAACTTCTCGTTGATCACCTATCATCATGTTCCTATCGACATGATATGCATATAAGTAATTAACGTAATCTAATAATGGACTCGACGAGTTGTAAAAACCTTAAGAAGAAGAGGCTCGATTAGGAAGATTAGATATGTCTCGGATGGGTGGAGAAACTATGGATAAGTCAAGTGGTCATAGTAGTGTTGAGATGTGAATTGACAGGTGCAATGAAAGCATGTATTGCCATTATTCACTTAACACTTGGAGCTATGCCACTCGAGAAAGCTGAGACCGACTGGTGTGGAAGTGTTGGACTGAATAGTGTAAGACTGACTAAGGAATCAAGGTGGAGCATTGAAAGCTTAAGGAATGAGTGAACTGTGCAACAAGAGGTCATGACTCAGAAGGCGACCACTGAAGTTACACAAACTCATTAAAGAGTAAACCTAATTAAGTGACAAGTGTGGTCGCAGGGTTCTGAATTAGGATGAATCGATGTGGAACCCTAGCGACACTTGGGAGTGAAGTGAGACCAAGCTTGCTTGGACATAAGACGGCATCACAAGCACTGCTAACCTAACGTGAGTACCTGGACACATTCAAAGACCTTTAGGTAAATCAGTCGCTACGACTATCTTCGTAAACATCGTCCAAGTTCTTACAAGACACTATTGCAGTGTCCTTTGCAAGATTGTCCAGATGAGCTCGGTGAACTCCTGGAACTCGAACATAAGGCATTACTAGGTCACGACGACGTGCCTTGTCACCTTGGGAAGATCATCTCATCGATGTTCACATCGACCCGGACTTGCCATGGTGGTGGGCGGAATCCCGAACACCACCTTATGAGTCACAAGGTTAGTGATGTCGACTCGATCATCAGCAAGCGACTCGACGAACCTGTCGTCGATGAAACGGCACACTTAGTTAAGCAATTCTACGGACGGTTAAGAAACATCGTTGAAACGAACAAGAAACTCTTATCCAAGGTTCCCCTTGGTCTAGTTTTCCTTGTCGGTCGCAACGTTCTCGCATTACTCAACCACAGGTCATCGGTGATCACCAACCACCTTGGCTTGACCTGGAAGGCATTTTATCGATCACCTTGGCTATACGTAGGACTCGATCACCCTCACATCGACAAACCTAATTTGGCTTGACAACTATTATCCTATGAGTCGTGCTTGTGTTTCAGCACCACACTCATCACAGGCATCCTTCATCTCGATGCCAGGGCATGATGACGGCTCGGAGCGTCACGACGATGTAATGTGGTCAACGTCGTCGACGTGGCTCACGGTGGAGCGTCACGAGCACGCACAGACAGGCCAACGTGATACAAACGACAAAGGAGGTCAACTTGGGGATTTCTATAGGAATGATATCAATGCGGAAAATGGACTTACGGCTTGACGACACATGAGTACCATTAGCGGTCACCACGAACGGACTTCGGGGCGTCAAGCAAGGCATTTCAGGGCAAGGCTCACCTTGTAGGCATTTCACCGAATATCTTGGGTGTGTACTTGATTCCGTCGCTTCATCACCATTCAAAGGGTATCTTGGCACTTAGGCTTGTCGATTGCAACATCATTCTACCCCTGCATCACAGACCAGCCCTCAACATCAACAAAGTCGGTTCCTCCCTCGTAAACATTTCATCGAACACCTTAGCTGCAGTCACTAATCTAGTCAATCTTGCACAATCAGAGCTAACCTTGGACCAGTTGTCGATACCCTTGTGTCGTTGACGTGTTCCAGCATTTCATCCACCACACCAATCATTCTCCTTGCTTCCAGGACATAGCCACGGCGCGGAACATCACGACGACATATCGAGGGCAATGGCGTCGATGCAGTTCAGTTGTCGAAGATTTTCCATTGCACATAGGTGGATGGAAATGGCTTGGAGACACGCTGCAGCGGCACCGCCAGACATGAGCGAGATGAGCCCGGGCACACGGTGTAGCAGTGGTCAGGACCAGCGCTGGTGCGCAGTGGCAGAGGACGGCGCGGTGCTGGGCGGCTCGGCGAGAACGCAGCGGCAGGGCACCGGCGAGGCAGAGGCTGCCGGGAGGTGGGGCAGCGCTGTGGACGGCTGGAGCGCGTGCGAGCAGGGGGCGAGTAGCAGGTCGGCGCACGGCGGGGCGCATGAAAGGCATGGGCGCGTGGTGACGCTGCGGCGGCCGGGAGAGAGGAGCGATGCGCGGCGGTGAGCACGGAGACAAACCGGCGGCCGGGGTGGTGCGGCTCCGGGCGGCGAGATGCGCGCGGCTGGGAGCAGGATGTGGCGGCGCGAGGGGAAGACGATTAAGGTCGAGGAAGACGACACCCGTGCACAGGGGAAGACGATGGCTATGAGGATGCATGTGCTGTTGGAGGCAGGACAATTTTGCCTAACAAAAATTTACTGTAGCACTCTGCAAAAGTCTGGGGCTCTATTTTTGCATATCATTGTTGGAGACAGCCTCAAGCGAGTAGGCGAGCTCGAGCTAAAGGGGAGAGAACAAACAGAGTTTGGCTTGCCTTGGGTTCACGGTACGAAGATAAGGGCAGCAATTTTCATCACGGTGGCACATGCACGATGTCGTGTCGCTCTGTAACCGAAAGGCAGAGGCGGTTCAACTTGGAGAGGCTTACAGGTGGGGCCCACAACACTCTCCTCCTTGATTCTCATTTCAAATTTCAAATAGAGCTAGCAACCATGCTTCAAAATATTAAACTTTGGCCCAATGACTAAATAAAAGGTGAAGAATTTTATGGTGCAATCAGATTCCAGAACTGAGCAAGTTGAATTTTTAACTCAGATTTGAATTTGATTTCAAGTGGTGATACTTGACTCAATGAAATAAATAGTAAATTAGGTTCAAAAATCCTAAAACTTTGGAGTAACCTTTCTGAACCATAAGGGACCTCGGGAAAAATTTGGAGTTGATTTGGACAAGGTTAAGTACAAAGTTTAAGTTTGAAGTCGACTTTGATTAAACTCTCAGTACGTGTCCAATAAATGGAAAACGTGCTTCAAAAATTTTGAAACTTTACCGAGAGTCAATTTCAAATATTAGAAGGTCATGGAAAAATTTACAGCTTTAGATTTGAATATTTTTGACAGGTCAAATGTACAGTAGCATATTCAATTTGTATTAATTTGAATATATATTTGGTACTGTAAATTAATTTGACCTAGAAATCTCCATCTATTGAGCATCTTAAATCTTCAGGTGAACCTAGTTTGAACAGTAGCTTGATTTGAGTTTTTGAATGTCCCATTTTAGGGTTGGAATAATTTCTTTTTCTTTCTCTCTATTTTGTTTTCTTTTCCTCCTTAAATTTTCACTGAAAATGTGAATACTTGGAAATTAAAGGTTTTACACCTTAAGTTATAATATACATTAGCAACCATGTTCTATATGTACAATTTTAGCAAGTTCCTATTTTTAGTGAACATTGGTTAACTCATATGGTTCATGTGAGTTTGGATTTCCAAGTCCACTTTCAAAATTTTTAAGTTCGCATTTTTGCATTTTTGTTCTTCCGAAAAGCGGGCTTTTACAATCCTTCCCCCTTAAAGGAATCTCGTCCCGAGATTCTAACAAGTAGAATAACAGAAATAATGAGGGAAGGATCCGTAAAAGAGGGTCATTGACTAATGAAAAAGACAATGCCCTTAAAGACTCGGGTTCTACGAAGTAGTGATCATCTTAATATATCTGACGAAATTCTAAAATTCGCTTCAGGTGATTCCAATCTTTAGGTTGAAAATCTTGACAGGATGCTCGACATGACAATATCACGTCGTAAAACTCTCACGTCGGTTACTGAACCTTTATTGTTGTACTCTTATATTGACATGACATCTTATTTTGTCCTAGTCTTGACTAGAAGAATTAACACTTGTTCTTTGCTTCTCTAGGTCACCTTGATAGTTTGAAACTATCCTTGCATTGATTCTTGGTTGCTTGCTTGGTTTTGCATAGGTTCTTATAACTCGTTGTGGTATTTCCCCTGACATGAGTTAAGATGGTTTATGAGGTTAGGCAACAATCATTAACCTCGTTTGATGTTTAGTCAACCATAGGATTCCTTAGCTGTAGCATAAGGGTAGCAAAGCACTCAACACTCCTACGTGATCAAAACAACAGGAATACTGAAGATATGGCGACTACAAGGTTTTTGGGTATATCGACATCTTCAAACAATAGAAATAGAAGATGAAGACCCTTTGCGGTGGCACACGAGAATTTAGGGATTCAACATCCTCATATGTTTCCAACACAGCAAATAACTCAATCATATGGTAACTACAAGGTAATTAGTGTAGCAAGGTTACCATATAACAACGCAAGATCTTAGATGGACCCAAATAGTTTCACGAGGTTGATAATCGAACGGTATCCTCGCGAGTAAGGAGATTTCATGGATTTTACAAGGTTGATCATCGAACTGATGACCACTCGATGACGAACGGTATAGTTGCAACAATCAAGGTACTTGAACCTAACAAGTCAAGGATGGAAGGTCAAGTGTTTGTTTAGTTGCAAGTGAGGTTGAGTAATCGGTTTCCCAGGTATCACTCAATGAAAGAGAGATCAACAATGTAAGAAGTCATGTAAAGATGGTGAAATGATCGTAGTCATTAGACACCTTAGAATAGTTTGAATGGGGTACACAATCTTGCTCTAAATTTTTGTATTAACATGCATTCTATCATTGGTGTTTCATTGGTAATGATGCTTCATGATGCATCCCATGGGGTATGGTGCAATGCTTATGCACATGGTATGGTGCAAATGGTGCATATTTATGGTGCAAATGGTGCATATGTATGGTGCAAATGGTGCACATGCATGGTGCAATAGCTTTTATAGTTTGAGCAAGACTAAATGAAACACAACCACAAAACTCAAGTATTGTTTGATGATTTGCAAGGATTGGATACCGTGGTCGTGAAAGACACTCAATGAGTAGCGTTCCTTTCATGACTCGACCACAGTTAAGGAATTCATAACAGAACGATTGACAAGGAATGTGGGAAATATACCACGTTACCTCGACCTTTCGAAAGCTTCTTCATGTACTACTCTATTTGATTGTATCTTCAACTAGGTCTTAGAGTTACCAGTTGACTTGAGGAGTATCTTCATCAGAAGAAAAACAACTAACTATATGTCGAAGGTTATCCCTAGACACCTGGTCGAGATCACTAGACACCTCTCTAGTGATACTTCACATAATCTTCGCTTCGATCAGTCATGAGGAACGGATATCCTTCTCGATCACTTTAGTGGAGTTGAAGTCACACTTCTTCTTAGAGTAACTCAATCTGGTGGTGGAGGTTGGATCCTCTTGAAGATGTAATCTTAATTGATCGTCTTCTTGTTGACACGACTCGTTGTAACCAAGGTTGATGGTTGAATACCACTATTACTTGAGTGCTCACCTTCCCCCTTAAAGTTTCGAACCAGGATGTCAAAGCGTACTTCAAACAATCCTCATGGGAAGACGAGGTGCAACTCGAGTAATTGCGACCTGCGTTAAACATCACAAGATGTGATGTGGCAAGTCACATAAATCAAACACTAGTATGTCTATCCAAGGGAAAGGTCTTCAAATGAGTTAAACACTCCATTCAAATTGGTAATTAGTTGAGTCCTAAATCTTTATTGGTTATGGCACTCCTCGATTGAAATCGAGAACCGAATGCCTAACAAAAACCAAAAGGTTCAAACTGGCCAGGCTATGGTGATAAATGACCAGTCTGGACGCAAACTTGATTTTGATCTAGTTAAGGGCAAAATAAGATCTTAAGGTGAACAACAAAGTTAAATTAAACTTCAAGACCTTTCCAAAAAGTATTGGTTTGCCTCTAGATCATCTCTAGTTTGCATGTTATGCTATTTTAAAGTTAGCAAAATTTTCTGCACTTTCAGCAGAACCTGCTTAAAAAGTAGCAGTTTTGATCTAAAGTTTTCGGACCATTCTGTTCGAAATCTGGAAATATTGTTATTAACAAAGTTGTAGGAAATGTAATAATATTTCCATAATGTATTTATTTGAATGTATATCAGAACTGGTTCAAAAGATATCAATTTTTGAAATTTGCTAAAAATTCAGCATTCAGAGAAATGGGGGTTCAGTTCAGACTGACCACCCTGTATTCAAACTCAATTTGGGAGAGGTAAATGACCGATTCAGATCTGGAGCCAATTACAAAAATTGTAGATGACTAACTAACCTTTCCAACGGTTACTTGTGTGACCCTATTGGATGTAAGGTCTGTGAGTTATGTTTCAAATTCAGAACTGTACAGATTGCTATCCAGTTTGGTTGATTCCGGACAGTTTCTGCAAATCTCCAGATTTCGCCCACTTAGAAAAGGATTCGGGTCTTGAGTTGAATAGAAAACGTGTAGAGTACTTCCAAATATTTCTAAAGAGTATTTAATTGACCTCATAGAACTTATGGTTGAGGAGATATGGAATTTTAAAGCTCGACCAAGTTCCCAGATTTTTAACTAGAATTTGGCAGAGCTTCCTTTGTATGTTGCTGATTTTGTCCACAATTTTCAATAGAGAAAAATTGATATTTGAAGAAACAAAATATTGAAAACTTGTTACACACCTCCTCAGGATTCCATAAATGAAAATTATGAAGTCTTTCGACAAGCCTACCAGAAATTATGATCCAAACAGCAAGTGAATACATCACTATTCAGATTATGGACTGTTTCAATACCTTAAACGATACGTCGATTTAGACCTGGTTATTTTGAGTTTTAGCCTTAGCGCTGAATAGCAAATTGATAGAGGACTCTTTAAGCTTTCTAGAAATGTATAGATATGCCTAGGTTGCTTTTATAATTTTAGAGTTATGGCTGTTCAAATTTCAGAAATTTTTTTGGCTGTTTCAGATAGTACTGTACACATATACTAACTTCAATTCAAGTTTATAATTAGTTCTAAACCTAATTTGAGGTAACAATGAATAGAAAAGTTGTAGAATAGATCTTCCCATTTCTAAAAATGTATCACAATAGACTAGAGTGGATTTCTACAGATAATTATGGCAAAAATTCAGATGCTTGTTCATACAGTTTCAGAACAGCAGCTGATTTAGTTAGAGAAGATTTTTATCACCTTAAAACGGTTTATTGGCTTGGAGGTCAATAGAAAATTTATAGAATACTTCAAGAGCTTTCCAAAAAGTATTCATTTGCATCCATACCCTTCAGGTTGCAGAGATATGGATTTTCAAAGTCAGGTCAAATTCTGTTAGAAAACAGAACTCACTGGTTTCGAAACACAAGAATTGGGAGCAAACTCAAATTTTGAAACTTAGCTCAAAACTCAAGTCCGATAGCTAGAACTTGCTTTACAACTAATCATTTCCTTTGGAACTAAATGGGATCTTGAAAGAGAACTTGACGACCTTCTTATCCATAGCATATCACTATGGATCTTCATGCTTAACCAAAGTCTCACTCCGGCAAAGTCGAGCTAAACTCTCGCCAGAAACAAAGAACTTTGGTTCATATACTCTTGAAGAGAAACATTTTACATTGTCCACGCTATCAGCAACTGATACTTGGACTGAATATGAACATGAATCCATTTCTTTCGTGGGGGATGGTCAAAGTATCAAGCGGTATACTGACGGTACTACGTGCCTTACCAAAAGAAAAGTCTAACCCGGTATATCCGGATACGTCTATAGGTGATTCTAATATCGATCACTCGCAAACATAGTCTACACAGGTCGCTACCGGAGTTAGTGTACCTGCAGAAGACAAACAATCCCCTTTCACACCTTCACATCTCAATGGCGGCACGGGGAAACACGACAGGCAATCACAATAATATATAATCAAAAGTAATTGCATACGACTCTGGTGTGAGTCGCCCTCGAGCGATGTCATGTCTCGAGGTACATTGTTGTACTATGTCTGTACAGCAAAGACTCCCGCACGAACCGGCTTATACACGCTTGGGAATACGTGTTTCACATGCTCCCATAGAACATGAATAGTTCTAGAGATGCATACTATCTGGTTATACACCACCCAACGGGGGCTCCCACTAATTTTGTGTCATGCTGGGGTACCGCGTGTCATATGTTCTCAGAAACATGAAAAGTTTCAGAGACTCATATTGACTTTCCGTGCAAAGCCACGGAAATATCACATACCACATCTCGTATGCAGAGCTCTCGAGATTGATCCGCTCTCGGTGGCGTACCTTACCTCTTACCTTGAAGACGGAGCATCATTACAGAATAATATAACAAGTTAGTTCACCACCTTTATAACTTATACTAATAATAGTCCTTAATGGGCATATAGCTAATCCTCACTCGACTACTTCAGAGTTTTCAAAAATAGGCTCTTTTCGAGCATGCTATTCCCAATAAAGCTCTGATACCATGTCTGTGGGGATCGGGGTCCCGATGTCCAAGGATCTCATGGGGTGGTGTCGTGCGATGCGACACCTAACAGCACACACGAAAAGGATACCAAAACATGTAAAATTTTCATTTCACATTAAACAGAGTTTACAAAATAGTGTACAATAGGAGTACACACGCAGCAGAAAATACATACTCATAATCTCACTTAACTAAGCAGGAGAGAAGACGTTCATGCCCTGGGACACTTCTCACTAGCAACATGAAGAACATTCAGCAGCAGGGTGGTTTACATGAGATTTATCTCGACACCTTGAGATCTCATGTACAACCTGAACAATAGATATAAACCTAATACCTGCAAAAATCGTTAAAGTGCAAATGTGAGCATAAGGCTCAGTAAGACTAACCCGTCTCACTAGACATATGCAAAGGTGAATACTAAGCAATAGGTAAGGAATAGCATAAAGAACTCGCACACAAGTGGATCCTTATAGTCATGTTTTAAGTAGCAATTAACATTATTCAGGCATGGCACATTGTAGACTCCACAATCAAACAAGACACGCTTTGTCGATGATATGACATACCCAAAGCATATACTGCTATTACAGGTAAAGTATGGGGAAACTGTAAACTTTTAATTGTACTATCTCTAAGCCATATAAGGTTGTCCAAGCAATTTGTAAATCAATATATCATATTCTCCCGACTTCTTCAGTATTTACTACCGTCACGGCGCAGTGAACAAGTCGTACTCTATTACCGCGAGGGACGGTGATTGCAATCAGGACACACCCAGACAACACGACACATACGCACTTTCGGAAATGCCAACGAGTACTTACAGCAGTACCTACATAACATTTCAGTACTAGTCATATATGGCCACCTTTCACTAAACACTTGAATGTCGAACCGGTCGATCTGTCACGAGCAGGAGGTCACTGCGTGAGGCGTACTCTGACGTGCCCACCAGCTGATTTACACCTTACTGCCCTCAACCCACGCCTATAAAACGGAACGGAATACCTCGACAAACCAGTATCAAGCTACGTCAGTTTTCTGGAGCCCATTTCTCCAGTATGTCACCGGTACAATTCAAGCTTGTCCAGTAGGGCCGCACACGAAACGGTCCTCAATCGACACGGTCAGAGCTATACGACCAAAACCACCTCTTGTCGCTTCCTACTAATCTCCGACCGGTCTCGATTTCATATTCATAAGCCATTTTCTGATTCCAGATCCTCCCGTGTGATAAAATTCACATCTCGCGAGTAGATTCCAACTACTCGACTTCTACCGCATTCCTATGAGCATAAGCATCACAGTATCTACTCAGCGGTTCGTAGACCTACCCAAGACTCCATAGGATTTGTGGGCTATGCAAGTGGATGTCAAACACCTTATACGTAATGCACAATCATCTAAAGATGTAAGGTGAAATAAAAACTGCAAAACACTGTAAGGAACTTAAATGCAAACCGGGGCTTGCCTTGTTTGTGACTCTATAGCAATGTCAGTTGTTAGGGCTTGGTCTTCCTCCAGAGAATCTGCCATGGAATCTTGAAGTTGGAACTCCTTGGCATTCTCCTCCAAGAGAAACTTCTCGTTGATCACCTATCATCACGTTTCTATCGACATGATATGCATATAAGTAATTAACGTAATCTAATAATGGACTCGACGAGTTGTAAAAACCTTAAGAAGAAGAGGCTTGACTAGGAATATTAGATATGTCTCGGATGGGTGGAGAAACTATGGATAAGTCAAGTGGTCATAGTAGTGTTGAGATGTGAATTGACAGGTGCAATGAAAGCATGTATTGCCATTATTCACTTAACACTTGGAGCTATGCCACTCGAGAAAGCTGAGACTGACTGGTGTGGAAGTGTTGGACTGAATAGTGTAAGACTGACTAAGGAATCAAGGTGGAGCATTGAAAGCTTAAGGAATGAGTGAACTGTGCAACAAGAGGTCATGACTCAGAAGGCGGCCACTGAAGTTACACAAACTCATTAAAGAGTAAACCTAATTAAGTGACAAGTGTGGTCGCAGGGTTCTGAATTAGGATGAATTGATGTGGAACCCTAGCGACACTTGGGAGTGAAGTGAGACCAAGCTTGCTTGGATATAAGACGACATCACAAGCACTGCTAACCTAACGTGAGTACCTAGACACATTCAAAGACCTTTAGGTAAATCAGTCGCTACAACTATCTTCGTAAACATCGTCCAAGTTCTTACATGACACTATTGTAGTGTCCTTTGCAAGATTGTCAAGATGAGCTTGGTGAACTCCTGGAACTCGAACATAAGGCATTACTAGGTCGCGACGACGTGCCTTGTCATCTTGGGAAGATCATCTCATCGACGTTCACATCGACCCAGACATGCCATGGTGGTGGGCGGAATCCCGAACACCACCTTATGAGTCACAAGGTTAGTGATGTCAACTCGATCGTCAGCAAGCGACTCGACGAACCTGTTGTCCATGAAACGGCACACCTAGTTAAGCAATTCTACAGACGGTTAAGAAACATCGTCGACACGAACAAGAAACTCTTATCCAAGGTTACCCTTGGTCTAGTTTTCCTTGTCGGTTGCAACGTTCTCGCATTACTCAACCACAGGTCATCGGTGATCACAAACCACCTTGGTTTGACCTGGAAGGCATTTTATCGATCACCTTGGCTATACGTAGGACTCGATCACCCTCACATCGACTAAAACCTAATTTGGCTTGACAACTATTGTCCTACGAGTCGTGCTTGTGTTTCAGCACCACACTCATCACAGGCATCCTTCATCTCGATGCCAGGACACGATGACGGCTCGGAGCGTCACGACGACGTCATGTGGTCAACGACGTCGACGTGGCTCATGGTGGAGCATCACGAGCACGCAAAGATAGGCCAACGTGATACAAACGACAAAGGAGATCAACTTGGGAATTTCTATAGGAATGATATCAATGCGGAAAATGGACGTACATCTTGAAGACACATGAGTACCATTAGCGGTCACCACGAACAGACTTTGGGGTGTCAAGCAAGGCATTTCAGGGCAAGGCTCACCTTGTAGGCATTTCACCGAATATCTTGGGTGTGTACTTGATTTCGTCGCTTCATCACCATTCAAAGGGTATCTTGGCACTTATGCTTGTCGGTTGCAACATCATTCTATCCCTGCATCACAGACCAGCCCTCAACATCAACAAAGTTGGTTCTTCCCTCGTAAATATTTCATCGAAAACCTTAGCTGCACTCACTAATCTAGTCAATCCTGCACAATCATAGCTAACCTTGGACCATTTGTCGATACCCTTGTGTCGTAGACGTGTTCCAGCATTTCATCCACCACACCAATCATTCGCCTTGCTTCCAGGACATAGCCACGGCGCGGAACATCGCGACGTACCGAGGGCAACGGCGTCGATGCAGTTCAGCTGTCGAAGATTTTCCATTGCACATAGGTGGATGGAAATGGCTTGGAGACACGCTGCAGCGGCACCGCCAGACGCGAGTGAGATGAGGCCGGACACACGGTGTAGCAGTGGTCAGGACCAGCGCTGGTGCGCAGTGGCCGAGGACGGCGCGGTGCTGGGCGGCTCGGCGAGAACGCAGCGGCAGGGCACCAGCAAGGCAGAGGCGGTCGGGAGGTGGGGCAGCGCCGTGGACGGCTGGAGCGCGCGCGAGCAGGGGGCGAGTAGCAGGTCAGCACACGGTGGGGCGCGTGCAGGGCACGGGCGCGGGGCGACGCCGCAGCGGCCAAAATAGAGGAGCACAGCGCGACGGTGAGCAGGGAGACAAACCGGCAGCCGGGGTGGTGCGGCTCCGGGCGGCGAGATGCGCGCGGCTGGGAGCAGGCCGTGGTGGCGCGGGCGGACGACGGCGTAAGGGAACGGTGCTGAGGGTGGGGCACGACCAGAGGGAAGGCCAGGCGGCGCAGGCGCGGAGTGAGCTGAGGCCGGCGAGCTAGGCGCGAGTTGGAAAGGAGGAAGAACAGGGCGGCCAGGAGCTCGACCATGACGGCAATGGCACATGGTAAAGCCCGACCAAGGCGCGAACAGCGGCCGGCGTGCAGCAGAGTTGGGCGCGGCGCTCGCCGTGGCGAGCAGGCAAAGGCGCGCGGGCCGACTGTTAGGCTATCTCCAACAGAGAAGATAAATGGATCCTCATCTTCATTTTGCCTGTTATGAACCGTTTTTAACCTCTCCAACAGAGAAGCCATCCACGATGTTCATTTTTCCTTCCCTCCTCCGTGATATGCAAAGATGGAGACGAGCCTCGCCCGACACATCTGCTTCTTCCCCGCTCGCCACCGCGAACCGTTTTTTCCCCGCTCGGCCACCTCCCTAGAGTCTCGCTTCTCCACGCGCACCACCGCCGCTCCCTCCTTCGCACGAGCTCCACTGCTCCCTCCTGTGCAACCTCTTCCCTGACTCGTCACCACCGCTCTCTCCTCCTACGCGCGAGATCCTCCGCTCCGTGGTCTCTTCCTCGACTCGCCGTTGTAGTCTAGTTTTTCTCCTCCTCGCCTTCGTGCGCTGCCATCCTACTCCCTGTGGCCGCACCCGCGATGTGTCGGCGACATACCTGGCATCGTATAGTGCGCACAGGGCTTGAGCACGGTGAGGAGCACGACCTTGAGCAGGTGCGTCTCCTTCCACGAGCGGTATGACTTTGCGAGTTCGCTGGCAAGGACCACCTCCAGCTGCTACCTCTGTGCCCGCTCTGTTGGTGCGCGCGACGTCGCCGCGCTATTCAACGTGTTCGACAAGATGGCTGACGATGGCAGGTGGAAGCGCTAGGACACGATGCTTCCTGTGCGCCTCGGAATGTTAGAGAACATGTCCTCGCCGCGGTCCTCGATATGGTCGATCCGACCTTCGCGCCGCTTGTCCGCGCGTTCCTCTTTGACTTGGCGATGGCCCTGCCACTCCTCCCTGCGGATTGCATGCTCATCGCCGTGTGACTCCTCCGAGGAGGCACCGGCCAAGGCGAAGGGGAAAGAGGAGGACATGGTGGACGAGAAGAACGGAAAGGTCGAGGAAGACGACACCCGTGCACAGGGGAAGACGATGGCTATGAGGATGCATGTGTTGTTTGAGGCAGGACAATTTTGCCTAACAAAAATTTACTATAGCACTCTGCAAAAGTCTGGGGATCTATTTTTGCATATCATTGTTGGAGACAGCCTCAAGCAAGGAGGCGAGCTTGAGCTGAAGAGGAGAGAACGAACAGAGTTTGGCTTGCCTTCGGTTCACGGTACGAAGATAAGGGCAGCAATTTTCATCGCGGTGGCACATGCAAGACGTCGTGTCGCTCTGTAACCGAAAGGCAGAGGCGGTTCAACTTGGAGAGGCTTACAGGTGGGGCCCACAACACTCTCCTCCCTCATTCTCCTTTCAAATTTCAAATAGAGCTAGCAACCGTGCTTCAAAAATATTCAACTTTGGCCCAATGACTAAATAAAAGGTGAAGAATTTTATGGTGCAATCAGATTTCAGAACTGAGCAAGTTGAATTTTTAACTCAGGTTTGAATTTGAATTCAAGCGGTGATACTTGACTCAATGAAATAAATAGTAAATTAGGTTCAAAAATCCTGAAACTTTGAAGTTAACCTTTCTGAACCATAAGGGACCTCGGGAAAAATTTGGAGTTGATTTGGACAAGGTTAATTACAAAGTTTAAGTTTGAAGTTGACTTTGATTAAACTCTCAGTACGTGTCCAATAAATGGAAAACGTGCTTCAAAAATTTTGAAACTTTACCGAGAGTCAATTTGGAATATTAGAAGGTCATGGAAAAATTTACAGCCTTAGATTTCAATATTTTTGACAGGTCAAATGTACAGTAGTATATTCAATTTGTATTAATTTGAATATATATTTGGTACTGCAAATTAATTTGACCTAGAAATCTCCATCTATTGAGCAGCTTAAATCTTCAGGTGAACCTAGTTTGAACAATAGCTTGATTTGAGTTTTTGAATGTCCCATTTTAGGGTTGGAATAATTCCTTTTTCTTTCTCTCTATTTTGTTTTTTTTCCTCCTTAAATTAACTAAAAATGTGAATACTTGGAAATTAAAGATTTTACACCTTAAGTTCTAATATACATTAGAAACCATGTTCTATATGTACAATTTTAGCAAGTTCCTATTTTTAGTGAACATTGGTTAACTCATATGGTTCATGTGAGTTTGGATTTCCAAGTCCACTTTCAAAATTTTTAAGTTCGCATTTTTGCGTTTTTGTTCTTCCGAAAAGCGGGCTTTTACAGAGCATCAATTGTATGCCAAGTTCAACAAGTGTCATTTTTTGTTGAAAGAGGTGTCATTTTTGGGTCATATAATCTCAGGAGGAGGAGGAGTAACGGTTGACCGCAAAAAAGTGAGAGACGTGTTGAAGTGGGAACCACCACAAAATGTAAAGGAAATAAGGAGTTTTCTAGGGATGGCTGGATATTACCGTCGGTTCATCAAGGACTTCTCCAAGATAGCCAAGCCAATGACGGAATTGCTAATGAAGGGAAAAGCTTTCTATTGGACTCAAGCTTGTCAAGAAAGTTTTGAGGAGTTGAAGAAGAGGTTGACAACAGCCCCAGTTTTGGTACTACCGAATGTAAGCAAGAGTTTTGACATATATTGCAACGCATCAAGACAAGGACTTGGATGTGTGCTTATGCAAGAAGGTCAAGTAGTAGCCTATGCATTGAGACAATTGAAGAAACATGAGCAGAATTACCCAACACATGATTTGGAACTCGCAGTCGTGGTACACGCATTGAAGATTTGGAGACACTATATTCTTGGACATAGGTGTGAAATTTATACAGATCATAAGAGTTTGAAGTATATCTTCACACAAATGGATCTGAATTTGAGGAAACGAAGATGGTTGGAGCTCATCAAAGACTATGATTTGGGGATCAAATATCATCCGAGAAAAGCCAATGTAGTGGCTGATGCTTTGAGTAAAAAAGGAGTAAGTCATCAACTCACAATTCGAGAGTTGCCATCCGAGTTATGTAAGGAGTTCGAACGGTTGAACCTTGGATTCGTAAATGAGATGGAGATGATGGAGTTAAACCCAACACTAGAGCAAGAAATTCGAGAGGCATAGACCAAGGATGAGGAAATTCAGGAAATCAAGGAAAGGACCCAAGAGGGGAGAGAATTCAGATTTGATGAGGATGAACATGGTACCTTATGGCTGGGAAAAAGGATTGTTGTGCCTAATGAGAAGCGTATTCGGGAGACGATATTAAAGGAGGCACACGACTTACCATACTCAATTCATCCTGGTTGTACAAAGATGTAAAAAGACTTGAAGACTTGCTATTGGTGGGATAACATGAAGAAGGACATAGCTTAATACATAGCATTGTGTGATGTGTGCCAACGAGTCAAGGCAGAACATCAAAGGCCAGCCGGACTATTGCAACCATTAAAGATTCTAGAGTGGAAGTGGGAAGAGATCGGTATGGACTTCATAGTTGGTTTACCATGTA
Source organism: Tuctoria greenei (assembly GCA_036927565.1). Lineage (NCBI taxonomy): Eukaryota > Viridiplantae > Streptophyta > Magnoliopsida > Poales > Poaceae > Tuctoria > Tuctoria greenei. The sequence goes on along the minus strand of JAYESD010000012.1, from coordinate 106,497,127 downwards.
CTCAGTACAGTTACGACTCAATTTGGGTAATTGTGGATCGGTTAACTAAGTCAGCTCACTTTATTCCCATCAATACCACCTATAATGGAGAGAAATTGGCGGAACTGCACATGGGAAGAATAGTATGTTTGCATGGAGTTCCAAAGAAGATAGTCTCAGATAGAGGTTCACAATTCACTTCCAGATTTTGGCAGAAATTGCATGAAGCTTTGGGAACGAGGTTAAATTTTAGTTCAGCATATCACCCTCAAATGGATGGACAAATCGAGAGGACCAATCAAATTTTAGAGGACATGTTAAGAGCTTGTGCTTTAAAGCATGGGAAAAGTTGGGACAAGAGCTTGCCATATGCAAAATTTTCATACGACAATAGTTACCAATCAAGCTTGAAAATGTCACCATATGAAGCACTTTATGGAAAGAAGTGTAGGACACCTTTATTCTGGAATGAGGCAGGAGAAACCCAAGTATTTTGGTCCGGATGTGTTGCAAGAAGCCGAAAAGCAAGTCCAAATAATTCGTGAAAACTTGAGGGCTGCCCAATCAAGACAAAAAGGCTATGCGGACAATAGGAGAAGGAAATTAACCTTTGAGGTGGGAGATTTTGTTTACCTCAAGGTGTCACCGATGAGAGGTCATAAGAGGTTTGACATAAGAGGCAAGCTAGCACCTCGATACATTGGACTCTTCAAGATTTTGGACAAAAGAGGAGAAGTAGCATATAAGTTGGAGATGCCAACTCATCTTTCAGATGTTCATGATGTCTTTCATGTCTCCCAGCTCAAAAAGTGTTTGAGAGTACCGGAAGAACAAGTGCCAATGGAAGAATTGGAACTAGAGGAAGATTTGACCTATGCCGAGCAACCAATCAAAATTTTGGAAAACAAGGAGAGGGTCACAAGGAACAAGGTTATTAGATGGTGTAAAGTTCAATGGAAGCACCACACAGCAAAAGAAGTGACGTGGGAATTGGAGGATGATCTCAAGAAGGAATTTCCCTATCTCTTCTCTTTCGCGTCAAATCTTGAGGGCGAGATTCATTTTAAGGGGGGTAGGTTTGTAACACCCTCATTTTCATGCACCATGCCCTACATACATTCATATACATGTTTAACAATAACCCACATCAAGAGGAATGAGTTTAAAATTGATTTGGAACAAAACCGCACTTAAAATGCTAAAAAGTGCGGACTAGTCCGATTTTGGTGAGGACTAGTCCGATTTCTCTCTGACTAAAAACGGACTCGTCCGTTTTTGCTGCGGACTAGTACGATTTTGCTGACTAAATTTTGTTGAATTAAATTCTAAAATTATATCTAATCATATCCAAACCTATATAAACTTATTAAAATCTATAAGAACTTGTTAATGATCATTAAAAGCAATCTATTAGCAAGTTCTACCTTGCATTTGCATCAATCATGCATGTCATGTCATATTGAGTAATATTTGTGCACTCTTTGATTGTGTTTCTTGTCTTGTATGTTTATTGTGCGGATTAGACGGATTTGCGCTAGAGAGTGCCACAGCGGATCTCCAGCACCAGGAGATTGAAGGCTTCGACCCGAACCAATTCCAAGAGCAAGGCAAGTGTCCTTGAAGCATATTGATCCTGTTTTAAAATAAATGTTTTGTTTGCAAAACTGCATGCTGTGTCAACTTGATTGGAAATCCTATGGTAGGAAGTTTACTATATTTGTTTGACCACCCTTGTCAGCTAGAATATATGGTAGAGAGTCGGGAAGGGCTTTTTACCTTTTTGCTTTGCTTAATCAACTGGGATGGGAAAACAACTATACCACTCAATTTAACTATGCATGGATGAGATTATGTTTAACATGAACTGGTTAATATGATATGGTTATGAGCAACCTGGACCCTCACATGATTAGAGGAAACTTGGTATTGGAATAATTTGTGGGATGGTATTATGGTTATGGATGGTTATGAATTGAATTCTGGTATTGAATATGGTTAATGGTATGATGATGATGGATATGGAATATGGACTAGTATTATGATAACTACTTGGATTATGATGGGTTTATTTCACATACATATAATATATTGCTTTTTCAAATGTTTTAATGTACTTTTCAGCACTCAGCCATTACTATATTCGTCATTTGAATCAGCCACATGTCATACTTTCCACACTTGCTGAGTACGACATGTACTCACTCTTGCAATTCCCCCCAACAGTTGCAGGTCAGAATTGGGAGTTTAATGGCGATAATGCGGAGTTCTAGACCGTGGCTACCATCACTTTTGCCTGTGTTGTTGATTGGAGCTGCGCTATACCCTATCGCTTATGTTGCCTAGCTGTTTAGTTTGCTTATTTAGTTTATTTCCGCTGCATTAGTTAAACTTGTTATTAATATTCATTAGAGCTTGTATTCAAGGATAATATGGTTTGTGTAATAAAAGTGGTTAATTAATCTTGTTTTGTGGTAATTTTCTGTATACTCTTTTGTGATTGCACTCGTGTATGTGTGTTGAACGTCCTGGGCACACATATGCGTTTACTTGGTTCATTTTCGGAACCGGGAGTCACAACTTCATACGTCAAGAAGTGAAGAAGTTGCTCGAAGCTGGATTCATCCAGGAAGTCTTCCACCCAAAATAGCTGGCAAATCCAGTCGTTGTACCCAAGGCCGGCGGGAAGCTTCGGACGTGTATCGACTACACAACACTGAATAAGGCATGCCCAAAGGATCCATTTCCACTACCTAGAATAGATCAGATAGTGGATTCCACCTCTGGGTATGAATTACTGTGTTTCCTAGACGCATATCCTGGGTATCATCAAATCAGAATGTTTAGGGAAGATGAAGAGCATACTGCCTTCATCACAGTAGATGGGTTATATTGTTACACTGCCATGCCATTCGGTCTCAAAAATGCTGCTTCAACGTTTGTGCGAGCTATGTACAAAACTTTTGGAGAGATCATTAGAGATGTAGTGGAAGTGTACGTCAATAACATCGTCATCAAGATCAGGAACAATGAGTCATTCCTTGACACCTTGCAAGCTGTCTTCGACAAGTTGCTTACACGCACAAAGCTGAACCCAGACAAGTGTGTCTTTGGGGTTAGCTCTGGAAAGCTTCTTGGATTCTTGGTGAACCACCGGGGAATAGAGGCGAATCTGGCGAAGATTAAAGCTATTGAAGACATGCGTCCACCAGCTCGCATCAAAGATGTCCAGAAGCTGACTAGTTGTCTAGCTGCCCTCAGCCGGTTCATCTCAAGACTGGCAGAACGGGCGCTACCCTTCTTCAAATTATTGAGGAAGTCCAGAACATTCCAATGGTCTGAAGAAGCAGAAAAGGCATTCCAAGAGCTGAAGTAGCTCCTCACCACTCTACCAACTTTGGTAGCTCCGAATCCTGGTGAGCCACTTCTGCTTGACATTTCAGCAACTGATGAAGTTGTCAGCATGGTATTGGTTGCGGAAAGACCACAACCATCTCCAGTTCAGGAATCCAGACCCCTCCGTGAAGGTCTGGAGCTACCTGAAGGCGAGTCTGGGTCCCAGCTCCCAGACCCAGATCCTCGAGGTGAGACACTAGAGGATCAACCTCCTTCAAATGAAGGAGTTACTATTGCTGAACAAGAAGATCCGGATCCATCTGGGAGGGTCCGGATCAAAGCTCCGGGTTCCTCTAGCAGGAACCGGGAAGTCCCCAAAAAAGGTTCGGACCCCTCCGGGAGGGCCCGGGTTGATGAGGAGGAAGCTCTGGGCCCCTCCGAGAGGGTCCGGACAGTCCAGCGCCCAGTATACTTCATCAGTGAAGTACTCCATGATGCCAAGACTCGGTACCTAGAGGTGCATAAGCTGCTTTACACGGTTCTTATCGCCTCTAGGAAGCTTCGTCACTACTTCCAAGCCCACAAGATTTCAGTGGTAACCTCTTATCCACTGCACACAATCTTGCATAACCCCAACTCTATTGGGAACATTGCAAAGTGGGCAGCAGAATTGGCCGAGTTCGATCTTGAATTCGTCCCAAGACAAGTGATCAAGAGTCAAGCATTGACAGACTTTGTGGCAGAACGGACCCCCTCTCCATCAAATCCTGGGGGCCCCAGTGAGCAGAAGCCAGAACCTAAGGTTCCGGTCTTCACTAAGCCTCTGTGGACTCTTTACTTTGACGGCTCCATGCAGAAGCAGGGGGCCAGAGCTGGAATCCTTCTCCTTGCTCCGACCGGGGAGAAGGTCAAATACATGGTTCACCTTGACTTCAAGGCGACCAACAACATGGTGGAGTATGAAGCACTAATCTATGGGCTCAAGGTGGCACTATCACATGGTGTCAAGCAGCTGTTGGTAAAGGGTGATTCGTAGCTCATTATAAAACAAGTCAAAGGTGAATGTTGCTGCAACAACCCCCAACAAGCTGCATATCTTCTTGAAGTCTAGAGGCTTCAGAAGGACTTCGAAATCCTGAATCTTTGCCATGTTTAGCATCTCAACAACGCTGAAGATGACGAACTCTCGACGAAAGCTTCAACCGAATCTTCGGCTCCCGACGGAACCTTCGTACGGAGATTGTCAAGACCAACAGCTCAGCCTGCCGAACTGAGCGAAGGGGGCGAGACCAGCACCTCGAAGCTGGCGGTCCCGATGGCCCTGTTACCATGGCGTCCATCAAGGGTCGTAGGTGCTGCAGGAAGCTCCGAGCAACCCAGCACACAAGACTCAAAAGCTCAAGTTAGCTCTGATGCATGGATCTCGGAGATCCGGAGCTACTTGAAAGACAACATACTTCCTGAAGACAATGTATTTGCTGACCGGATAGTCAGATTGGCTAAAAGATACACACTGGTGGAAGGGGATCTCTACCGGTGTGGTGCCAAGGGCGTCCTAATGCGGTGCATTACAAGGGAAGAAGGCCGCGAGATCCTCGCGGAAATCCATGGAGGCGAGTATGGGAACCACGCGTCTTCCCGCACGTTGGTCGGTAAAGCCTTCCGGCATGGTTTTTACTGGCCTACAGCACTCCATGATACAACCGAGCTAGTGAAGAAATGTGAAGCATGCCAGTTTCATGCGAAGCGAATTCACACACCAGCTCAACCTCTATAAATGATACCTCCGACATGGCCATTCGCTGTGTGGGGTATGGATATTTTGGGACCTTTCCCAAAAGCCGTCGAAGGTTACAAGTACATGTATGTCGCCATCGACAAGTTCACCAAGTGGCCGGAAGCAACTCCAGTTGTGACAATAAACAAGCAACCAGCTATCAATTTCTTGCAGTCCATAGTATGCAGATTTGGAGTCCCAAACAAGTTCATAACTGACAACGAGACCCAATTCACAAGTTCTGCATTCCAAGGATATTGCGAAGACCTCGGCATTCAAGTCAGCTATGCTTCCGTGGCTCACCCGGCAAGCAATGGCCAAGTTGAGAGAGAAAATGCAGAAATTCTAAAAGGACTCAAGATGCGCACATATTAGCGCTTGAAAAAACAAGGAGCCAACTGGATTGAGGAGCTTCCGCCCACCTTGTGGGCAAACAGGACAACTCCAAACCGGTCAACCGGAGAGACACCCTTCTTCCTGGTGTACGGAACTGAAGCAGTCCTTCCTCCGGAGATCACCTTGGGGTCGCTCCGGGTCCGTACCTTTGACGCAGCCACGCATGACCAGCTCCGGCGTGAAGACCTTGACCTCATTGAAGAGGGAAGGTGCCAAGCAGCTGTTCGAAATGCACGATACCAACAAGCACTCCGGTGTTATCACCGAAGGCATGTGCATAGCCGACAGCTCGAGGAAGGCGATCTGGTGCTACGGAGAATACAAACTCAAGAAGGGTTAAACAAACTTTCCCCCAACTGGGAAGGACCCTTTCAAGTGATCAAAGTATCCCGTCCCGGATGTGTTCGCTTGGCAACCGAGGATGGGACACCGCTCCCTAATCCTTGGAACATTGAGCACCTCCGTAAGTTTTACGCTTAACATCACAGAGGTGAGTCTGTAATTACATATGATGTATGTTATAGTGTCATTGTACAGAGACGGGTAGCTCCTCCGGGAGGACAGCCGGACCTTTTCAGAAAGGTCCGCAAAGTTCAAGCAACACTTGACACAGTCTCAAAACTAAAAGTGTAGCTAGCTACCCTAGGTCGAACAAGAAATGTAACACACTTAGCTTGGTTCCGTACCCTAAGAGTGTACTTGTCTCCCCTGTACCCCGGACCTATAATTAAAGACATCGATATGTGAAAACAGACTCCACATGCATTTATTTTGTACAGGCTCATTCTTTTTTATTTTTCTCTTTCTTGTCTATAACAAAGTTGTGCAATTATTAAGAAGCTTTAGCTCGAACAATTCATATATAATTCAAGTTGCATTGTTATTTCTTTCGGGTTTTAACATCGTTGAATGACCTACTTGCCTGAACGCCAAGCCAATCTAGGTCCGGAGTGTGCTATCAACTTAGCCTGGTCCTGCATCCTAAGTATGTCACTGTACCTACACCCCGACAGGCCTAAGTAAGGTGAGTCCAGAAAATGATTGGACCTGGGGAAAATAAACAAACACGCTTGATTGTATATAGAATTGCTGTCGATCTAAAATTTCATATGGGAATAGTAAGTCGCAAATGAGTTATAGATAAGAAATGGAATTTACTGTTTTTCTTGACTTCGGTGTGGAGGAAAAATGAAAATCCCATGATGATGGTGGACAATGCTGGAGCTATCAAAGCTTCGACATCCCTCAAGGGGGCCCGCCGTTGATGTTTTGAACATTGATAGTGGGCGTCGCCGGAGCTATCAAGTTCTGACAAATCCAGGGGGCCAGCCGTCAACATGAAGAAATAAAAGGAATTGAAGAAAAGATGGTAGAACGAAACCCTAATGGGGTATGCTGTCGATGCTCTACGTGTTGATGGTGGTCGCTGCCGGAGCTACTAAGCTTCGACAACCCCAGAGGGCCGACCGTTGACGCTCTACATGTTGATGGTGGTCGCTGCCGGATCTACTAAGCTCCGACGACCCCAGGGGGCCACTGCTATCGACGCAACAAAACTTTGGACCTACACTCTACAAGTTCGAAGCGCTCAAGTCTTCAACAAAATGCTACATCCTTTTGGTACATGTTTGCAATCAAATTGTGTACATCTACCAGGGAGCCAAGTAAGACAAAGGTTGAAGACAAAAAATGAAATTTATAAATTTCATTGGATTTCATTCATCTGAAGACAAGAGATTACAAAATTGGAGAAAAAAAAAGAGAAGATACAAGTGGGAGATAAAAGGAGAAAGTCCTAAGTTCTATGGAAGAACGAGGCGACCTTCTGGGCAACCTCTGACACACTGGTCTTGGTGGCGTCTCCCTCTCTGTCGATGGGACCTTCAAGCACCGGGTTTAGTGGGAAATGAGGATCCCGGCTTGTGTAGCACGTCAGCATGTATTCTGCGACGTTATGCGCAAGGGATTTTCCTTCAGTTTCCAACTGATCCGAGATGATGTCGCCCATCGCGCCGAGTTTGTTGCCAAACGAGCTCAGCGCCCCCAACGCATGGTCCAACTCCGACTCCGGATTGCCCGAACGCACGGGGCTAAAGCCCAGCGGCGCCAGGGCAACATCGGCTTTGCCCACAAAGTCCCATACTTGTTGAGACTCTGCAGCCCTTGAGCCTCGAATCTCCTCCAAGGACCTCTTGGCTGCCGCAAGCTCCAAACCCTCCTGGGCAAGGCGCTCGACCTCCTTGTCGTGCTGCAGAATCCTTTTCAAGGTCACCAAGCTCCTTCTCCCGGACGTGGATCCGGTTCTGGCGGTCAACCTGGTCTTTCTCCTGGCCTCGCACCTTCTTCTCCTTGGCAGCGACTTCAGCCTCCCTTTTGGTAAGGTCTTGTCCCCACTGCCAGGCCTTCTCCTCCTCGCTCTTGCAGAGCTCCTCCAGCTTTTTGGTGCGCTCTGCAAGGCTCTTGTCACCCAGAGCCAGCCTTTGGGCGAGCTCCTCCTCCCTCTTCACGAGGTCATCCCTCAGCTCTAAGAGTTTTTGCTCTTCCTCTTCTAGCTTTTTCTGTCGCTCGTCAAGACCCTCCCGACGCTTGACAAGGCTTTTGTGGATGGTATTGAGCTTCTCATGGCGATCATTCGTTACTTCATTAGTAGCCAGGGTTTGTTCATATATAGCCCGGGACTGGTTGTCGAGGGATCGCACCATGCTTTCCCCTCTCATCCAGCAACTGGCCCCAATACTCCATCTGGGCCTTCTCCCTCTTGACCCACTCCTTGTCGTCGGCCAGCCTTGTTTGCGCCATCCTGGTCTCAAATTGGAGTTGGTTGCGCCACCTCCTAAGAGCTTGGCGCTCCTCCTCGAGGGCCTTGCTGTCGTGATAAAATGCAAGCTGGACCCGACGAAGGCTGGAGCAGGCGTTGTCGATGGATAACGACAGGGGGATTGGCTTCGGACCTGCCGGGGTCCTCTTCGCTGACTCCAGGGTCCTCCAGAACAAAAATTGGGTCCCACTCTACAAGAGCGGTCCTCTAAGCTTCCGCAGCACTAGGGCCGCCCTCCGAGAGTGCCTCAGTCGTCGCCGAGGTAGGTCCTGCCACGGGAGTTTCTACCTCCAGAGTCAGCTCCGAAGGTCCCGCCGCCAGGTCATCATCAACTGGCCCCTCAGGCAAGGGACCAGCCGCTTCGCCTTTGCACCCCAGCTCAGGAACGGGTACCTCCGGAACTACCACCTCCGGGGCAGGTAGTGAAGACCCAGCCGGAGCTGAGGCCATCTCCGGCCCCGACGCTGGTGCTTCCTCCATTGCCAGTTCAGGCACCAGCGCTTCGACCTCAATGGCGCCTGCTGGTTTAGGCACCGGCGCTTCAACCTCCACTGGATCGGGTGTCGGCACCTCCACGTCTACTAGCTCAGGCACCGGAACTTCATCAACCGCCGGCTCCACCGTCGGGGCTTCAGTAACATCCAGCTCGAAGGCTGGAACTGCAGCTACCTCCGGCTCTGAGGCCGGAGCGTCCGTCATCAGAGCATCCAAAACCGAAGCTTCAGCCTCCGGAGCTGGTGTTGTTGGTACATCTTCATTCCCGTGGTCCGGCGCCACCATGGGAGCTTCGGGAGATGAGTCGAGGTCCAGAACCACGACAGCTGGCGCCGGAGCTGTCGTGACCTCAGCCACGACCTGGGGCGGCGCTGGAATTGGAGCCGGAGCCTCCGCCCGCACAGCATCAGCGCTGTCACAGGAACCAGAGCTTCAACCCCTTTTTTGGATACCCTGTGGATGAAGGATAAAGAAACTCAAAATATGGTTACAACAAAAATAACAAACTGAGGTAAAGAAGCAAATTTACCTTGGAAGGCTTCCGCTCCAGCTAGCGCGGAACCTTTTCGCCGGACGCTCAGAGCCCGACCTAGTCGCAACTAGTGTAGCAACACCGGAAGGCTCTTCGGAGCTTGCTGCCACCGTCAGCGATGTCTTGGTTGGGGCCCCCTCGACTGAGAAGGACCCTCGAACCTAGAGCCCTTAGCTGGCCCTGGTGCCGGAGTCACCTGGTCGGAGCTGGCGTTCCGGGGAGACGCCGATGCTGGAGTTGGTGTCGCCATCGAAGACCTCCCCCGCCGGAGAGAAGGAGCTGTTGTGGAAGGAGCGGGTCTGACGGTCCTCCCGTCAGAGTGCTTCAACTTCCTCTTTCGGTTGGAGGGCTCAGTCAACTCTTTGCCCTTGCCTATGACCACAGCTCTTTGTCTCGGGGTAGAAGCAGGACCACCCTCAGAAGCTCCGGGAATCGCCAATCTGGTGGTCGGGCGCCTCTCTACCTCACTGAGGTCGTCAAGCACCGGCATGCTCCTCCGGAGCTCCCTGCTGAACTCTGCCTCCATGTTTAGAGGGAGGAAAGCCACCGGCAGAGTTAAGGCGTCCCCCTCGATGTCAATGCCATGCTGGAACTTCTTGAGATGAAGCTCCAAAGCAGCGCCATCCAAATTGAACTTCAGACCAGTTTCAATCCGGTCATCATCCATCACGCTGTTGAGGGCCCATGCGAGTTTCTCCCTCTTCTTCAGCGGAGCCCACCTGTTGACCAGGAAGTTGCAGAAGACCATCTGGGGGGTCACCCCTCCTTCCACACATTCGCGGATCCTTGTCAAGGCAGGGTTGAAGGCCTCTGACAGCACTGGAACCACACTCCAAGGGGTCACCTAGACGATCAAGTCGAGGTCCTTACCATAGGCGAACAGTTGTCTTGATGAGTGGCAGGAAACCCAAGGGCGGCGGCCTGACAAGGAGCGCGGAACCGATACGATTTTCATATTGGGAACCAGCGACCTTCAATTGCATGAGATCCACACGCGCAAATCTCACCTGCCATGTCCAGAAGATGCCACACAGCGATGGTTTAACTACGAACTATCCCTCAACAGTACATCCAAAAACCCTTGAAGACACGGCGCAGAAATCGAAAGATGGACCCACCTCCGCAGAACGACTTAATCCAGAGGGTCTCTCCCAGAGGTGGGCTAGGGGGCCACTATCGATACCCTGTGTACCGGATACCCCTTAGAACTGCAAAGGAACTCCACCTATCTGAGTTGAAGACCTCCGAAGGCCACACGTGTTACTCGTAACTGGACCTGCCTCCCTCATATGGTTAGTCCCAGTGCCACCACGTGTATCACAAAACCTGAGCTACAATCCCTACATGGGAATGCTCCGGACCGAATACCTGTGTGGCACCCCCGGACCTAACCCCTGACAGAGGGAAGCTCCGGTACCGACATGTGTTCCACGACACCAGATCTACTCGTCCAAGACGGTAAGCTCCGAAGCTACCACGCGTCCAACCGTCGGACCTTCAACTTCAACAGGAAGATTGGTGGACCTCCAACGGCTCGGACCTTCAAGGGACATTAAAGGCTTCAAGACCTGATTATGTGTCATTAATGCTATCTTAATGACACATTATCAGAGGACCCTTAATACTAGTAACGCCTCTATTAAGGCGCGTTACCACTCTATTAAGGTAAATTAAGCATATTAAACTGTGTATTAGGCGTTAGTAACCGCTAGGGCCACATGTCGGGCCAGGCTAACGATGTAACGGTTAGCCCTTGTACTATAAAAGGACTGGCCGAGCGATACACAGGGGGACTTTTTTTGGCCTCTCTCTGGCTCAAGCTCTCATACACTCAATACAACAACAAAAACTTACCTGTGGAGTAGGGTATTACGCTCAGGTGGCTCGAACCACGTAACTCCTTGTGTCTAGAGACCATCTTGTTCTGAATCTCCGCGCGCCCCAACCGAACTAGGAAACTCCGCGAGCTACTAATAGTAGTACCGGGAGAATTGCCGAAACCAGACTTCGACACCACCATAAAGAGTGCACATATGGATCATGTGCACACTTTATGAAAATCTCAACTTTTTATAATATTTTGTGAAATCTCAATTGGTTGTCATCAATCACCAAAAAGCGGGAGATTGAAAGTGCATCTAGGAATGCCTTGTGGGTTTTGAATGATTTATGACAAGCAAATGAGATCCTAACCACTTTGTTGAGATAAGCACGTTCTAATAAGAAAATGAGCAAGGTGCCAAAAAGAAAGGAGAATTAGGAACAATGCGGAAAAGAGCTCAAGAAACAAGTGTAGTAGATCATTGTGTATGGAGTGTGTTAAGGAAACGCACCACAAGAGCTCAAGCACAAATAATCACACACATTGCACAAGTTTATACAGGACCGGACTAGTCTGACTGACCCCGGACTAGTCTGATATCTTTCTGCACAAGATCGGACAAGTCCGATATCACCACGGACTAGTCTGATGCCTCTCTGACTAGAATTGGACTAGTCCTCCAAAAACTTCACAAGTTGCACGAAATCAGACAAGTCCGATATTAGCACGGACTAGTCCGAAAAACCCTCTGACCTAAATCAAACAAGTCCTCCAAGTGCGGACTTGTCCCCAAATTCACTTAGGGTTTTACTTTTACGGACAAGTTCGATATCCATCGGACAAGTCCGCTCTCTGCCGAACTAGTCCGATATTTTGGGACACCTAGGGTTTGCTACACACAGGTGTCCACCACGAACTAGTCTGATATTCCTAAACCCTAACGGTTACTTTTGGGAACCCCATATAAATAGGTGTACACGACCTATCTTTCATAACACTCGACCCCCTGCGCCGTCACACCTCCCAAGAGCCTCAAAAACACATCTCTCCACAAAATCAAATGCAGCAAAGATCAATCCCTTCAGGATACACTTTGGATCATTGGAGAGACACGGTTCATCACTCATTGAGCTCTTGGTTTGTTTCCCTAACACACTCCTGTGGTTTTCATTGTGATCTTTCGAGTGTGTTCTTGGTGGTGTTCTTGTTGTAATCTTGGGGATCCCTCAACGTGTGAGAAGGCCCCTTAAATTTGGTTATTTGCCCTTTGTGATAAGTGAAGAGGATTGGCCTCCGTGGCGATCCGACTAGGGTAGGGTTGGAGAAGTCCCGATCCTTTTGTAGACTCCTCAACGTTGATGTAGGTTGCCTCTGTGGGAACCGAACCACGGGATAAAGTGCTTGTGTTCTTACTTTGCGCACATCGTTCTTATACTTTATATCAATCTAGGGTTTCAATTAATCTTGCTTACTTTACGTTGAAACATTGAATATAAGATTGACTTGTGGTACATCCTAGTTCATAATTGTGTAACACTTCAATTACAAGTATATTTCTGCTGCATACATCCTAGGATCAAGATAATTGTTGACGACTGTTATATACCATTTTCATCCAAAATTTAACTCAATTATGTGAAGGATTTGTCCTTTCTTGCACACATCACCTTTCTATCTAACCCAATTCCACTTGGACTTGGAGAAATATGTGTATGCAGGAAATGAGGAAATGTAGAGGGACCAATCCTATAAAATATCATCCCAGCTAATCAGGCGATGACATCAATGGGACCCACCTGGCAGCCACCTGGAGAAAGCACACGAGAAACGGTGCAATGAACAGGTCAGTCGAACCAGGGGGCCGGCCGACCTAGTCTTTGCACCAAACTCGGTCAGCCTCCACATGTTGGCTCCTCCCGACTCCCTGGAGTCAATGGTGACTGATTTGCGCGCTTTTGGTGGCGGGAACCGACCTCAACACTATTATAAATAGTACCCCCTACCCCTCACTTCAACACACACCACTTGGACATCATTCTATTGTATACACTATCTTCCATAGTCCTTAGAGGAGTTAGGATGTAGAGAGGAGAGCCTCTAGTCCCAAGTCCAAATTGGGAAAGGAGTAGTAGGAGCCTCTCTTCCCAATTCCACATTGGGAAAGGTATGGCTTATGTATTCCTTCTTGTATTTGTGACTTTGTGCTCAATAAAGATATTATCTTTAGTCTTCTTTTATACGTAAACTTGGACAAAGCGTTTCTTGTTTGATTGTGGAGTCCATGTATGTGGAAGGTATAGTCTTTATGATTTCACTCTCATGATCACATCTTATGGTCATAAACACTATAGACCCCCACTATAGTCTATGTAGTTATGATATGATTATGTTAATATGAATGAATTATGCTATGCTTCAACATTGGTTCAATGATGTTTAGGTTAGTCATTGCCTTAGGATGGCTTGTGCCATGGCTCCTAAGGTATTTGCTTAGTATGCTAGCATGGTACTAGGGTATTTAAGTAGCGTTGGATGTCTCGTAGACCCACAGATTGAAGAGGTAGGCAGTAGGTGGTGACAGCCCTATCTGTCCTTTGTAATCCTCCACGTTCGGATATGCCTCAGGCTCTTGGTGGGAGTCACCCTAGTATTGCTAGGGGTAAGCCCATGTCTGATGTGTTGAATAGCATTGCATAGGAATTCATCATTGACATGACCATTAGTATCTACCTTAGGCTATGTATATGTATTAGGAGCATTGTAGGAGCAACTCTCTAACACTCAATCCAATCTCCCTCTAGGACCCATTTTACCCTTGTTTGTTTTCTCCTTTGTGTGAAAATAGGGTAGTGTTGGCCAACCCATTGTATGGGATGGCCAACGAGAACGCAAATGCTCAACTGCAAGATGATTCAAAGCATACCTCAACAAATGTCCGCTGGGCAACACCATTGCCTATTGCGGAAGAATTTCAGCTTTCAGTAGGAGCCAAAGTCATCCATACCCAAGCTTGGGGGAGGCTCCAAGAGTTCTTCTTGGTTTGCCTCCACCATGGGATGGATAGTTGGCTCTTCATCCAACACTCGTGTCATGGGTTGGTTCCACCAATCCATGACCACATACATGCTGGAGCTGAAGGAGTCCTATTCTCATTCATCATGGATGAGAAGAAGGTCTCCACTCAAGGGGTGAATTGAAGAATGCTCGAGTTCCCATAGCTTGTCATGCACACCACTTCACAAGGTTGATACGCTAGTTATGGAACTACACATCCCATTGAAGTGTCATGAATATCCAAGTCGTTGGAGATTTGTTTGGATAATCCATGTCGTGGATATTCACATGATTTGTGAAAATCCATGTCATCATGGGACATGTGGGAATTATTTCCCTAAGACCCATGAGGAACTTTTTCAAACAACAACTCCAATGGCTACCATTGACATGGAGGTCAAGGGTGGAATTAACATCACCCTTGTATTCAAGGAGGCTATGGCTTTCCAAGGGATTTAAGTTCAACTAGCCTACCTTGAAGTATCTTGGCCAAGCAGAAATCAAGACAACATTCACATGAAGATCTTGGCCAAGGACAAGAACTTAAGGAGCATTCAAATTCCAAGATATCCCACATCACTTGTTGGAATTCCCACACTTCAACCAAACCCATTCAACCTAGGGCAAGTGACATTGTGGATGAAGCGTTTCTTGTTTGATTGTGGAGTCCACATGTCATCATGCCCAAGGAAGCCTTTGACCCATGATCAAGGTATGGGTTGATTCAATGGAATATCAATATGGTCAGAGTGGCACCCCTGAGAAGGACAAAGCCTCACCATGCTCATGAAGGAATACATTAAAGAGGGATAACCTGTCGCTACAACAACATGTCTATATCAATACAACGGGGAGAGGCTAGGGCCACCATGTGGCCCACATGACCAAATGACAGCCAAATGGGTTTGGCATGTCAAAACAGAAGAAATCGTCCACATCTTCAACTCCAGGATTGGACAACAAATCATCGCGCTGAACAGAACGGAGGTAAGTCCTACTCATCAGACTTCAAAAATCAGGTGAGTCCTTGCCAATAGGTTAATTGGTAGTTATCTCATATTTGTTTTCCAAATTGCATCAACCCTTGCATTTACATATTTGAAATTACACACTTGCATGTTGGAAAATAAAATTTCCAACCATCATGAAACTAAAAATTTGAATTAGGGGAGAAATTTAATTGGATATGAACTACGTGCATGACCGCTTGAATTTATCTTCCTAGTTCAAACCAAAAAGATTTGCTCTGACCCTCATTGCATTTACAAATTATTTCAAGCTGGGCAAAATAATTTGAAAATTGGGTTTGATTTGCTTTTGGCTAACGTAACCCATTTTCGAGTTGTTTTGTGTGTTCTTGATTAAAGTGCAGCTAGGTCAAAATTGTGAAGAGGTGGTATGGAAATAAAGTGGAAGGTTTCATCAAGCTCAAGTCACCATTGGGAGGATTTGAGAACACTTCTCTCCTTCAAACTCATTTTGAGTTTGAGGAAGAGAATTGTTCAAGATGATGACCCAATGGAGGAGCCAGAACCAAATCCATTGCCAAATCCATTCTCAACTTGGCATTTGACATCAACCATCAAGCCTACGCCAAAAATCAAGGTTGTGAGTTTCTCACACAAAGACCTTCGTCACCAACTGTTCTTCAAATGAGGTATGAGTTTAGAATTTTTTATTGTTTGGTTTTCCATAGAATTGAATGTATTTGCTTGCATTTGTGAGGAAGGTTGACACTTCCTCATCATTCAATTCTCAAGCATCCTCAGAAGAGTAAGCGTGGGTATTGACTTTTGGATCTCCAAGAGGAAATCCCACCTTACTTGGAAAAATCTCAAACAAGTACCTAGAATCCTTTAAGGATTGTTTTGTAAACTTAGTCATTTTTGTCGAGGTTTAGAAAACAAAACTTTTGGGCATGAATTAATTGGTGAATTGGCATATAGGAACTTGGGCATAGTAACAGCCTGTAACACCCTCATTTTCATGCATCATGCCTTGCATATACTCATATACATGTTTAACATTAACCCACATAAAGAGGAACGAGTTTAAAATTGATTTGGAACAAAACTGCACTAAAAATGCAGGAAAGTGCGGACTAGTCCGATTTTACTTAGGACCAGTCCGATTTCTCTCTGACTAAAAACGGACTTGTCCGTTTTTGCTGCGGACTAGTCCGATTTTGCCTCAGGAAATCTTCGGACTTGTCTGATTTTGTGCGGACTAGTCCAATATTCCAAGAATCCTTGAAAAATTGCTAAGTCCTTGGACTTTTCCGGACTAGTCCGGTGTTCCAGCGGACTTGTCCAATTTCCTCTCTGTTTAAAGTCAGACTTGTCCGATTTTTGGCCAGACTTGTCCGATTTTCTCTCTGAACGACTTCGGACTAGTCCGGTCCTTTTCGGACTTGTCTGATATTTTGTGACTCTGAGTTGATCTTTTGTTTTACGACTTGTTTCTTGGGTTTCATGTTAAGTGGGCCTAGGGATGTCGTGCCTAACTCTTTTAGAGCCCATGTGGGACTCTAAACCGGCCTCTACTCATCCCAAACTCGAAATCCATCTAACCCTAGCCTCCACCTCTATATAAACAACCCAACCCTTTGGCTTGACATCTATTTGCCACTTTTCCACCCCACCCAAACCCTAGTTCGTGGGGAGCCACCATCAAGGAGGGAGGAGAAGATCCCAAGCAAGAAGAAGAAGAGGAGGAAACGAAAGAGGATCAAGATCTCCACCAAGTTTCGTTCTTCATCACCAATTCATCTCCAAGTTCATCACCAACCCTGGATCACCAAGATCCAAGTGCTACCTCCAAGTTTCTTGATTCATTAGAGTCCTAAACACCTGATATACCTTCTATTATATTTTCCTTACGTGAACTCAACCCCTAATCTCCAAATTTATGTCGATCTAGAAAACCCTAAATCTGTTGATCTCATAAAGTGCGGACTTGTCCGGTCCCTAGCGGACTAGTCCGATCTTTCTGGTTAAATTCTATTGAATTAATTCTAAAATTTGATCTAATCACATCCAAACCTGTATAAACTTGTTAAAAGCTATTAAAACTAGTTAGTGATCATTTAAAGCAATCTATTAACAAGTTCTACCTTGCATTTGCATAAATCATGCATGTCATGACATATTGAGTAATATTTGTGCACTCTTTGATTGTGTTTCTTGTTTGTATGTCTATTGTGTGGATTATATGGAGTTGCGCTAGAGAGTGTCGCGGAGGATCTACAACACCAAGAGTTTGAAGGCTTTGATCCTAATCAACAGCAAGAGCAAGGCAAGTGTCCTTGAAGCATATTGATCCTGTTTTAAAATAAATGTTTTGTTTGCAAACTACATGCTTCTGTCAATTTGATGGGAATCCTATGTTAGGAAGTTTACTAGCGTTGTTTGACCACCCTTATCGCCTGTAATTTATGGTAGAGAGTCGGGATGGGCTTCTTACCTTTTTGCTTCGCTTAATTAACTGAGATGGGAGAACAACACTACACATTTAATTAAGCATTAATGATATTTTGGTTAATGTGAACTGGTCAATATGATATGGTAATGGGTGATATAAGCAAGCCTGCTATGTGGATGGGTTGGATGTTATGGTGGTTTGCTTGCTTTATATCTAAGGACTGGTTCATGCGAGAATAAGTCAGGACTACAGTTCCACCACGAGGCCAAGTATGGGTGCGGCATAGCTGATTAATTAGGGCTTTGCTAGTGCTGTTTGGACCATTGTGGATGCTCGGGGAAGGGGTAGTCGGAATTGGGTTTGTTGATGATTGGTGGGACTACCCTGGGATCCAAATGGCTCAAGAGGGGGCCCTTGGTTGAAGATGTGCTCTGTAGGAGATATCGCCACCGATGAAACCTCAGTGGGGTCTAAATAGGCTAGTAATCACTTTGTAAAGGCTATTTTGTGATCTCTTGGCCATACACCAAAGGAAGTGTAATTGGCATAAGAGAGGTTTTTTTAGTCGCCGACGGGTGATGAAATCACAAACACGTGGGTAAAGTGGTACAAACTCTGCAGAGTTAAATAAAACTATCATGATAGCCGTACTCCCGGTTATGAGCACCTGGACAACTTCCATGATTAGAGGGAAATTGGGATTTGGGATAGTTATGGTTGGTATTATGGTTATGGATTAATTTCTGGTATTGAATATGGTTATTGGCAAATGGTGAAATCTGGAATTATGGATGAGGATGGTGAATTATGGACTGGTATTATGATATTACTTATGATTATGATGGTTTGTAAGATCGAAGATCACGTGAAAAGCTACCAGAGGGGGGGTGAATGGTAGATTTAAAAATCTTACGCGGCGGAAACAATTAAACCCCAACCCCTTCGGCAGAAAAATGATCTGTTAAAAAAATCGTGTGTGAGACTAATCTAAACGTGTTTCACCATGACAAAAGTGATAGATATCAGAGAGAATCAAGTCAAGAAGACAACACAACAAGAATCACTCAAATCCGTCGAGAAAAACTCAAGTTATGATCGAAAGATCAAACAAAGGTCAATCTGTTCTACCCCAGAAAAAAACAGTTCTGGAACGTTGCAAAGAAACTCGTGTAGATCATAGACCACAAATACAATGACCGTGAGATTTTGAAAGTTGATACATAATCAAGTTGTGAAGACAAAAAAAAATAATCACGTCAATTGGATCTGTAAAACTCGAGTTATGATAAAACCACCGACGAAAGGTAGTGCCGTCCAGAAACTCGACGAGTAAAACTTGTTTGGAACAAGTCGGACGAACAAGGAATAAAAGTTCCTTCAAACTAAGAATTTTATTAAATAGAACACAAGAGGAACAACCCCAGAGTCGTGCACCAGGAGCTCTGGGCTCCCTTGCTTATATAACCAGCTCGAAAGCCAACTCAACTCAAATCAGAAATCTAATCCTACTCTGTTCACGAATCATAACTTTCCATAACTGCTTAGGATTCTTCTATACGCAGATAGAAGCAATCTTAAGACTTCTAAACACCTTAGCAACGTATCCCACATTCCTAAACAACTCAAAATTCGTGACCCACATGAAATCTTATCATAACCGACTCAAATCTTTCCATATTTGAGTCAAATCCGACTCAGCCGCAACCTGAGTCCATAACCTAGACGGTTGGACCTTTCCGACCAACTCTTTACGTCCACATCTCTTCATCACGTCTCAGAACCATGTAGCAACGTCCATGAACTCTTTGCACACGTGCAAACATCTTCCAATGACGTCCACGATACCTTCACATGCATTGTTCTTGATTCAATCATGTTGTGCAACCTCCTGATCAGCTCAACCACAATTCCTCCTGAATTTGGTTGTTGGAACCTCATCTCCTCCCTGAGACTAGTCCAATGGATCCCATCACCAGCCATGTCTTGAACTCATGCAACACCTGCACATGAATAAACAACCAATCCATACGAGCCCAAGTCCTCGACTTGACTCAAGTTAGTTCCGAACACAACACCTTACGTGAGAACCTCACATAAGCATGTTGCAAAACCACAGTAACACGATATCATCCTTGTCAACCAAAAACGCACCAAAGACTTAGCAAATGAATACTAAGCAATCTTTCCAGAGATGTAAAGCAAGTACGAAACATTGCAAATGAAAAACCGAAGCATTGTGGTCAAGTTCCGGACCTTGCCAGAGCAACCCGGCCCTTGAGCCGGAGCTAACAAAAGCTAGTAGAACCTAGCGTCGGAACTTACAAAAACTAGTCGGAACTAGTAAACCCAAAAGTCAGATCTAGAAAAATCAACTCGGAGCATAGCCAAAACACGCCGGAGCTATCAAAGACATGTCGGAGCTAAATACAAAACTCACCAGAGCTAACCAAAACTAGCAGGACCTTAATACAAAGGTGTTTTGGTGATATTCAAAACTTTTATCGTCAAAGCAAGTGTATTCACTACAAGCGAATGTATTCAGCACACATAGGTCGTACAATCTCCCCCTTGATGAATGCATTGGCAACACCATTTAAAATCCGAACATTGGCTTATTCACATAGAAGTTTTGAAGGAAATTTATCCCCCTTTGTAAATCAAAAGTAAAATTAGAAGAAAATCCAAAAATTATCCCATATTATCTCTCCCCCTTTATTATCTCTCCTTATGCACATATTCTCTTTCTCTTCATGCTTTTCTCTCCCCCTTTGACAATGTATTCAGCAAGTCATGAGCATATAAACAAATTATCTTTCCCCCTTTAGTTGTTATGAGCATATTATAACATATACATATAAACAAAGCTCATTCAAGTCATACTATCATGTACCTTACATTATCACATCAATGAGATACATAAAGTAGTGTAAGCCATGCTAGAGATCAAATGTAATTTTTCAATTTAAGCAAGTCATGATCTCACAAACTTAACTATTTTAAAACCTGAAATCATGACACTAGTTGCTGCATTTTATTATTTTTCAAAGCATAAATTTAGATCATATGATATTTGCAAGAGATTATATGTGCATCTGCCTTATTCTAACCAACCAAGCCAAGCCTATGTCATTTGACAATCAGAAGCTTAAGGACATGGTTTTAGTCATACACAACTTCTTCCATGTTCATATCTAAGTGGAATGATAAGCCATCTCAAAAGAAGAAGTGCGATGCATGCATATTCTCTTGATGTTTTCTTAATTTATATTTGTTCATAAAAACTCAACATGTGAGTTGATTACTTGATTAATTCTTAATGATTAAAAGCACTTGTGAACATGTAACAAGTTCAAAACAGTAAGAAAGTTCGACCATGACCAGTTTTAGTGTAAGTAATTATTCCAATTACTAGACATGGCAAAAACTACAAAATGTATAACACGAGTAATGTAGTAAGAACTTTCAACATGTAAAAGGAATCACAAAGTCATATATGTATGAAATACTATGCTCATATTATTTTATTTTCAGATTCACACATAGACTTCCAAAGTTTCAAAACTCCCCCTCAATTTAATCCATGAGGATGCATAACCCCTATTTCACTATGAATGTAACAAAAACGAGTGAAATCCAAAGGTTTTGTAAAAATGTCAGCCAATTGTTGTTCAGTATCTACATGGTGAAGCACAATGTTTCCTTTTTCAACATTATCTCGGAGAAAGTGATACCTAATGTCAATGTGCTTAGTTCTAGAATGTTGCACGGGGTTTTTAGCAATGCAAATGGCACTAGTGTTATCACAGAACAGTGGAACACTATCTAGATCAACCCCATAGTCCTTAAGTGTTTGAACAATCCAAAGAATTTGTGAGCAAGCACTAGCAGCAGCTACATATTCAGATTCGGCTGTGGATTGTGCAACTGAATTTTGTTTTCTAGAGGACCAAGCAACAAGAGAATTACCAAGAAAATGACAAGCACCGGAAGTACTTTTCCTATCAATCCTACAACCCCCAAAATCAGCATCCGAAAAAGCTTTCAAAGTAACAGTTGAGGAAGAAGGAAGAAAAATGCTAAATTCTTGAGTTCCATGTAAGTACCTGAGAATCCTTTTGACGGCTTGACGATGTGAAGCACGTGGGGAGGCTTGAAACCGTGCACAAATACATACGCTGAATTGTTTGTCTGGTCTTGGTGTCGTGAGGTATAAAAGTGATCTGATCATGCTTCTATATTCTTTTTGATCCACGGGTTCACCATCTTCATCAAGTTCAAGTGTTTTTGCTGTTCCCATTGGTGTCCGAAGAGGCTTGCTTTTGTCCATGTTGAAGCGCCTTAGGAGGTCTTTTGTATACTTCGTTGGATGCACAAAGGTACCCTCCTTGGTTTGCTTGATTTGCAGCCCCAAAAAGTAAGTTAGTTCACCCATCATACTCATTTCAAATTCGGAACTCATCATTGCTGAAAACTTGGACACAAGATCATGAGAAGCACAACCAAAGATAATATCATCCACATACACTTGAACGAATAATGAGTCATTGCCATGCTTAAGCACAAAAAGAGTTTTATCAACCTTGCCCATGGTAAACCCTTTTTCAAGTAAGAATGTTTTTAACCTATCATACCATGCTCTAGGGGCTTGTTTGAGACCGTACAAGGCTTTGGATAGTTTGTAAACATGATTAGGAAAATCTGGATTTTCAAAACCCAGTGGTTGACATAAACCTCCTCATCGATGTAGCCATTAAGAAAAGCATTTTTAACATCCATTTGATATAGCTTAAAACCTTTAGATGTAGCAAAAGCTAACAAAATTCTTATGCCTTCTAATCTAGCAACAGGAGCAAAAGTTTCATCAAAATCTAGACCTTCAACTTGAGTGAAACCTTGAGCAACCAACCTAGCCTTATTCCTAACCACAACCCCATCCTCACTTTGTTTATTTTTAAATACCCATTTAGTTCTAATTAAAGTGTGACCTTGAGGTGGAGGTACAAGTTTCCAAACATTATTTCTTTCAAAATTTTCTAACTCTTCTTGCATGGCAATAATCCAAGATTCATTAGTGAGTGCGTGTGATATATCTTTGGGTTCAAAAGAAGCAACAAAAGCAGAATGAGCATAAGAGTTTGGATCGCAAAACCTGGACTGTGTGAGTCGTTCGTGCAAGCTTCCAATCATATGTTGTGGGGGATGATCTTTGTAAAACCATAGGGGAATAGATGTCTCACAAGCTTCTTCTTCTTCATGTTCATCACAAATCGATGAGCTTGTGACTTGAGGATGATTTGAATCAGCATTGACGGTTGCCGGTGCTGGTTGAGAATTAACATCCGGAGCTGAACCAAAGTCTTTAGCTGCTGAATTTTTGGGCAGCAGCTCCAATTCTTCCTCATCTTCAACAAAAATGTTCTCCCCCTGCGGATATGGATCTGTACCTGCAATGTTTGAGCTAGTACCTGAGCTAGCTTTATCAAAAGACACTTCACAAGTCTCCACAATTTTGTTAGTGTCAAGTAAAAGCACACAATAGCCTCTAGTATGAGATGGATAACCAAGAAACATGCCATCAATGGATCTAGGTTCAAATTTATCAATATTACCATGTTTCTTAACAAAGCATTTGCAACCAAAGACGCAAGAAAACATGATTTGAGACATAACAAGCGGTTGTAATCGCATCAGCCCAAAATTTCCTAGGAGTTTGATATTCATCAAGCATAGTCCTAGCCATCTCAACTAAGGTTCTGTTCTTTCTTTCTACAACACCGTTTTGTTGAGGTACATATGGTGAAGAAAATTGATGATCTATTCTATTTTCAGCACAAAAGTGATCAAAAGATTGATTTTTAAATTCAGTTCCGTTATCACTTCTAATTGCTTTTAAAGATCCTGGGTGATCAATTGATAATCTGAGAAATAAAGTTCTAAAGTGACTAAAAACTTCATTCTTATACGCCATAAAGTAAACCCAAGAGTATCTAGAATAATCATCAACAATCACAAGTACATACCATTTACCTCTGAAGGATTGAACACGTGAAGGTCCTATAATGTCAAGATGCAAAAGTTGACATAGTTCAGTTGTCATGATCATTGTGAGAGGAGTATGTGAACCTGCAACCATCTTAGCATGTCTACAAGAAGAGCACACAATTTCTTTGACCCCTTTAAGCTTAGGCAGCCCACGTATGCGATCAAGAGCACTAACACACGTTAGGTGATCAAAGCCTACGTGACCAAGTCTACGATGCCAAAAATATAGGTCCTTTGAATCATTAACAACTAGACACCTATGCTTAGAGGAAGACATATCAAAATCAGCTTTAAAAACTCTTCCAAACTGAGACATGTTAAAAATAAGCTCACTATTTGAACTTACAACTTTGCAGCAATTTTTATTGAAAATAATTTCCAGATTTTCATCTAGCAATTGTGAAACAGAAAGCAAGTTGTATTTCAAATTTTTGACAAGTGCCACATCCTTCAAAGTGTAGTGATCATTTACTCTAACTGAACCCTTAGCAATTATAGGAGTTGAAGAATTATCGGCAAAAGTAACATTCTCTACATGTGACACAAAAGAGAGGGAGGAGAACCAATCTTTGTTACCGGTCATGTGGCGTGAGCAACCTGAATCCACAATCCAAATGTTCTCCTTCCTCAAACGTGTAACCTACATAAAAGCACAATACGTCGATGACTCAATACTGGGGTTAGTCAAAAGGCATTTAGGAATCTAGTACTGAGTCACGCGACATGCAGTAGGAAAAACACACGAAAGCTGAGACAAAACAGCAGATTTATGAGTCAAAGTTTGAGATTTTTTATTCTTAAATACCGACCTATAAGGTGTTACTTGTGTAGCACAAAAATCAGTAGCTCCGGAGGCAAAAACAGAAGGTCCGAAGGTAAACTTTGAATGTTTTTGACTCAAAACAGCAGGTTGTACATTCAGTTCAATGTGTGCAGCAAATTTTGCATGAAAGTTATGAGATCTAGCAACCATTCTTTCCCTTTTCTGTTGTTTAGCTAGTCTATAACAAAAATCTATGACATGACCATCTCTACCACAGAAGGTACAATGAAATTTAACTTTGTGTTCATGTCTAGATGAGCAAGCAATATTTTTATTTGAAACCGAATGAGGCAACACTCCTGCAGATTTGAAAACCACTCCTTTTTGTTTAGGAACTGTTTGAATCAAACCACTTCCTAATGACTTTACAATTTTAGGTGGATGTGCCTTAGCATGAGCATGAGAATCAAAACCTAAACCAGTTTTATTATTGTAAGACTTGGTAGAATTCAGCAGCAAGTTTAGGTTCTTATTCCCATTACAAAACCGATCTAATGTCCTATGCATGTCATCAAGTTTATTGGACAGATCAAGGCAATTTTCACATGAAGTTTTTCCTTTTAGTTTGCAATTGGAACAAAATTTAACTTCATGAGAACATAGAGCATTGTTCAATATAGAAATTTCATTCATAGCATCCTGTAGTTTCTTATCAAGATCCTCACAAGTAGAACAATGCAAATCAATTGTAGAACAGCTAGCATCTTTCAAGTTTTTATCATTAAGTGCAGCAAGCTCTTTGTTCTTTTCAATTTCTAACTCAAGTTTATCAAGTGTGGAGGTGTGCGCACTTCTTAATGAGGACAATTGTTCATATATTAAATCACATGAGGAACATGCATCATCACTAGGAATCAAAGTTTTTAAATGATTGATTTCAGATTCTAGTGATTCAATTTTAGCAGCACTATCCCTAAGCTTTTTGTCCTTTTTCTTAACAATAACAGTGGCACGAGAAATAGCATCATACATTTCTTCGCAAGTAGGACATACCTCTTCATTGTCGCTGTTGTGTTCTGCCTCCTCCTGACTTGATCTTGATCTTGTTTTGCCCGCCATGAAGCATAAGTTGGCCAGATCGTCATCATCTTCATCACTTTCAAAGTCTACATCACTTGAACTAAGTTCTTGAAGTGCTGAGATAAAACTGCTCACCCATTGACGTCCTATAAAACCCTTCTTTTTCTTCATATCTTTTGCAGAGGAGTGCTTTGTTCTTGTTTTCTTTTCATCCCGGGAAGTAGGACCTGAAAGGTTAGGGCAATCTGAACGAAAATGTCATGTCTTACCACATTCAAAGCATCATTGAGGTCCGGATCTTCCTCTCCTTCTAGTTCTCACATTTTACAATGCTTTTGAGAACCGGGTAGAGATGAACGCTAGCTCCTCCTCTGGAAACTCCTCAATCTGTTCAAGGGTTAAAGAGGACAGCAAAGCAAGTGTACCACAAGATGATGTTTGACCGGAACTAGGCATGTACCTTGAGAAACAAAATCAATAGACTTGTTGGGGTTCTTACGTGAGATTATGTCAATTTCATGAGTTTTTAACTTGGAATATAGCACATATAAAGTAAGTGAACTCATGACAGTAGATTCACGAATAGATGTGACTTTCATCTCCCAAATTGACATATCTAATGCACTTAGCAATTGCCTAGCATTTTCAGCATCAGAAAAGTTAACATTGACACTACGCAGATTGCTGAGAATTTTATTAAAGCGAGCGAAAAGATCATCGATAGACTCAACGGGTTGCATCTCGAAACGCATATATTCCTTTTTGAACATATCTTGTATTACCTCCTTGATTGTGTTGGAGCCTTCATTATAATCACAGAGAGCTCTCCAAACATCGTATGCTGGCCGGAGGTGCGCGACACGATCGAAGTCGCTTTGAGTGAGTCCTTGGATGGTCAAGTTTCGGGCTTTGTTGTTGTTGTCGATGTCCCGTAGATTCGTAGCTGTAACTTGATCGTTTGACGGCACATCATAAGGCTTGTACAACTTTTCTCATATGGCAAAGCCTTGCGCCTGGATGAAAGCCTCCATGCATACCTTCCAAACCTGAAAATCAATACCAGCGCACACAAGGTTTAGCAGAGTACTTCTCCATGATGATTAGTCAAAAACACGCGCAAATCACAAAGATTAGAGCACTGTGGCTCTGATACCAATTGTAGGATCGAAGAGCACGTGAAAATCTACCAGAGGAGGGTGAATGGTAGATTTAAAAATCTTACGCAGCGGAAACAATTAAACCCCAACCCCTTCGGCGGAAAAATGATATGTTAAAGAAATCATGTGTGAGACTAATATAAACATGTTTCACCGTGACGAAAGTGATAGATATCAGAGAGAATCAAGTCACAAAGACAACACAACAAGAATCACTCAAATCCGTCGAGAAAAACTCAAGTTATGATCGAAAGATCAAACAAAAATCAATCTGTTCTACCCGAGAAAAAAAAAACAGTTCTGGAACGCTGCAAAGAAACTCGTGTAGATCATAGACCACTACTCCAATGACCATAAAATTTTGATAGATGATAGATAATCAATTTGTGAAGACAAAAAAAAAGAATCACGTCAATTGGATCTGTAAAACTCAAGTTATGATAAAACCACCGACGAAAGGTAGTGCTGTCCAGAAACTCGACAAGTAAAACTTGTCTGGAACAAGTCGGACGAACAAGGCACAAAATTTCCTTCAAACTATGAATTTTATTCAATAGAACACAAGAGGAACAGCCCCAAAGTCGTGCACCACGAGCTCTGGGCTCCCTTTCTTATATAACCAGCTCGAAAGCCAACTCAACTCAAATCAGGAACCTAATCCTACTATGTTCACGAATCGTAACTTTCCATAACTGCTTAGGATTTTTCTATACGCAGATAGAAGCAATCTTAAGACTTGCAAAAACCTTAGGAACGTATCCCTCATTCCTAAACAACTCAAATTAGTGACCCACACAAAATCTTATCATAACCAACTCAAATCTTTCCATATTTGATTCAAATCCGACTCAGCCACAGCCTAAGTCCATAACCTAGACGGTTGGACCTTTCCGACCAACTCTTTACGTCCACATATCTTCATCACGTCTCGGAACCATGTAGCCACGTCCATGCACTCCTTGCACACGTGCAAACATCTTCCAATGACGTCCACGATACCTTCACATGCATTGTTCTTGATTCAATCATGTTGCGCAACCTCCTGATCAGCTCAACCACAATTCCTCCTGAATTTGGTTGTTGGAACCTCATCTCCTCCCTGATACTAGTCCAATGGATCCCATCACCAGCCATGTCTTGAACTCAAGCAACACCTGCACATGAATAAACAACCAATCCATACGAGCCCAAGTCCTCGACTTGACTCAAGTTAGTTCCAAACACAACACCTTACATGAGAACCTCACATAAGCATGTTGCAAAACCACAGTAACACGATATCATCCTTGTGAACCAAAAATGCACCAAAGACTTAGCAAATGAATACTAAGCAATCTTTCCAGAGATGTAAAGCAAGTACGAAACATTGCAAATGAAAAACAGAAGCATTGCGGTCAAGTTCCGAACCTTGCCAGAGCAACCCGGACCTTGAGTCAGAGCTAACAAAAGCTAGTAGAACCTAGCGCTGGAACTTACCAAAACTAGTTGGAACTAGTAAACCCAAAAGTCAGAGCAAGAAAAATCAACTCGGAGCTTAGCAAAAACACGCCGGAGCTATCAAAGACATGTCGGAGCTAAAGACAAAACTCACCGGAGCTAATTAAAACTAGCAGGACCTTAATACAAAGGTGTTTTGGTGATATTCAAAACTTTTATCATCAAAGCAAGTGTATTCACTACAAGCCAATGTATTCAGCACACATAGGTCTTACATGGGTTTATTTCACATACATGTAATATATTGCTTTTCAAATGTTTTAATGTACTTTTGAGCACTTTGCCATTATTATTGTCGTCATTTGAATCAGCCACATGTCATACTTTCCACACTTGCTGAGTACAACATGTACTCACTCTTGCAATCCCCCCCAACAGTTGCAGGTCAGGATTGGGAGTTTAATGGCGATAATGCGGAGTTCTAGGCCGTGTCTACCGTTAGCTTGCCTGTGGTGTTGTTGGAGCTGCGCTATCCCTTATGCTTAGTTTGCTTAATTAGTTTATTTTCGCTGCATTAGTTGAACTTGTCATTAATGTTCATTAGAGCTTGTATTCAAGGATAATATGGTTTGTGTAATAAAATTTGGTTAATTAATCTTGTTCTGTGGTAATTTTCTATATACTCTTTTGTGATTGCACTCGTGTATGTGTGATGAACATCCTGGGCACACATATGCGTTAGCTTGGTTCTTTTTCAGAACCGGGCATCAAAGATTGGTATCAGAGCCACAAGCTGACCGTAGGATGCAGCCTAGGTAGAATGGACACTTAAGAGCACATAGGAGCACTCAGAAATCGATGTGTTTTTGCTTGGAGTGTTGTTTGCTATATATATTGCTTGCTTGTGTGCTAATAGAGGATTTTGGGATGCTTTAGCATTGCCATGTCCATGTAGGCTAGTTAGTTGCCTAGTTTGATATCCCTTGATGCATATAGTTGGGGACGTTTCTGAATTCTTACCTATTGCTTTTCTTCAGATGGTGAGGACTCACAACCAAAGGGATGGCAATGATGAGGACGAGAACAATGGAGTGCCTTAGAACAACAATGGACAAGGATCTACTCAGGGAGCTATCAACATTGAGCAGCTATTGGCTATGCAAAACCAGCTCATGCAGACCATGATACAAACTATGGGACAGCTGCAGGCTGGCAACATCAACAATCAGCCCCACATGCCTCCACCGCCACCCCCGCCTCCTCATCACCGAATGTGAGAGTTTATGAGGACTAGACCACCGACCTTTGCTCAAGCTACCGACCCTATGGATGCGGATGATTGGCTCAAGTCCGTGGAGAAGAAGCTAGCTATTGTCCAATGTAATGACCGGGAGAAGGTGCTATTTGCTTCTCATCAACTAGTTGGGGCAGCTGCGGATTGGTGGGATTCTGATTGCAATGCTCACGAGAACCAAGAGAATTTCCGTTCTCATTATGTGCCAGAGGGAGTGATGATTTTGAAGAGGCAAGAATTTGAGAACTCAAGGCAAGGGAAATTAAGCGTGAGTGAATATCTCAATAAGTTCACTCAACTCTCAAGATATACGCCTGAGGATGTTAGTCGGGACAGCCGGAAACAATACTTGTTCATGAGGGGCTTGAACAATAAAATCCAAGTGCAACTACTCAATTGTGACTATGCAAATTTTCATAAGCTTGTGGACAAAACAATTGTGGTTGAGAACAAGATTCGCGACATGGAGCAAGACAACAAGAGGAAGGCGCCATATCAAGGACAACAACAAGGGAGTAATGTGCGCCCTCGCTTTGCGCTGTCCAATGCGCCTTATTACAGCTCTTCTATTCCTGCTCAACGCCCAGGTTATGCACAACGCCCAACTCAGTTTGAGCAGCAGCTTCCTGTCATGCAAGCACCTAGGCCTCAAATGCCTTATGCGCCTCGTGCTAATTTTCCTGCTGTAAGTGCTCAAAACCAAGCTCGTCCCAATAATTCTGGTAGAGTTAAGAAGTTCTATACTTGTGGAGAAGCTGGACACTTTGCGCATCAATGTCCTAAGTCAGGCCTTGGTCAAGGAAGCAATGCACCGAGGCAAAACCCAAGACCCAATGGAGGACAACCACAAGGGAACCGTGGACAGTAGAATTTTGCTTGTGGCAATGTGAACCATGTCTCTACGGAGGATGCTCAACAAGCGAATGACGTGGTCATTGGTATGTTTCTCGCCAACTCCAACCCCGCGACTATGTTATTTGATTCTGGAGCATCGCATTCATTCATTGCATCAAAGTATGTTGCCAAGTATAGTTTGCCTATCTCTCATATGAAGTTTACTCTATTGGTTAAGTCTCCTGGAAGAGAGATGAGGACAGATTTAGTATGTCCAAAAGTAAGCCTTAGAATAAGGGGGGTAGACTTCCCCGCCAACCTCATTGTTTTGGATTCCCAAGGATTGGACATTATACTTGGTATGGACTGGTTGAGGAAGCACAATGGATTTATTGAGTGTGCCACAAAGACGGTGAAGTTGACCAATGAAGAAGTGATCACCGTAGAATTTGAAGCATCTCAAACCGCACCGAAGCAATTGGAGCTGAATCATATGGACGGTGCCGCC
Source organism: Tuctoria greenei (assembly GCA_036927565.1). Lineage (NCBI taxonomy): Eukaryota > Viridiplantae > Streptophyta > Magnoliopsida > Poales > Poaceae > Tuctoria > Tuctoria greenei. Next base: position 106,466,386 of record JAYESD010000012.1, on the reverse strand, counting down.
ATTGAGGAGATTCCGGTGGTGTGTGAATTTTTGGATGTTTTTCCGGACGAGTTGCCAGGTATGCCACCTGATCGAGACATTGAGTTCTTTATTGATTTAATACCTGGAACTGCACCTATAGCTAAGAGTCCATATAGGATGCCTCCTATGGAATTAACGGAGCTGAAGAAGCAGAATCAAGAGCAATTAGAGAAAGGTTTTATTCGCCCTAGTTCTTCACCTTGGGGAGCGCCCGTGCTGTTTGTGGACAAGAAGGATGGAACCCAAAGGATGTGCGTAGATTACCGAGCTCTCAACGAGGTAACAATCAAGAACAAGTACACCTTGCCACGCATAGAAGACTTGTTTGATCAGATGAGGGGTGCGTGTGTCTTCTCTAAGATTGATTTGAGGACGGGATGCTTTCAAATGAAGATTAGACCATCGGACATACCCAAAACAGCTTTTAGACACGGTATGGATCTTATGAGTACACCGTGATGTCTTTTGGATTGACAAATGCACCTGCCTACTTTATGTACCTCATGAATAAAGTCTTCATGGAGTACTTGGACAAGTTCGTCGTGGTGTTCATTGATGATATTATGATCTACTCGAAGGATGAGAAGGAACATGAGGAACACTTGAGGCTTACACCACAGAAATTGAGGGAGCATCAATTATATGCTAAGTTCAACAAGTGTCAGTTTTGGTTGGGAGAGGTGTCATTTTTGGGTCATATCATCTCAGGAGGAGGAGTATCGGTTGACCCTGGAAAAGTGAGAGACGTGTTGAAATGGGAACCGCCGCAAAATGTCAAGGAAATAAGGAGTTTTCCTGGGATGGCTGGATATTACCGTAGATTCATCAAGGACTTTTCCAAGATAGCCAAGCCAATGACGGAGTTTCTAATGAAGGGAAAGGCTTTCCAATGGACTCAAGCTTGTCAAAATAGTTTCGAGGAGTTGAAAAAGAGGTTAACAACAGCCCCAGTTTTGGTACTGCCGGATGTGAGCAAGGTTTTTGATATTTATTGCGACGCATCGAGACAAGGACTTGGATGTTTATTGATGCAAGAAGGTCAAGTGGTCGCCTATTCATCGAGACAATTGAAGAAACATGAGCAGAATTACCCAACGCATGATTTAGAACTTGCAGCCGTGGTACATGCACTAAAAATTTGGAGACACTACATTCTTGGACATAGGTGTGAAATTTATACGGATCATAAGAGTTTGAAGTATATTTTCACACAAACGGATCTGAATTTGAGGCAACGAAAATGGTTGGAGCTCATCAAAGATTATGATTTGGGGATCAACTATCATCCGGGAAAAGCCAATGTAGTGGCCGATGCTTTGAGTAGAAAGGGAGTAAGTCATCAACTCACAGTTCGAGAGTTACCATTCGAGTTATGTAAGGAGTTTGAAAGGTTGAACCTCGGGTTTGTAAATGAGATGGAGATGATGGAGTTAAATCCAACCTTGGAGCAAGAAATTCGAGAGGCACAAACCGCAGATGAAGAGATCAAGGAAATTAAGGAAAGGACCAAAGAAGGGAGAGAATTCAGATTTGATACGAACATGGTACCCTATGGTTTGGAAAGAGAATCGTTGTGCCTAATGTGAAGCATATTCGGGAGACAATACTAAAGAAGGCACATGACTCGCCATACTCGAATTCACCCCGGTTGTATGAAGATGTACAAAGACTTGAAGACTAGCTATTGTGGAATAGCATGAAGAAGGACATAGTTGAATATGTAGCATTGTGTGATGTGTGTCAACGAGTCAAGGCAGAACATCAAAGGCCAGCTGGATTATTGCAACCATTGAAGATCCCGGAATGGAAGTGGGAAGAAATCGGTATGGACTTCATAGTTGGTTTACCACGTACTCAGTCCGGGTATGACTCAATATGGGTAATTTTGGATCGCTTAACCAAGTCAGCTCATTTTGTCCCTGTGAAGACCAAATATACATCTGCACAAATGGCCAAGATATACATGGAGCATATTGTGTGTTGACACGGAGTACGGAAGAAGATAGTCTCAGATAGAGGTTCACAATTTACCTCCAGATTTTGGCAAAAATTGCATGAAGCTTTGGGAACAAGTTAGTTCAGCATATCACCCTCAAAAGGATGGACAAACCGAGAGGACCAATCGAATTTTGGAGGACATGTTAAGAGCTTCTGCTTTAAAGCATGGGAAGAGTTGGGGTAAAATCTTGCCATATGCAGAATTTTCATACAACAATAGTTACCAAACAAGTTTGAAGATGTCACCATATGAAGCGCTTTATGGAAGGAAGTGTAGGACACCTTTATTCTGGAATGAGGCAGGAGAAACTCAAGTATTTGGTCCGGATATGTTGCGAGAAGCCGAAAAGCAAGTCCAAATAATTCGTGAAAACTTGAGGGTTTTCCAATCAAGGCAAAAGGGCTATGCGGACAATAGGAGAAGGAAATTAGTCTTTGAAATAGGAGATTTTGTTTACCTCAAGGTGTCACCAATGAGAGGTCATAAGAGGTTTGACATAAGGGGCAAGCTCGCACCTCGTTATATTGGACCATTCAAGATTTTGGACAAAAGAGGAGAAGTAGCGTATAAGTTGGAGATGCCAGCTCATCTTTCGGATGTCCATGATGTCTTTCATGTTTCCCAGCTCAAGAAGTGTTTGAGAGTACTGGAAGAACAAGTGCCAATGGAAGAATTGGAACTAGAGGAAGATTTAACTTATGCCGAACAACCGGTCAAAATCTTGGAAACTAAGGAGAGGGTCACAAGGAACAAGGTTATTGGATGGTGTAAAGTTCAATGGAAGCACCACACAGAAAAAGAAGCGACGTGGGAATTGGAGGATGATCTCAAGAAGGAATTTCCCTATCTCTTTTCTTCCGCGTCGAATCTCGAGGGCGAGATTCATTTTAAGGGGGGTAGGTTTGTAACACCCTCATTTTCATGCATCATGCCTTGAATATACTCATATACATGTTTAACATTAACCCACATAAAGAGGAACGAGTTTAAAATTGATTTGGAGCATTTAAAATTGATTTGGAAAAAAACCGCACTAAAAATGCAGGAAAGTGCGGACTAGTCCGATTTTACTGAGGACTAGTCTGATTTCTCTCTGACTAAAAACGGACTTGTCCGTTTTTGCTGCGGACTAGTCCGATTTTGCCTCTGGAAATCTTCGGACTTGTCCGATTTTGTGCGGACTAGTCCGATATTCCAAGAATCCTTGAAAAATTGCTAAGTCCTTGGACTTTTCCAGACTAGTCCGGTGTTCCAGCGGACTTGTCCGATTTCCTCTCTGTTTAAAGTCGAACTTGTCCGATTTTTGGCCAGATTTGTCCGATTTTCTCTCTGAATGACTTCGGACTAGTCCGGTCCTTTTCGAACTTGTCCGATATTTCGTGACTCCGAGTTGATCTTTTGTTTTATGACTTGTTTCTTGGGTTTCACGTTAAGTGGGCCTAGGGACATCGTGCATAACTCTTTTAGAGCCCATGTGGGACTCTAAACCGGCCTCTACTCATCCCAAACTCAAAATCCATCTAACCCTAGCCTCCACCGCTATATAAACAACCCCACCCTTTGGCTTGACATCTATTTGCCACTTTTCCACCCCACCCAAACCCTAGTTCGTGGAGAGCCACCATCAAGGAGGGAAGAGAAGATCCCAAGCAAGAAGAAGAAGAGGAGGAAACGAAAGAGGATCAAGATCTCCACCAAGTTTCGTTCTTCATCACCAATTCATCTCCAAGTTCATCACCAACCCTAGATCACCAAGATCCAAGTGCTACCTCCACGTTTCTTGATTCATTGGAGTCCTAAACACCTGGTATACATTCTATTATCTTTTCCTTACGTGAACTCAACCCCTAATCTCCAAATTTACGTCGATCTAGAAAACCCTAAATCAGCTGATCTCGTAAAGTGCAGACTTGTCCGGTCCCTAGCGGACTAGGCCGATCTTTCTGGTTAAATTCTGTTGAATTAATTCTAAAATTTGATCTAATCACATCCAAACCTGTATAAACTTGTTAAAAGCTATTAGAACTAGTTAGTGATCATTTAAAGCAATCTATTAACAAGTTCTACCTTGCATTTGCATAAATCATGCATGTCATGACATATTGAGTAATATTTGTGCACTCTTTGATTGTGTTTCTTGTTTGTATGTCTATTGTGTGGATTAGACGGAGTTGCGCTAGAGAGTGCCGCGGAGGATCTACAGCACCAAGAGTTTGGAGGCTTTGATCCTAATCAACAGCAAGAGCAAGGCAAGTATCCTTGAAGCATATTGATCCTGTTTTAAAATAAATGTTTTATTTGCAAACTGCATGCTTGTGTCAATTTGATGGGAATCCTATGTTAGGAAGTTTACTAGCGTTGTTTGACCACCCTTGTCACCTGTAATTTATGGTAGAGAATCGGGATGAGCTTCTTACCTTTTTGCTTCGCTTAATTAACTGGGATGGGAGAACAAGACTACACATTTAATTAAGCATTAATGATATTTTGGTTAATGTGAACTGGTCAATATGATATGGTAATGGGTGATCTAAGTAAGCCTGGTATGTGGATGGGTTGGATGTTATGGTGGTTTGCTTGCTTTAGATCTAAGGACCGGTTCATGCGAGAATAAGCCAGGACTACAGTGCCACCACGAGGCCAAGTATGGGTGCGGCGTAGCTGATTAATTAGGGCTTTGCTAGTGTTGTTTGGACCATTGTGGATGCTCGGGGAAGGGGTAGTTGGAATTAGGTTTGTTGATGATTGGTGGGACTACCCTGGGATCCGAATGGCTCAAGAGGGGGCCCTTGGTTGAAGATGTGCTCTGTAGGAGACATCGCCACCGGTGAAACCTCAGTGGGGTCTAAATAGGCTACTAATCCCTTTGTAAAGGCTATTTTGTGATCTCTTGGCCATACACCAAAGGAAGTGTAATTGGCATAAGAGAGGTTTCTTTAGTCGCCGACGGGTGATGAAATCACAAACACGTGGGTAAAGTGGTACAAACTCTGCAGAGTTAAATAAAACTATCATGATAGCCGTGCTCCCGGCTATGAGCACATAGACAACTTCTATGATTAGATGGAAATTGGGATTTGGGATGGTTATGGTTGGTATTATGGTTATGCATTAATTTCTAGTATTGAATATGGTTATTGGCAAATGGTGAAATCTGGAATTATGGATGAGGATGGTAAATTATGGACTGGTATTATGATATTACTTATGATTATGACGGGTTTATTTCACATACATGTAATATATTGCTTTTCAAATGTTTTAATGTACTTTTCAGTACTTCGCCATTATTATTGTCGTCATTTGAATCAGCCACATGTCATACTTTCCACACTTGCTGAGTACGACATGTACTCAGTCTTGCAATCCCCCCCAACAGTTGCAGGTCAGGATTGGGAGTTTAATGGTGATAATGCGGAGTGCTAGGCCGTGTCTACCGTCATCTTGCTTGTGGTGTTGTTGGAGCTGCGCTATCCCTTATGCTTAGGTTGCTTAATTAGTTTATTTCCGCTGCATTAGTTGAAATTGTTATTAATGTTCATTAGAGCTTGTATTCAAGGATAATATGGTTTGTGTAATAAAATTTGGTTAATTAATCTTGTTCTGTGGTAATTTTCTGTATACTCTTTTGTGATTGCACTCGTGTATGTGTGATGAACATCCTGGGCACACATATGCGTTAGCTTGGTTCTTTTTTGGAACCGGGCGTCCATAATTTTTAATTGAGCTTCATGCATAGATGGTGTCACTAGATTTCAAACCACTAGGAATAAGTGATATCCTTGCTCTGAAATTGAATTGCATTTTTAGGAGGAGTCACTAAATTTCAAATTCCTAGTGAGGTTTAGGAGGATAAAATTGAGAATCTTGTTTGTCATGGTCTAAATGATAAAAATTTGCTCTTAAAAGCTAAGATGGTTAGAAACTTTAAAAGGTGTAGGGATCCATATAGTGTATTTCTATCACATGCATTGCTGTGAGTAGGAGCTTTAGAAAATATGCAACATGAATTATCCATAAAGGTCTACTCTTATCAATGAATAACCCATTGATCATAGATACACTTGACATTGGATCCAATGCATATTTGATTTTTCCCCGTATGTACAAATGAAAGTTCGGTTACCTAACTCGAACGTTCATTTGTACAAGTCCCGGAGCTAACCATCCCTCTCCATCCAAGAGAGGAAGTTTGCAGGAGTAATATTGCTATGCAGGCATTCATGAAGCTGATTGTTTGGATCCCTAGAGGATTCCATTTCAACATCTCTTGGCCAAGGAGTAAATTAGAATGGTTGTTACCTATCGGAAAATATGCCCGAAGGTCAATCATAACTATATGAGGCTAGAGATTTGAAATGGGAACCTCCATGAGCAACCAATGAACTGCCACGAATGGGTGAGAGCATTATGCTCTCAACTATTTTAAGCACTCATTCAAGCTCAAGGGATTTGCCACCATCATTGGGTACAAGTTATTCCTATGTGGCTAAGAGTTATGATGTACCATGACCAAGGAATGACAAGATCACACCCAGTTTATATTGGGTGCAAGTTGTTCCTATGTGGCTAGAAGGTATGTCATGCCTTAGCCAAGGAACAACAGATCACACTCAACCCATGTTGAGTGCATGTCATTCCTTTGTGGTTCTAGGTATGTTGTACCTTACCCAAGGAATAATTGATCATACCCAATGCATGTTGGGCACATGTCACTCCCTTATGGCAAAAAGATATGATACACCTTAGCCAAAGAATGACGAACATACTCAATGTATGTTGAGTGCACATCATTCCTTTAGATCTAAAAGGTTATCATTATCCTAGCCAAGGAATGACAAATCACACCCAACACATGGAGACCCTGATGTGCGGACGGTCAACATCGAAAACACTCTATTCAACCACACTCATGGTGTCCATGGGAGGCAACACAACAATCAACACTCAACCCTCCATTGTCAAAGCCACGCTGCAACAAGGATAGGACAACTCATGGCCTACCTCCGTCGTTAGGGTTTCAACCCCTATCACGGACCTTGATCAAGAATAAGCTTGGGGGAGGACCCCCACTTGAGGTAACTTGTATCACCCCCACTACATTTTTATTTCAAATCATCCATTGCATATTTAGTTTCCATCCATCCATCATCCACCTTGCATTTAATATATATATATATATATATATATATATATATATATATATATATATATATATATATAGGTTAGATTTGCTTTCATCAAATAAAGATGTGCGGTAAGAATGATTTAGAATTCACATAGATGAAATGATGAATTGTTGCTCTGTTTTATTTTCCTAAGTCTCTAGTTTACAACTTGCTACTCTTTGAATATTGCTTTCATTGGTTTGAAATACTTTTACCGTAATTTGGAAGTTGTGGGTAGCAAAAGCTTAATCTAACTCTAGGTTGTTGTGAGACTAGAATTGGTAATAGGGCTATTGTCCTAGTTTGAAAGTAAAACTTAGATTTCCGAAGAAATTCTAAAAAGATTTAAGTTTCCCACAATTGATTGGAAATACCTACCAAAGCCATATGATGTCCATACATAGACAAAACCTTATGCATATGCTATTTGCTTTCACATTGAGCCTAGTCAAACTAGTATAGACCTATGTGAGAAATCATTCAACTCTTTTTGAATTCAAGACTTCACTTGCACATGCTATACTTCTACACTAGAAGTAAGCAAAACGTCCATCATATCCACCATACCACAACAAAAAGAGAAACTCCATGTTATTCATGTTTAGCACTCTCTTCAAAATTCATTGCAAAGAAAGGGAGTAGAAGACGTGGCTACCAAAAGAAAAAAAGCATTCTTACATCATAAGCATGAGAAAAAAAAGAGAGAAAAGAAAAGTAGCCATGTTTCATCCCTGCAAAAGAAAGAGAGATTATACCAAAAAAGAGTTATCTCAAGTATCCACATCCACTTCCACTCCATCACACATGCACTAGTCTTGAATCAAAAAGTTTTGATTTGAATTCTCCTAAGGCTTACTCTTTTGACTTAGCAATATATGTGATGCAAATATGCCTACTTACTTTCCTTACCAAGCTCCACATACAAGCCATATCCAATGAGTAGGAATAGTAGAGGCACAATGCTTCGGTGAGGAAATATTTCCACTATCCACAAAGGAGTGATTGAGAGAATCAAATTGACGTACTTAATATCTAAATTGAATTCTCTGAGATTTAAGTGGAACTTGATTTCTAGGCTATGTTTGCTCCATTTGCTATTCTACCTTTCAACTACTCATGAATATGAAAAAGCATAAGCCTTATGATAACTTAAGAAAGGTAGGGTATCATAGCCAATTTCTGGAATACTAGGTAGAGTATCTTGTTGTGCATTAGATACTTTTGAAAATAAGACATTGTAGCAAATCCTGATCTTCAACCTAAAGTCTTGACTTTGCTCGGGACGAGCAAAGGATAAGCTTGCGGGTGTTTGCTGACGGCTGTTATATACCAATTTCATCCGTCAATTTAACTCAAATATGTGAAGGATTTTTCATTTCTTGCACACATCACCTTTCTATCTAACCCAATTCCACTTTAACTTGGAGAAATATGTGTATGCAACATTTTATGCAGGAAATGAGGAAATGTAGACGGGCCAATCCTATAAAATATCATCCCAGTCAATCAGGTGATGACACGTGGCATCCAATGGATCAAATGGCCCACAAACAGAAGTATCTGAGGAGATCCAACGGTGTATCACCCATATACATCAATGGGACCCACCTGGTAGCCACCTGGAGAAAGCACACGAGAAACGGTGCAATGACCAGGTTGGCCGAACCAGGGGGTCGGCCGACCTGGTCTTTGCACCAAACTCGGTCAGCCTCCACGTGTTGGCTCCTCCCGGCTCCCTGGAGTCAATGGTGACTGATTCGCGCGCTTTTGGTGGCGGGAACCGACCTCAACACTAGTATAAATAGGACCCCCTACCCCTCACTTCAACACACACCACTTGGGCATCATTCTATTGTATACACTATCTTCCATAGTCCTTAGAGGAGTTAGGATGTAGAGAGGAGAGCCTATAGTCCCAAGTCCAAATTGGGAAAGGAGTAGAAGGAGTCTCTCTTCCCAATTCCACATTGGGAAAGGTATGGCTTATGTATTCCTTCTTGTATTTGTGACTTTGTGCTCAATAAAGATATTATCTTTAGTCTTCTTTTATACGTATACTTGGACAAAGCGTTTCTTGTTTGATTGTGGAGTCCATGTATGTGGAAGGTATAGTCTTTATGATTTCACTCTCATGATCACATCTTATGGTCATAAACACTATAGACCCCCACTATAGTCTATGTAGTTATGATATGATTATGTTAATATGAATGAATTATGCTATGCTTCAACATTGGTTCAACGATGTTTAGGTTAGTCATTGCCTTAGGATGGCTTGTGCCATGGCTCCTAAGGTATTTGCTTAGAATGCTAGCATGGTGCTAGGGTATTTAAGTAGCGTTGGATGTCTCGTAGACCCACAGATTGAAGAGGTAGGCAGTAGGTGGTGACAGCCCTATCTGTCCTTTGTAATCCTCCACGTTCGGCTATACCACAGGCTCTTGGCGGGAGTCGCCCTAGTATTGCTAGGGGTAAGCCCGTGCCCGATGTGTTGAATAGCATTGCATAGGAATTCATCATTGACATGACCATTAGTATCTACCTTAGGCTATGTATATGTATTAGGAGCATTGTAGGAGAAACTCTCTAACTCTCAATCAAATATCCCTCTAGGACCCATTTTACCCTTTAGAATAGATTGCCTAGGTGTGTGTCACACTACTCCTATTATCAACTTACCACTGTATGGATAATGGATTAGTATCCCATAGCTTGACCATAAGAGTAGTATGTACTTTACTCCATTGCCTTCCTTTGGGATAAATATGATACCCTTGGGAATACTCATGGGTGAAATGCTACAATGGTATCTTCCGTGCGCTTGCGGATCTCATCTCTTTACCAGAGATGATCTGTGGTGTTAAGAAATACCAACAAGCATTTTTGGCGCCGTTGTCGGGGATGATTTGTTAGTATATATTAGGAGCCGTCAACAATAATCGATCAAATTTGATAAACCTAGACGGTACACACCGGAGTAGTCCGCACTCGACTGGACTAGTCCGATATCTCGAGATTTGATCTGGTTGTTAAGTGTTGCAAGTTCCGACAAAATTCAAAAAGGCCTATTCACGCACCCCCCCCCCTCTAGGCCACATTTAGTGGCGGAAGTGGCCATGAGGCAAAGTGTGCATGCTTAGGGTCACGGGGCACTTGCATAGAGTGCAATACCAGGCTAAGCAGGTTGTACACTTTGAACCTCCCACTGGCGACAGTGGCGTAGCCACCAGAACACGGAACGTGTGTCTGCTGGGTCAACCCTCTATGGAGCAGGAAGTGGCGTCGTCCTCCCTGCACCGTTCATGGCGCGAGGGTCGAGAGGAGCTGGCGATGGTATGATAGTTCACCATCGTGGTGATGCTCGTCGATCCAAAAAACTGCCCCCCTACCTGGCGCGCCAAAATGTCGAAGATGTTTTTGCGACACTTCCCTCGGTCCTGCTATGGAGCAGCCCACAGAGGTTCTTTTTTGGAGGGGTGAATTTCCTGGATCTAAGACCACGATGAACACGAGGATTTTTACGTGGTTCGGGCTGCCGAGAGGCATAATACCCTACATCCACGGGGGGTTGTGTTGTATTGCATGTACTCAGCCCATGGTGAGCGTGATATGCGTATGAACAGGACGAGAGGGTCCCCCTTCTGTCGTGGCTGCCTGGTCCTTTTATAGGTGAAGGCCGACAACTTACATTATGTCCGGGGCCCGACAGGTGGGCCCGGGTTAATTAGCCTTGAAAGCGCATTAATGTGCCTTGATGACACGTTAATGGGCTTTGATGGTGCATTAACGTGTCCTGATGACACATTAATTGGTCTTCATGGTGCACTAAGGTGTCTTGATTCCGCATTAATGCTCTGTTGATGGCATGTTAATAAGGTCTTGAGTGTACACGTCGCCTTCTGGAGCTGCATGACGCGCGGTGGCGGCATCGGACCTCTCCTCAGCGGAGAAGCTAGGTCCAGAGGCAGCACCGGACCTCTCCTCATCGGGGAGGCTAGGTCCGGAGTCTTCTAGACGTGTGGCAGCAACGGACCTCTCCTCAGCGGGGAGGCTAGGTCCAGTTTCCTCAGTACACGTGTGTAGGATCGAAGAGCACGTGAAAAGCTACCAGAGGGGGAGTGAATGGTAGATTTAAAAATCTTACGCAGCGGAAACAATTAAACCCCAAACCCTTTCGGCAAAAAAATGATCTGTTAAAGAAATCGTGTGTGAGACTAATATAAACGTGTTTCACCGTGACAAAAGTGATAGATATCAGAGAGAATCAAGTCACGAGGACAACACAAAAAGAATCACTCAAATCCGTCGAGAAAAACTCAAGTTATGATCGAAAGATCAAGCAATGGTCAATCTGCCCTACCCGAGAAAAAACAGTTCTGAACGCTGCAAAGAACCTCGTGTAGATCATAGAACACAAATCCAATGACCGTGAAATTTTGACAGATGATAGACAATCAAGTTGTGAAGACAACCCAAAAAGAATCACATCAATTGGATCAGTAAAACTCGAGTTATGATAAAACCACCGATGAAAGGTAGTGCTGTCCAGAAACTCGACGAGTAAAACTTGTCTGGAACAAGTCGGACGAACAAGGCACAAAAGTTCCTTCAAACTACGAATTTTATTCAATATAACACAATAGGAACATCCCCAAAGTCATCCACCACGAGCTCTGGGCTCCCTTGCTTATATAACCAGCTCTTAGGCCAACCCAATATCAACTAGGACTCCAATCCTACTCAGATCACAAATCGTAACTTTCCATAACTGCTCAAGATTCTTCTATACGCAGATAGAAGCAATCTTAAGACTTCCAAACACCTTAGGAACGTATCACACATTCCTAAACAACTCAAATTCGTGACCCACACGAAATCCTATCATAACCAACTCAAATCTTTCCATATTTGAGTCAAACCTGACACAGCCGCAGCCTGAGTCCATAACCTAGTCGGTTGGACCTTTCCGACCAACTCTTTACGTCCACATCTCTTCATCACGTCTCGGAACCATGTAGCCACGTCCATGCACTCCTTGCACACGTGCAAAAATCTTCCAATGACGTCCATGATACCTTTATATGCATTGTTCTTGATCCAAACATGATGCGCAACCTCCTAATCAGCTCAACCACAATTCCTCCCGAACTTGGTTGTTGGAACCTCATCTCCTCCCTGAGACTAGTCCAATGGATCCCGTCACCAGCCATGTCTTGAACTCAAGCAACACCTGCACATGAATAAACAACCAATCCATACGAGCCCAAGTCCTCGACTTGACTCAAGTTAGTTCCGAACACAACACCTTACGTGAGAACCTCACATAAGCATGTTGCAAAGCATAGCAAAACGATATCAGCCATATCATACAAAACGCACCAAAAACTTAGTAAAAGAATACTAAGCAAACTTTCCAACAATGTAAAGCAAGTACGAAGCATTGCAAATGAAAAGCAGAAGCACTACGGTCAAGTTCCGGACCTTGCCAGAGCAACCCGGACCTTGAGCCGGAGCTAACAAAAGCTAGTAGAACCTAGCGCCGGAGCTTACCAAACTAGTATAACCAAGCTCCCGCCGGAGCTTACAAAACTAGCAGATCCTAGCACCAGAGCTTACCAAAAACTAGTCAAAACTAGTCAACCCAAAACCGGAGCTAGACAAAGTACGTCAGAGCTTAGCAAAAGCATGCCGAAGCTATCAAATATATGTCGGAGCTATCAAAGACATGCCGGAGCTAAAGATAAAGCTCACCGGAGCTAACCAAAGCTATTCGGACCTTACCAAGAAGTCGGACCTAGCATCTAACGTAGCCGGAGCTACCCAAAACAAGTCGGACCTATGGTCGGACCTTGCTATAGCTCGGAGCTAGAGTCGGACCTTGATAAAAAGGTGTTTTGATGATATTAAAAACTTTTATCATCAAAGCCAAGTGTATTCACTACAAGCCAATGTATTCAGCACACATAGGTCTTACAATCTCCCCCTTGATGAATGCATTGGCAACACCATTTAAAATCCAAACATTGGCTTATTCAATTAAAAGTTTTGAAAAAAATTCCTCCCCCTTTGTAAATCAAAAGTAAAATGAGAAGAAAATCCAAAAAATATCCCATATTATCTGTAACGGTTGAGGAAGAAGGAAGAAAAATGCCAAATTCTTGGGTTCCATGTAAGTACCTGAGAATCCTTTTGACGGCTTGACGATGTGAAACACGTGGGGAAGCTTGAAACCGTGCACAAAGACATACGCTGAATTGTATGTCCGGTCTTGATGCCGTGAGGTACAAAAGTGATCCGGTCATGCTTCTATATTCTTTTTGATTCACAGATTCACCATCTTCATCAAGTTCAAGTGTTGTTGATGTTCCCATTGGTGTCCGAAGAGGCTTGCTTTTGTCCATGTTGAAGCGCCTTAGGAGGTCTTTGGTATACTTCGTTTGATGCACAAAGGTACCCTCCTTGGTTTGCTTGATTTGCAGCCCCAAAAAGTAAGTGAGTTCACCCATCATACTCATTTCAAATTCGGAACTCATCATTGCTGAAAACTTGGACACAAGATCATGAGAAACACAACCAAAGATAATATCATCCACATACACTTGAACGAATAATGAGTCATTGCCATGCTTAAGCACAAAAAGAGTTTTATCAACCTTGCCCATGGTAAACCCCTTTTGAAGTAAGAATGTTTTTAACCTATCATACCATGCTCTAGGGGCTTGTTTGAGACCGTATAAGGCTTTGGAAAGTTTGTAAACATGATTAGGAAAATCTGGATTTTCAAAACCCGGTAGTTGTTTGACATAAACCTCCTCATCTATGTAGCCATTAAGAAAAGCACTTTTAACATCCATTTGATATAGCTTAAAACCATTAGATGCTGCAAAAGCTAACAAAATTCTTATGGCTTCTAATCTAGCAACGGGAGCAAAAGTTTCATCAAAATCTAGACCTTCAACTTGAGTGAAACCTTGAGCAACCAACCTAGCCTTATTCCTAACCACAACCCCATCCTCACTTTGTTTATTTTTATATACCCATTTAGTTCCAATTAAAGTATGACCTTGAGGTGGAGGTACAAGTTTCCAAACATTATTTCTTTCAAAATTTTCTAACTCTTCTTGCATGGCAATAATCCAAGATTCATTAGTGAGTGCGTGTGATATATCTTTGGGTTCAAAAGAAGCAACAAAAGCAGAATGAGCATGAGAGTTTGGATCGCAAAACCTGGATCGTGTGACTCGTTCGTGCAAGCTTCCAATCATCTATTGTGGGGGATGATCTTTGTAAAAACGTAGGGGAACAAATGTCTCACAAGCTTCTTCTTCTTCATGTTCATCACAAATCGATGAGCTTGTGGCTTGTGGACAATCAGGACCAGCATAGGTGATAGCCGGAGCTTGTTCAATGTCCGGAGCTGGACACGTGTCAACTTCGGAACTACCAGGTAGTATTACCGGCTCTTCTTCCTCTTCGAAAATACCCTCCCCCTGAGGATACGGATCTGGTCCTGCAACACCGGAGCTAGTACCTGGGCTAGCTTCATCAAAAGATACTTCACAAGTCTCCACAATTTTGTTAGTGTCAAGTAAAAGCACACGGTAGCCTCTAGTATGAGATGGATAACCAAGAAACATGCCATCAATGGATCTAGGTTCAAATTTATCAAGATTACCATGTTTCTTAACAAAGCATTTGCAACCAAAGACCCGAAAGTGTGTAACACTAGGCCTATGTCCAAACCGGAGCTCATATGGTATTTTACCTAGCTTAGCACGCAAGAAAACACGATTTGAGACATAACAAGCGGTTGCTAATACATCAGCCCAAAATTTCCTAGGAGTTTGATATTCATCAAGCATAGTCCTAGCCATCTCAACTAATGTTCTGTTCTTTCTTTCTACAACACCGTTTTGTTGAGGTACATATGGTGAAGAGAATTGATGATCTATTCTATTTTCAGCACAAAAGTGATCAAAAGATTGATTTTTAAATTCAGTTCCATTATCACTTCTAATTGCTTTTAATGATCCTGGGTGATCAATTGATAATCTAAGAAATAAAGTTTTAAAGTGACTAAAAACTTCATTCTTAGACGCCATAAAGTAAACCCAAGAGTATCTAGAATAATCATCAAAGATAACAAGAACATACCATTTACCTCCGAAGGATTGAACACGTGAAGGTCCTACGGTGTCAAGATGCAAAAGTTGACATGGTTCAGTTGTCATGATCATTGTGAGAGGAGTATGTGAATATGCAACCATCTTAGCATGTATACAAGAAGAGCACACAATATCTTTGTCCCCTTTAAGCTTAGGCAGCCCACGTATGCGATCAAGAGCACTAACACGCGTTAGGTGATCAAAGCCTACGTGACCAAGTCTACGATGCCAAAAGTATAAGTCCTTTGAATCATTAGCAACTAGACACCTATGCTTAGAGGAAGACATATCAAAATCAGCTTTAAAAACTCTTCCAAACCGAGACATGTTAAAAATAAGCTCACTATTTGAACCTACAACTTTGCAGCAGTTTTTATTGAAAATAATTTCTAGATTTTCATCTAGCAATTGTGAAACAGAAAGCAGGTTGTATTTCAAATTTTTGACAAGTGCCACATCCTTCAAAGTGTAGTGATCATTTACTCTAACCGAACCCTTAGCAATTATAGGAGTTGAAGAATTATCGGCAAAAGTAACATTCTCTACACGTGACACAAAAGAGAGGGAGGAGAACCAATCTTTGTTACCGGTCATGTGGCGTGAGCAACCTGAATCCACAATCCAAATGTTCTCCTTCCTCAAACGTGTAACCTACATAAAAGCACAATACGTCGATGACTCAATATTGGGGTTAGTCAAAAGGCATTTAGGAATCCAGTACTGAGTCACGCGACGTGCAGTAGGAAAAACACACGAAAGCTGAGACAAAATAGCAGGTTTATGAGTCAAAGTTTGAGATTTTTTATTCTTAACTACTGACCTATAAGGTGTTACTTGTGTAGCACAAAAATCAGTAGCTCCAGAGGCAAAAACAGAAGGTCCGGAGGTAAACTTTGAATGTTTTTGACTCAAAACAGCAGGTTGTACATTCGGTTCAATGTGTGCAGCAAATTTTGCATGAAAGTTATGAGATCTAGCAACCATTCTTTCCCTTTTCTGTTGTTTAGCTAGTCTATAACAAAAATCTATGACATGACCATCTCTACCACAGAAGGTACAATGAAATTTAACTTTGTGTTCATGTCTAGATGAGCAAGCAATATTTTTATTTGAAACCGAATGAGGCAACACTCCTGCAGATTTGAAAACCACTCCTTTTTGTTTAGGAACTGTTTGAATCAAACCACTTCCTAATGACTTTACAATTTTAGGTGGATGTGCCTTAGCATGAGCATGAGAATCAAAACCTAAACCAGTTTTATTATTGTAAGACTTGGAAGAATTCAACAGCAAGTTTAGGTTCTTATTCCCATTACAAAACCGATCTAATGTCCTATGCATGTTATCAAGTTTATTGGACAGATCAAGGCAATTTTCACATGAAGTTTTTCCTTTTAGTTTGCAATTGGAACAAAATTTAACTTCATTAGAACGTAGAGAATTGTTCAATATAGAAATTTCATTCATAGCATCCTGTAGTTTCTTATCAAGATCCTCACAAGTAGAACAATGCAAATCAATTGTAGAACAGCTAGCATCTTTCAAGTTTTTATCATTAAGTGCAGCAAGCTCTTTGTTCTTTTCAATTTCTAACTCAAGTTTATCAAGTGTGGAGGTGTGCGCACTTCTTAATGAGGACAATTGTTCATATATTAAATCACATGAGGAACATGCATCATCACTAGGAATCAAAGTTTTTAAACGATTGATTTCAGATTCTAGTGATTCAATTTTAGCAGCACTATCCCTAAGCTTTTTGTCCTTTTTCTTAACAATAACAGTGGCACGAGAAATAGCATCACACATTTCTTCGCAAGTAGGACATACCTCTTCATTGTCGCTGTTGTGTTCTGCCTCCTCCTGACTTGATCTTGATCTTGTTTTGCCCGCCATGAAGCATAAGTTGGCTAGATCGTCATCATCTTCATCACTTTCAAAGTCTACATCATTTGAACTAAGTTCTTGAAGTGCGGTGATGAAGCTGTTAATCATCTTGCGTCCTATGGTACCCTTCTTTTTCTTCGTATCTTTTGCAGAGGAGTGCTTCGTTCTTGTTTTCTTTTCATCCCGGGAAGTAGGACCTGAAAGGTTAGGGCAATCTGAATGAAAATGTCCTGTCTTACCACATTCGAAGCATTGTTGAGGTTCGGAGCTTCCTCTCCTTCTAGTTCTCACATTTTGCAATGCTTTTGAGAACCTTGTAGAGAGAAGTGCTAGCTCCTCCTCTGGAAACTCCTCAATCTGTTCAAGGGTTAGAGAGGACAACAAAGCAAGTGTACTACAAGGTGAAGATTGGCCGGAGCTAGGCATATCACGTTGAGAAATAAAAGCAATAGACTTGTTGGGGTTCTTACGTGATATTATATCAATTTCATGAGTTTTTAGCTTGGAATATAGCACATCTAAAGTAAGTGTACTCATGACAGTAGATTCACGAATAGATGTAACTTTCATCTCCCAAATTGACATGTCTAATGCACTTAACAATTGCCTAGCATTTTCAGCATCTGAAAAATTAACATTGACGCTACGCAAGTTGCTGAGAATTTTATTAAAGCGAGCAAAGAGATCATCAATTGACTCACCGGGTTGCATCTCGAAGCGCATGTATTCTTTCTTGAACATGTCTTGCCTTACCTCTTTGATCGTTTTGGATCCTTCGTGGTAGTCACAAAGTTCTTTCCACACATCGTATGCAGATCGGAGGTGTGCAACACGGTCGAAGTCGCTTTGTGTTAATCCTTGTATGATCAAGTTCCGAGCCTTGTTGTTGTTGTCGACATCTCTCAGATTTGTAGCTGTAACTTGATCGTTTGATGACACTTCATAAGGCTTGTATACCTTTTCCCATATTGCAAAGCCTTGTGCCTGGATGAAAGCCTCCATGCGTTCCTTCCAAACCTGAAAATCAATACCAGCGAACACACAAGGTTTGGCAGAGTACTTCTCCATGATGATTAGTCAAAAACACGCGCAAATCACAAAGATTAGAGCACCGTGGATCTGATACCAATTGTAGGATCTAAGAGCACGTGAAAATCTACCAGAGGGGGGGGTGAATGGTAGATTTAAAAATCTTACGCAGCGGAAACAATTAAACCCCAAACCCTTTCGGCAGAAAAACGATATGTTAAAGAAATCGTGTGTGATACTAATCTAAACGTGTTTCACCGTGAAAAAAGGGATAGATATCAGAGAGAATCAAGTCACGAGGACAACACAAAAAGAATCACTCAAATCCGTCGAGAAAAACTCAAGTTATGATCGAAAGATCAAGCAATGGTCAATCTGCCCTACCCGAGAAAAAACAGTTCTGAACGCTGCAAAGAACCTCGTGTAGATCATAGACCACAAATACAATGACCATGAAATTTTGACAGATGATAGACAATCAAGTTGTGAAGACAACCCAAAAAGAATCACGTCAATTGGATTAGTAAAACTCGAGTTATGATAAAACCACCGACGAAAGGTAGTGCTGTCCAGAAACTCGACGAGTAAAACTTGTCTGGAACAAGTCGGACGAACAAGGCACAAAAGTTCCTTCAAACTACGAATTTTATTCAATAGAACACAAGAGGAATAGCCCCAAAGTCGTCCACCACGAGCTCTGGGCTCTATTGCTTATATAACCAGCTCTTAGGCAAACCCAATATCAACTAGGACTCCAATCCTACTCAGATCACGAATTGTAACTTTCCATAACTGCTCAAGATTCTTATATACGCAGATAGAAGCAATATTAAGACTTCCAAACACCTTAGGAACGTATCCCACATTCCTAAACAACTCAAATTCGTGACCCACACGAAATCCTATCATAACCAACTCAAATCTTTCCATATTTGAGTCAAACCCGACTCAGCCGCAGCCTGAGTCCATAACCTAGTCGGTTGGACCTTTCCGACCAACTCTTTACGTCCACATCTCTTCATCACATCTCGGAACCATGTAGCCACGTCCATGCACTCCTTTCACACGTGCAAAGATCTTCCAATGACGTCCATGATACCTTCATATGCATTGTTCTTGATCCAAACATGTTGCGCAACCTCCTGATCAGCTCAACCACAATTCCTCCAGAACTTGGTTGTTGGAACCTCATCTCCTCCCTGAGTCTAGTCCAATGGATCCCATCACCAGCCATGTCTTGAACTCAAGCAACACCTGCACATGAATAAACAACCAATCCATACGAGCCCAAGTCCTCGACTTGACTCAAGTTAGTTCCGAACACAACACCTTACGTGAGAACCTCACATAAGCATGTTGCAAAGCATAGCAAAACGATATCAGCCATATCATCCAAAACGCACCAAAAACTTAGTAAAAGAATACTAAGCAAACTTTCCAACAATGTAAATCAAGTACGAAGCATTGCAAATGAAAAGCAGAAGCACTACGGTCAAGTTCCGGACCTTGCCAAAGCAACCCGGACCTTGAGCCGGAGCTAACAAAAGCTAGTAGAACCTAGCGCCGGAGCTTACCAAACTAGTACAACCAAGCTCCCGCCGGAGCTTACAAAACTAGCAGATCCTAGCACCAGAGCTTACCAAAAACTAGTCAAAACTACTCAACCCAAAACCGGAGTTAGAAAAAGTACGTCGGAGCTTAGCGAAAGCATGCCGAAGCTATCAAATATAGGTCCGAGCTATCAAAGACATGCCGGAGCTAAAGATAAAGCTCACCAGAGCTAACCAAAGCTAGTCGGACCTTACCAAGAAGTCGGACCTAGCATCTAACGTAGCCGGAGCTACCCAAAACAAGTCGGACCTATGGTCGGACCTTGCTATAGCTCAGAGCTAGAGTCGGACCTTGATAAAAAGGTGTTTTGATGATATTAAAAACTTTTATCATCAAAGCCAAGTGTATTCACTACAAGCCAATGTATTCAGCACACATAGGTCTTACAACGTGGCAGCACCGGACCTCTCCTCAGCGGAGAGGCTAGGTCCGGAGCTGCAGGTTGTCGGAGCTATCTTGTCTTCCTTGTATGCGGGGGTACCCGGTCCGCAGGGTATCAACAGTGTAACACCCTCATTTTCATGCATCATGCATTGCATAAGTTCATATACATGTTTAACATTAATCCACATATAAAGAAATAAGTTTAAATTGAATTTAGAGTAAAACCGCACTAAAAAATTCTTGGAAGTGTGGGCTAGTCCGTTTTTAGTGCGGACTAGTATGATTTCTCTCTGACCTTCGTCGGACTTGTCCGCTTTGCTGCGGACTAGTCTGTTTTTCTCTCTGTACAATTTTGGACTTGTCCGGTCCATTGCGTACTAGTCCGGTATCCCAATTCCTTATAAATTTTGTCAAGTCCCTGGACTTGTCCGGTATTCCAGCAAACTTGTCTGTTTTCCCTCTGACTAAAATCGGACTTGTCTGGTTTTGGCTAGACTTGTCTGATTTTCCTCTGACCTAGTTCGGGCTTGTCTGATATAGTCCGTACTTGTTCGTTTTTGCCTCTGTCAATCTTCGGACTAGTCCAGCCGGTTTCGGACTTGTCCGGTAAATCGCGATTTCGAGTTGATCTTTTGTTTCACGACTTGTTTTTGGGTTTTACCTTAAGTGGGCCTAAGGACGTCATGCCTAACTCTTTTTGGATCCCATGTGGGACCCCACACCGGCCTCTACCTATCTTAAACTCGAATCCATTGAAACCCTAGCCCTCCACCTCTATAAACAACCCCACCCCTTGACTTTGTAAATTCTTTTGCCTCAATTGAAGTCCACAAAACCCTAATTCGTGGAGAGCCACCATCAAGGAGGGAGAAGGAGATCCCTAGCAAGAAGAAGAAGAGGAGGAAACAAAAGTGAATCAAGATATCCATCAAGTCTCGTCTTCATCATTAATCCTCCATCGAGATCTCATCAACCCTAGATCATCAAGATCCAAGTGTTGCTTCCAAAACCCTTGATCCATTGGAGTTCTAAACACCTGGTATACCTTTTGCTTCCGTTGTCTCACGTTAATTCAACCCCGTTTCTCCAAATTCACATCGATCTAGAAAACCCTAGTTCGCTGTTCCTGCGAAGGGCGGACTAGTGCGGTCCCTATCGAACTAGTCCAATTTTGCGATCTATTTCCTGTTGAATTAAATCTAAATTGGTTCGAATCAATTTGAAACCTGTTCAAACTTGTTAAAAACTATGAGAACTAGTTAGTAAACATCATTAACAACTCATTAACTAGTTTTGCTTTGCATTTGCATTAATCATGCATATCATGACATATTGAGTAGTATATGTGCACTTATTGATTGTGATTCTTGTCTTGTATGTTTATTGTGCGGTTTAGACGGATTTGCGCTAGAGAGTGCTACGAAGGATCTCCAGCACCAGGAGTTTGAAGTCTTTGATCCCAATCAAGCCCAAGAGCAAGGCACGTCCTTGAACATATTGATCCTGTTTCTAAAATAAATGCTTTGTTTTCAAAACTGCATCTTTGTGTCAAAATGATGGGAATCCCTATGATAGGAAGTTTACTAGCTTTTTTTAACCATCCTTGTCACCTGGTATTTATGGTAGAGGGTTAGGAAGAGCTTTTTACCTTTTTGCTTTGCTTAATTAATTGGGATGGGAAAAAACTATACCATTTAATTATGCATTAATGAGATTATGGTTAATATGAACTGGTTAATATGATATGGTAATGGGTGATCTAAGCAAGTCTGCTAGGTGGATGGGTTGGATGTTATGGTGGTTTCGCTTGCTTTAGATCTAAGGACAGGTTCGTGGAGCGACCATCTATGATTTACAGTGCCATCAAGAGACCATGGATGGGTGCAGCGTAGCTTATTAATTAGGGTATTACTAGTATTGAGCGGATCATTTGGCGCACTGGGGAAGGGGAGTTGGATTGGGTTTGGATACAGTTGGCGGGATTCCCTTGGATCCGAATGGCACAAGAGGGGGCCCTTGGTTGAAGATGTTCTCATTTGGAGACATCGCCACCAGTGAAACCTCAGTGGGTCCGTACATGCTAGTAGTCCCTTTGTAAATGCTATTTTGTGATCTCTTGGCCACACACCAACGGAAGTGTGAGACGGCATAATAGAGGTTCTAGTTATCGAAAGGTGATGAAATCACAAACACGTGGGTAAAGCGGTACAACCTCTGCAGATGTCTTAAAAACTATAATGATAGCTGTGCTCCCGGTCATGAGCAACCTGGACCCTCACATGATTAGAGAAAAACTTGGGATTTGGGATGGTTTGGCTATGGTTTGGTACTGGTTATGGTTTATAATATGGTTATGGCTGGTTATGGATTGAATTATGGTAATGGATATGGTTAATGGTAATGAGAAATCTGGTATATGGATGATGGTAATGAAATATGGACTGGTATTATGATAACTACATGGTTTATGATGGGTTTACTTCACGTACATGTAATATATTTCTTTTCAAATGTTTTAATATACTTTTTAGCACTTAGCCATTATTATATTTGTCATTTGTATCAGCTACATGTCATACTTTCGACACTTGCTGAGTACGACATGTACTCACTCTTGCAATTCCCCCACCAACAGTTGCAGATCAGGTTTGGGAGTATAACGATAATAATATAGTGTTCTAGGTCGTGTCTACTGTCATCTTTGCCTGTGGTGTTGCTTGGAGCTGTGCTACCCTTATGCTTATCTTTCTTAGCTACTTAGTTGCTTTAATTAGTTTATTTCTGCTGCATTAGTTGAAACTTGTCATTAATATTCTTTAGAGCTTGTATTCGAGGATATTTTGAATTGTGTAATAAAAGTGGTTAATTAATCTTCTTCTGCGGTAATTTTCTATATATCCTTTTGTAAATGCACTTGTGTATGTGTGTTGAATGTCCTGGGCACACATAAGCGTTCATTTGGTTTATTTTCGGAACCGGGTGTCACGCAGGGCCAGCATTCAAGAAGTTGCCCCAACAGTTGCCTCATTCTTCAATAGGAACTCCAGTAGTTAGGACTTTTCCTTTTTTTGCCTTCATCTTGTAATCCTATGATTTTGAATGAATGAAATCTGAAATCCTTCCTAATTCCATTTTTTGTGTCTTCAATGCATTGCCTTTTATATTGTTGGCCCTCTGGTAGATGTGTTTAATGAAATGAAGGCATCTACCATGAGGATTTAGATAATGTCTTGAAAACTTGATAGCTCTAAATTTGTAGCTAGTATGGTAGCTCCGAGTTTCGAATCTTGCCTCCGATATCTCCAGGGACCCTTCGTTGCATCGACGGCGGGCTCCTTGGGAGTTGTCGAAGCTCGGTAGCTTTGACGGTGCCCACTGTGGGGACCGGAATCCCGACATCCAAGTGGGTGGTGTCGTGCGATGCAACACCCAACAGTATACAAGAAAAGAACGAGAGTAAAATACAATACCAAGTCTTTATTTATAAACATAGCGGAATTTTTACAATACTAAGCGAAAAGGAAAGATAACTATATATCATAGGTACGCTCTCAGCACTAGCTATGCAAAAGCAAAGTCATCCATGCCCTGTATACTTCGCACTAGCAACACCCAACTTACGGCGGTGTGCAGGGTTCCCACTGGGTTGTAAACCCTGGAGGGGGTGCAGCCTTGTCATCGAACCCGTCATCAGTCGTATAATCTGCAAAAACTTGTTAACTGCAAATGTGAGCTTAAGGCTCAACAATACTAACCCGTCTCACTAGACATATGCAGGGGTGTATGCTAAGCATGGTTAAGGAATAGCATAAAGGACACGCCTACAAGTATATCCTTATAGTCATGTTTTAAGTAGCACATGACATTCTTCAGGCACGACACATCATAGACTCCACCATCAAACAAGAAACGCTTAGCCGATGATATGACATGCCCAAAGCACATAATGCTATTATAGGTAAAGTACGGGGAAACTGTAAACTTTTAATTGTACTATCTCTAAGCCATACAAGGTTGCAAAAAAGTTATAAGTCAATACATCGTATTCTCCTGACTTCTTTAGTATTTACTACGTCACAACGCAATGAACAAGTGGTACTCTATTACCGTGAGGGATGGTGATTGCAATCAGGACACACCCGGACAACACGACACATACACACTTTCAGAAATGCCAATGAGTACTTACAACAGTATCCACATAGTACTTCAGTACTAGTCGTATATGGCCACCTTTAACCAAACACTAGAATGCCGAACCGATCGATCCGTCACGAGCAGGAGGTCCCTACGTGGGGTGTACTCTGACGGGCCCACCAGCTGATTTACACCTCGCTGCCCTCAACCCACGCCTATAAAATGGAACGGAATGCCTCGACAAACCAGCATCAAGCTACGTCAATTTACTGGAGCCCATTTCTCCAGTATGTCGCCGATACAGTTCAAGCTTGTCCAGCAGGGCCGCACACAGAACGGGGCTTAATCGACACGGTCAGAGCTATGCGACCAAGACCACCTCTTGTTGCTTCGTACTCATCTCTGACCGGTCTCAATTTCATATTTATAAAACATTTCTTCATCCAATTCATTTGTGTGATAAAATCCTATCTCGCGAGTAGATTCCAACTACTCGACTTCTACCAGATCCCTATGAATATAAGCATGGCAGTTACTACACGAGTCTATGATCTATTCTAACCACTCCCTGGGTTATTTGGTCATGCAAGTGGATGTCAAACACCTTAAACATAATGCACAAACATCTGAAGACGTAAGGTGAATGAAAACTGCAAAGACACTATAAGGAACATAAATGCAAACCGAGGCTTGCCTGAATGCGAGTCCGAGTCTATGTTAGTCTCCGGCAGCTGGACTTCCAAAGCTTTCGACTGCTCTTGACTTCAGTTACTACACGTTATGCATATACTATATATGAATGACTTTGAAAATAAATAATATGTTTAAGGTCACAAGCTAATATCTTGTGAATCAAATAGGATTATGATCTTAATTGGCTTTGGAATTTTTATGGTAGATACTATGGACTATAAGGGAGACTCTTGCAAAGAATAGGAGATGATCAAGGAAGTTTGTTGTCCCTAAAATTCCTACAAGTATAAACCTTCTCTGCATTTTGGTTGTAATTCTGGAGGTCTATCATGCCTATCAGTGGTTGTACCATGTAAAGGGGGTCTCACTGATTCTAGGAATTTTTTTTTCACAATTTTCTAAGCTTCCTACAGGGAGAAACTGATTTTACAAGTTTGGGGAAAAAGCTGAAATTGATTTTGTATTTTTCTCAATTTTTAACTACATAGAGATTTGAAACACTGATCAACCCAGTAATTGAAATCCAATGAACTTGAAATTTTTACTGGAGATCAAGTGTATTAATAAGAGTGTTCTGACCGGAATTTTCCAATTAACAGAACAGGAGTAATTAATTTCCCAAGCAGTTAGCTCAAAGGAATTATTTATACAAATTCTGGGAGTTTCATGTCCAATATATTGCATCACTGCAAATTAGAGATTTAGATGAGACTACCAGAATTTATTTTGAAATTTTTTAGCAATTCTACTAGGAGTAATGATTTTTAGAAGTTTGGTTGAATTCTGGAATTATTTTTCAAAGGGGAATATTTGAATAAAGCAGCCGGTCCCACTTGATTTAAATGGGCCAATCGCATCTGGGCCACACCGGGGGCCACAGGGTTCAACCGCGCAGCTGCACCGGATCCAGTGCCGCAGCTGATCCCGGGGCGTTCGAATGGGCGCTGACAAGTGGGGCCCATAGGCCTTCGTCTACCTCATGACGCGCCGGTTGGCCGCGGCGGCGCTGCACCGGCGAGCTTGCTGCAATGGCTGCATCGACCTCCACTCGACTCGGCCCTGACCACCTAGCCATATAATCAACCGCACAACACGATGGTGAGGTCCAATCGCGGCGGCGACAGCCGGACATGGCGGCGCGGCGACGGCGGCGGAGCTAGGGTTTCGGCTATCATCGGAATTGCTCAAGAATGACGCAAACGGCTTGAGAAAAGGTCGGGGAGGCTTCTTGGATCATGAGGACGACTCCTAGGTGGTGTAAACGGCATGGAACTGCCGTGAAACACAAGTTCGTCGATGAACAGGGGAGGTTGCAATGGCAGAGGGGAAAACTCCAATATCTCGGCAATCCTTCGATTGTTTCCATCGATTCTTGGCAGGAAGGTGCGCTAGGAGGTATGGATCAGTATCTATCAACTGATTAAAGAATAGTTGCGTGTGGAAAGTGAATTAAATAGAGAAGTAAGCCAGTTCATGGACCACGGCCAAAATAAAACTTGAATAACTTGCTCGATACTTAAGGAAGTGAAGCACGGGTATTACTTTGAGAAAGATCTCGTGATGGCGATCCTTTTTGCTGTTGGAGTCGAGGCACGACACCGCTTGTTGAGGGCTGACGATAGTGGCGCAGAGGCGTCATTCTTCCCCAACTTTGGTGGCGTCCGCGGAACTTCAAAATACGGCCAACCCAAGGAGCAAAATGATAAGCTAGTTGGCGTAGATGATAGAACACAAACTTGGCGCCAACTTTGCCGTTTGCATCAAATGGAATAGAGGTAAGACCGAGATGCTTAACGGGAGGTGTGACACCCGGTTCTAAAAATGAACCAAGTGCGGTATATGTGTGCCCAGGATGTTTAACACACATATACAAGTGATTCACGAATGACAAACAAATAAATACCATAGCTCAAATTATTAAATAAGTACTTTTATTACAATATTCAAATAATCCTCATATTACAACTCTAACTATCATTATTGAACTATAACTGTAGCAAATTATGAAACTAAGCAAACTAAGCATAAATGGTAGCGCAGTTCCAATCAACACCACAGGCAAAGCTGACGGTAGACACGGCCTAGAACTCTGCATTATCATTGTTAACCTCCCAATCCTGACCTGCAACTGTTGGGGGGATTGCAAGGGTGAGTACATGTCATACTCAGCAAGTGTGGAAAGTATGACATGTAGCTGATACAAATGACGAATATAATAATCGCTGAGTGCTGAAAAGTACATTAAAACATTTGAAAAGCAATATATTATATATATGTGAAGTAAACCCATCATAAACCATGTAATCATCATAACACCAGTCCATATTCATTACCATCATCCACATTCTAGATTTCTCATTACCAATAACCATAATCAATATTAGAATTTAATTCATAACAATCCATAATCATTACCAAACCATAACCATCCCAATACCAAGTTCCCTCTAATCATGGAAGTTGTCCAGGTGCTCATAACTAGAAGCACGGCTATCATGATAGTTTATTAGACTCTGCAGAGTTTGTACCACTTTACCCACGTGTTTGTGATTTCATCACCTGTCGGCGACTGAAGAACCTCCCTTACACCAATTACACTTCCTTTGGTGTATGGCCAAGAGATCACAAAATAGCCTTTACAAAGGGATTACTAGCCTATTTAGACCCCCACTGAGGGTTCACCAGTGGCGATGTCTCCTACAGAGCACATCTTCAACCAAGGGCCCCATCTTGAGCCATTCGGATCCCAGGGTAGTCCCACCTATCATCAACAAACCCAAT
The DNA here is from genome assembly GCA_036927565.1 of Tuctoria greenei. NCBI lineage: Eukaryota > Viridiplantae > Streptophyta > Magnoliopsida > Poales > Poaceae > Tuctoria > Tuctoria greenei. The sequence goes on along the minus strand of JAYESD010000012.1, from coordinate 106,438,514 downwards.
CCCACTACCCCTTCCCCGAGCATCCTTAATGGCCCAAATAGCACTGACAAAGCCCTAATTAATCAGCTACGCCGCACCCATACTTGGCCTTGTGGTGGCACTGTAGTCCTGGCTTATTCTCACATGAACCGGTCCTTAGATCTAAAGAAAGCAAACCACCGTAACATCCAACCCATCCACATACCAGGCTTGCTTAGATCGCCCATTACCATATCATATTAGCCAGTTCATGTCAATCATAATCTCATAAATGCATAATTAAGTTAACTGGTATAGTTGTGGTCCCATCCCAATTAATTAAGCAAAGCAAAAAGGTAAAAAGCCCACCCTGACTCTCTACCATGTATTCCAGGTGACAAGGGTGGTTAAACAAAGCTAGTAAACTCCCTATCATATGATTCCCATCAAATTGACACAAGCATGCAGTTTTGCAAACAAAACATTTATTTTAGAAATAGGATCAATATGCTTCAAGGACACTTGCCTTGCCCTTGGGATTGGTTCGGGTCGAAGCCTTCAAACTCTTGGTGCTGTAGATCCTTCGTGGCACTCTATAGCGCAAATCCGTCTAATCCGCATAATAAACATACAAACAAGAAACACAATCAAGGAGTGCACAAACATTACTCAATATGACATGATATGCATGATTAATGCAAATGCAAGGTGGAACTTGTTAATGAGTTGCTTTTAATGATAACTAACTAGTTCTAATAGACTTAACAAGTTTATACAGGTTTGGATGTGATTAGATCTAATTTTAGAATTAATTCAACAGAAATTAACTAGGAAAATCAGACTAGTCCACTAGGGACCGGACAAGTCCGCACTGCGCGAGATCAGCGGATTATGGTTTCTTAGATCGATGTAAATTTGGAGATTAGGAGTCGAATTCACGTAAGAAAAAGAGAATAGAAGGTATACCAGGTGTTTAGGACTCCAATAAATGAAGAAACTTGGAGGTAGCATTTGGATCTTGATGATCTAGGGTTGGTGATGAACTTGGAGATGAATTGGTCATGAAGAACGAAACTTGATGGATATATTGATCCTCTTTCATTTCCTCCTCTTCTTCGTCTTGCTTGGGATCTTCTCCTCCCTCCTTGATGGTGGCTCTCCACGAACTAGGGTTTGGGTGGGGTGAAAAAGTGGCAAATAGAGGTCAAGCCAAGGGGTGGGTTGTTTATATAGAGGTGGAGGCTAGGGTTAGATGGATTTCGAGTTTGAGAGGAGTAGAGGCCGGTTTAGAGTCCCTCACGGGCTCTAAAAGAGTTAGGCACGACGTCCCTAGGCCCACTTAACGTGAAACCCAAGAAACAAGTCGTAAAACAAAGGATTAATTCGGAGTCGCAAAATATCGGACAAGTCCGAAAAGGACCGGACTAGTCCGAAGTCGTCCAGAGAGAAATCGGACAACTCTGGCCAAAAAATGGGACAAGTCCGACTTTAGTCAGAGAGGAAAACGGACAAGTCCGCTGGAACACTGGACTAGTCCGTACAAGTCCAGGGACTTAGCAAATTTTCAAGGATTCTTGGAACACCGAACTAGTCCGCATAGGACCGGACAAGTCCGACAGTTCCAGAGGCAAAAACAGACTGGTCCGCAGCAAAAACGGACAAGTACGATCGAGGTCAGAGAGAAATCGGACTAGTCCGCACCAAATCGGACTAGTCTGCACTTTCCAGAACTTTAAGTGCGGTTTTGTTCCAAATCAATTTTAAACTCATTCCTCTTTATGTGGATTAATGTTAAACATGTATATGAATGTATGTAGGGCATGATGCATGAAAATGAGGGTGTTACAGGAGGAAAGGAAGGCGGCGGTGTTGTGCGACAACGGGACAAAACTGAGGCGAGGGGAAGCGCAACTGGGATGGAACTCGACGTCGTCGGTCGGGAGGGGTAGATATAGGCCAGGGGAGGTGTTTAGGCCACGCAGCTGCTTGCTTTGCATGCCTTGTCGCGATGGAGAGCTCCCCCGACGTTGAAGCGCGGGGACAGCCGTAAACAAAGTGGCTCCATCGGTTCATCGAGTGGGAGAGGCTGACAGCCGGTCCCACTGCCCCTTTCATCCTAATCCCCCTCTTTAACTTCAATCCTCCTACCTAGAACTGTCCAAAAATTCTAGATTTTTGTGGAGAGGCCAAATCAATTGTGTAGATTCCGAAATTGGATTTTGAATTTGGACAAATTCAGTTAAATTTCAAATTCAAATTTGAATTTGACTAGAATTTGCTAAGCGTCTCAAATAAAATAGCAAATGAAATCCAAAAATCTTGAAACTTTGCAGGAAGGCTATTTAGAATATTATGAGGCCATGGAAAAATGTATAGCCTCAGATTTGAATAATTTTGACAGGGCCTATATGTACAGTTGTTATATTCAAGGTTTGAATTAATTTGAATATATTTAGTACTGCATATTGATTTGCCCTAGTGAATTTCCATTCAATAAATTCCAAAATTTGTAGAAAGGCCACTTGAATTATCCCAGGGTCATTGGTTAAATCCCTACCTCATGTTCATAAAATGTTAAGCATGAGGGAAAGAACTCAATGATATCAAGTTCAGGTGTACAACCAAAATTTATCTTTACTATGGTTGAAAACAAACTGGTAATTGAACTTCATATTAAGGAAAAACTGGGATTTTACATTCCTCCCCCCTTAAAAGAATCTCGTCTCGAGATTACAATGGGAAGGATAAAAGCAAAAAGATCTAATGAACATATGCTGCTAACAAGTCTGGATAGTTCATTCTAAGGTATTCCTCGCTTTCCCACGTTGCTTCTTCAGCGGTGTGGTTGCCGCACAAGACCTTGGAAATGTAAGGTGCGGCTCCTTGTGGTGCGAGTCTTCTCATCGATTATCTGGGTTGGGTGCTCAAAGTAGGTAAGATCTGGTTGGAGAGCTTCCAAATCTTCCATACGACCGTCAGCTGGGGCCTTGAGACATTTTCGCAACTGCGAAATGTGAAGCACATTGTGGACCCCTGAAAGCGACGCTGGTAGCTCTAGCCGATAGGCCACCGGTCCGCATTGTTCAATTACTGCAAACAGCCCAATGAAGCATGGAGCTAGCTTTCCCTTTACTCCGAAGCGATGAATCCCTTTTATTGGGGATACACGAAGATAAATGTGATCTCTGACATCGAAGTAAAGAGGTCGGCGTCGTTTGTCCGCATAGCTTTTCTGACGAGATTGAGCAGCCTTGAGGTTGGCTTGAATAACTCGCACTCGTTCTTCGGCTTAATTTAACAAGTCGATGCCATATATCACTCGTTCACCGGATTCACACCAGTTCAAAGGTGTGCGGCACTTCTGGCCATACAGAGCTTCGTATGGTGCCATCTGGATGCTAGTCTGATAACCATTGTTGTATGAAAACTCCGCCAATGGTAGGTGATCATCCCAATTCTTACCATGGTGGATGGCACAGGCACGGAGCAAATCTTCTAGCACTTAGTTTACTCGCTCTGTTTGACCATCAGTCTGAAGATGGTAAGCCGAGCTTTAGATCAACTTGGTACCCAGAGATGCGTGGAGCTGCTCCCAAAACCGAGCAACAAATAAGGTCCCACGATTTGATATGATAGTGTGGGGTACTCCGTGTAGGCACAAAATCCTGGCAATATACAACTCTGCATATTGTCGTGCCACATAATTGACATTTACTGGAACAAAGTGATCCGACTTGGTGAGTCGGTCGACTATCACCCAAATCGAGTCATGCATGCGAAAGGTGAGAGGTAATCCAACAATGAAATCCATGTTGATGTCCTCCAATTTCCAGGCCAATATGCTCAAAGGTTGAAGCTGGCCGATTGTCTTCATATGGTCGGCTTTCACCCGCCGACACGTATCACATTCGGATACGTACTTCGCTATCTCCCTCTTCATTCGAGTCCACCAAAACAGCTTCTTTAAGTCTTGGTACATTTTGTTACTCCCCGGATGAATAGAATACTTGGACAAATGAGCTTCGTCCATTTCTTCCGAAGTTCCACATTGCGGGGCACCATGATGCGGCCTTTGAACCAGATGGTACCATCATTGTCACCTCGAAAACACTTCGTCTCCCCCTTCTTCATTCTTCAGCGAATGTGCAACATGCCCTTGTCTTCCCTCTGAGCCCCTACAATATCTTCCCTTATGGTAGGAATGAGAGCTAGATTGTAGAACGCTCCATATGGAACCAAGTAGAGACTCGACTCTTCTTCTTCCATCGAGGTGATGGAAAGATTATTGACATGGGACTTACGACTCAGCGCATCTGCAACTACATTTGCTTTGCGGGGATGGTAGTGGATCTCAATCTCATAGTCTTTGATCAATTCCAACCATCTTAACTGTCGCATATTCAAGTCCTTCTGGGTGAAGATGTACTTCAAGATTTTGTGATCGGTGTAGAGATGCACTAGTTTGCCCAATAGATAATGTCTCCACATCTTCAATGCAAGTACCACGGCAGCGAGCTCAAGATCATGAGTCGGATAATGTTGCTCATAGTTCCGAAGCTGTCGTGATCCATAAGCGATCACCCTTCTGTCTTGCGTCAATACACAACCCAAACCAATCCCAGATGCATCACAATAAACATCAAAGGACTTGGTTGTGTCTGGTTGGGCTAACATCGGCGCTGTTGTGAGGTGTTTCACTAATGCTTGAAAACCTTCCTTACATTCCTTCGTCCATACATACTTCTTCCCTTTCTTCAGAAGTTTCATCATTGGTTTAGCTATCTTGGAGAAAATTGGAATGAACCTCCGGTAATATCCTGCTAAACTCAGGAAACTTTGAACTTCATGTACAGACTTGGGAGACTCCCATTTAATTGAGTACTTGCTTAATCTTGCTTTGATCAACTACAATCCCCTTAGCAAAGATAATGTTCCCTAGAAATGGCACTTGGCTGATCCAGAACTCACATTTGTTGAACTTGGCATACAACTTGTGGTCTCATAATCATTAAGGCACGATGCGCAAATGTTGAGCATGTTCTTCTTCGGATTTTAAATACACAAGGATGTCATCGATGAAGACCACAACAAGCTTGTCCAATTCTGGCATGAACATCGAATTCATGAGATACATGAAATGAGCCGGTGCATTGGTCAATCCAAAGGACATGACAAGGTACTCATACAATCCATACCTCGTCGAGAATGCCATCTTAGGTATATCCTCTAGTCGAATCCTGATCTAATGATATCCAGAACGAAGATCCATCTTTGAAAATACCTTAGAACCCTCCAATTGATCGAATAGAATATCGGTGTGTGGTAGTGGATACTTATTCTTGATCATGACAGCATTGAGTGGACGATAGTCCACACATAGTCTCGATGTCTTATCCTTCTTCTCCATGAACAATGCAGAACAGCCCCAAGGTGATGAACTTGGACGATTGAAACCCTTGTCCATAAGTTCCTTCAACTGCTCCTTAAATTCTGCAAGTTCCTTAGGTGTCGTCTTATACGGCTTCCTCGAGATCGGCACTGTTCCCTGTACAAGTTCAATCTTAAACTCGATATCTCTTTCTGGTGGCATACCAGGAAGATCTTCGGGAAATACGTCTGGATACTCACATACCACTGGAATGTCCTCAAGTTTAAAGGCCTCGGTGTTGTAAGTAGTTGGAGTCACTTGGATAATACTCTCAAGAGTGAGAGCTTGGGGAGGGTGGAGTGGAGAATTCAGATATATCCTCTGAGGAACGATGTCAATAATAGCACAGTTGTATTGCAACCATGTCATCCCTAAGATGAAATCTAACTTTCGATGCTCCAGTACAATGGGAGAGATAGGGTATATGTTCCCACCAAGATCAAGAGGTACCCTATGGACCATCTCATCTTCTACTACTTTCCCACCCGGAGAACAAATCATATATGGGGTTTTTGTGGAAACGATAGGCAACTGATATTGAATGACATAAGACTTGCTAATAAATTTGTGTGAAGCACCGGAGTCAAAGAGGATGACTACGGGATGACCAAGGAGAGAGAACGTACCCATGAATAGGGTGCGCCTTCCGGAACGTCCTCGATGGCGAGGTGGTAGACGTTGCCGGTTCTAGTGGCTGGCTTCTTGGACTGGTTGCGGGGCTGGTTTGCCCCCTGGTACGAAGACTGTCCTCCGCTCTGCAGGTAGTCCTTGGCGAAGTTCTCCATACTTCCACACAAGAAACACGTGTACGGGGTCTGACCGGCACAGAAGGTAGTACGGAATCCCGGTGCACGCGGTGGAGGTGGAAGTGCACGCGGAATCATCCCCTGCTGTTGCGGACGGAGGCCGACGTTGTTGAACTGGCGACCACGAAACATCGATGGTCGCGATGGCAGCTGCCACCTCTGTCCGGATGGTGATCGATACACCATTCGATACTTCTGAGGAGCACCACCTTCGCTGCTCTACGGAGCACTCCTTTTCTTCTTGTTAGAGAACAGCTCCCTAGTAGCGTCCTCCTGTACGATTGCGACTTTGACAATGTTGTTGAAGCTGCCGCTGTTGAACAAGGCAAGCTTGTCCTTCATCTTAGGGTTCAAACCCTGATAGAAGCATTCACGCTTCCAATCTTCAGTACTCACTTAGTCCTGAGCATACTGGACCAAGTGGTTGAATGCCTTGGAGTACTCGTAAGCACTCCATCCTCCTTACTTCAGCTCCAAGAACTCTTGAAGCTTCCTCCTCATAATACCGGAAGGTATATGATAGGAGTGGAACTCCTCCCGGAACTCCTCCCAGCTCACGATAGTCTGCTGGCCGTGCGGCGAGACAATTCGCCCACCATACCGCAGCAGAACCCTGCAACTGTTGTGACACGAACAGGATCTTCTGTTGTTCGATCATCCGCAACAAACCGAACTTTCCTTCGATGGAGCGGAGCCAGTTGTCTTCCTCCAACGGTTCATCGGCCTCCATGAAGACCGGCGGGTGCGTTGACATGAAGTCCGAGTATGAACTCGAAGAGGGCTGTCGTGGACCCGCATCTTGTCTCCCCCCTTGACGGGACGAATGTTGAACCAAAGTCCACAACAACTCAGTTTGCTCGTCGTGCGAGCCGAGCACTGCGGCGAGAACCTTTGCTAGACTCCTCAGAAGTTCAGGAGGTGGTGGTGGTGGAACTTGTTGCTGCGGTGTCGCAGCTGGCTCCTGGGTCGGAGATTCGTCCTGATGACCACGACTTGAACCTCCCATCTCAGGCATCGGACGTGTACGCACCATTCTACAGCCATATGTTAAAAATCAGCAACATGTTTGTTTTGCCTTCATCCATTTCCTATTACAGCAGTGCGAATATTGGCAAGGAAATAAGTGCATAACATCCACATATATTGATAAAGCATAAACTTTATACAAGATATATTATCTAATGACCAAATTTATAGTAGTGAACTCCAAAATGACAGACTCTCACTACGGAAGTGCATCTCTACCATACTTGGTCCCCATGAGACGTCATACACACCTTGTCATCTTATACACACCCTCTACTATTTTTAATATGACACAAACATGGCCACAAAATAAACACGAGCAACTACTAAACTATACGTTGTCCCGTGATGGCCGGAGTGCTGCCCCATCCTACTCCTATACGTCTTATTCGATATACTCGCGTTCCTCGGGATCTTCTTCTTCCTCTTCGTCCTTAGAAATTGGTGCCACAGGTGCGGGTGTTGGAGCATGAGTTGCTATCTCACCCGCCACCGATGATGTCGCGGCAACTAATGACTGCACATCAGCCTGTAGAAGAAACATCTTATAGTCTTCCAATTTCTTTCATGCATGCTCACAACTGGCTCTCCAATCCTGAGTCTCCTCCCTGGATTGATCCCGTTCTTGAGTTGTCATACCCAACTGATCATCCAGCAGCTGTACCTCAAGTTGACTCGCCTCCAATGCGCTTTCTGCGCATTGCGCTTCCTGGCGAGATTCCGATAGGTCTTGAACAGCTTGGTGCCACTGATTCTCCCTAACGTTTAAATGTTGGTTGAGAGGAGCAATCATCGGTCTAAGTGAGTCATTGGCCCACTCAAAATGATCTCCTCGAATCAAAGCTTGCTTCAGATCACCCAGCAACCCTTCAATGCCAATATGTTGTGTAACACTCACTTGGCACGATGATGTTGCATATAATGCCAAGATTATCTGGGGTACCTCTCCACGAATGCCATAATATGCACTCATTTGACTTGCCCACTCCTCACTAGCTCTACCATCGATTGGAAAGAGCGCGAACGGGGTGCCTGCCAAATGACAAAAATGAAGCTTGCAAAACCTTGCAATAGCAACACTCGCGGCAAAACACCATGTGTCTTCTAACTGAGCCCCTTTCACCCGGATGGAGAAAGGAGCCCATCCAATATATGACGGACCAGCGGGCACATCAAAATAGATGGTGCATCTTGTCACACCTCCGTCATCGCATTCCCTGCCCCAATAGCTCGGTATGTCGCAATACCCGAACTGTTGAAGCAGCGCTATGAACAATTCCAGAAAACCTTTTCGATGAGCACACGTCGTGAACACCCATCTGTTCTGTAAGTGTACCATTAAATCCGCCATCTGTGCAAAGGATACTTGAACAATGAAAAGGTTTCCAACTTCCAATAATAAAGGAAAATTTAAAGCTGGCGTAGTGATCACAGTCTGTTCCAGCTGACCTACCTGTATAAATTCAAAATTTTTATATAGGAAACGTCAGAACCAGATGGTGGGTTGAATAAAAAGTTGTAGTAAACTTTACAGCCTTTCCAGATTGTACTCATACAGCTCCAGGGGATCTAGGAAGTAGAATCTATACAGGTCTAAAGTTGACCCAAGTTTTTTGGAAATTTTGACAGAACCTCCCCTGTATATGTGGTTATTTCCACAATTTATACAGGTATATCAAAACAATATACTGAGGTAATGACAAAATAAACATTGTGTCGGTACCCTGGGCACCATATACCCCTTGGGATTGCAAAGATCTCAAGGGAAAGTCATCTACTTCATTTGAAGACCTTCGGAGGCCCACATGTCAGACATGTCCGGACCCGCTTCTCCAACATGGTTAGCCCCAGGGACGCCACGTGTACTATCAAACCGGAGCTACCACCCAGAAGTGGCACCCCCGGACCTAACCCCAGACCGAGGGAAGCTCCGGTGCTGACACGTGTCGGGTAAGGCCGGAGCCATCTGTTCTCCACAGTGTGCTCTGGTGCTAACATGTGTCCAACCGTCTGATCTTCAGCCTCTAACCTCCGAAAGACTCCACAACGGCTCCGGATCTTCAAAAGGGAATCAAGGACTTCAAGACCCAATTAAGTGTCATTAATACCATATTAATGACACATGATCGGATGACCTTAATTACCAGTAACGGTGCTGTCAAAGCCCATTACCCGGTCATTAAGGGTAATTAAACGTGTTGAATAAGTATCAATACCAGTAACCGCCGGGGCCACATGTCGGGCCAGGCTAATTTGTAACGGCCTGCCCTTGTACTATAAAAGGACAGGCCGATGACAGACTCTACACGTTGAGACACGCTCCCTAGGCATGCTGACACACGCGCTACAATACAACATCAGCACACCCCGTGGAGTAGGGTATTACGCTCAGGCGGCCCGAACCATGTAAATTCTTGTGTCTCCTGCATCATTTACAATTCACCTTCCTGAATCTCCGCGCGCCCACACCGAACCACAAACTCCTCTAACACTTTAGTAGTGTCGGGAGATCTGCCGGATCCAAACCACCGACAGTTGGCGCACCAGGAAGGGGGCGCCTGAGATTTCGAGAATGGTGAACTCAGCTGTAGGATCATCCAACGGTCAACCTGCTGCTCAGGCTGTTGGGGGCAATCTCTCCAATATGCAGCCACCAGCAGGAGCCTCAGCTCCAGCAGGAGTCACACTCCCACCACCACCGTCTCCGCCAGCAAATCAAGCTGGGCAACGTGATGGTGCACCGGTGTCAGTCACTGCATCGGGAAATCACGACAACCCGGAACACGCGCTCCACGCAGTGCGTGCTCTTCTCCAACGCCCACCACCTCCGGATGCATCTCGGGATGCACTGGAGCAGTGGAGGGCCGATGTGGAACATTTGGTTGCAGCAGCAGCCGAACGAATCAGCAACCAGGGTCCTCCTCCTTTAGGACGGGCCCCGTCGCTGCGGCGGACTTTGTCTGGTAGACTTGGTCCGCACGTTTCCAATAACAGGAGACGTGCTGCATCACAGCAAGTGACGTCATTGCCCTCCGGGGCACGACGCACTCACACGGTATCCAGGCTTTCAACTCACGACCTCCGGGCGGAGCTGGATCGCCGATACCGCCAACAGGACGGCCGAGTCCATATTGAGTGTGCTCGTGAAAGACGAGAAGCTCAGGACCTTTCTGCTCCAGAAGGAGTAGGAGGAGGCTGTTCAGCCATGGCCATGCATCTGCGTATGGTCAGGTGGCCACAGAAGTTCCGGCCTCACCTGCCGGAAAAGTTTGACGGGACTGTCAATCCTGCTGAATTTCTTCAAATCTACTCCACTGCAATCTTGGCAGCCGGAGGGAATGAGGCCGTAATGGCCAATTATTTTCCAGTGGCTTTAACTGGGACCGCCAGCTCTTGGTTTATGAGCCTTCCACCCAACTCCATCAATAGTTGGGAGGAGCTGTGCCGGCAGTTCACTGTCAACTTCGGGAGTTCATACACCCGACCAGGCACTGAACTGGACCTTTTTGCAGTCGTGCAAAAAGGGGGAGAATCCCTGCGATCATTCATCCAGAGGTTCTCTCAGGTACGAAACACTATTCCTTCTATCTCTAGCGCCTCTGTCATTGTGGCATTCAGACAGGGTGTACGGGACAAGAAGATGCTGGAGAAACTGGCGATCAAGGAAATCACCAGTGTCACGGAACTCTTCAGCTTGGCTGACAAATGTGCCAGAGCTGCGGAGGGCCGTGAGATGCACTCCAAACCAACTCCGGAGGATCACAAGAAATCCTCCAAAGAAGAAGCCGCTACCTCTAGGAATGGCAAGAAGAAGAAAAAGACCAACGGCAAGAAGAAGCCGTCGGCCGGTACATCCAATGTTGCAGCTATTGCAGCTTCAGGTGGCCGGGGGCCACGCCTCGAGAAGCGACCTCGACCGTCTTCTAAAGACGGTGGCAAACCCAACATGTGGTGCCCAATTCACAAAACGGGCAGCCACAGTTTGGAAGACCGCCGGGAGGTCCAAAACCTTGTTGAGCGCTACAACAAGCGCCGGGAAGAATCTCCTTTCCGACAGAGGGAAGGAAAGCAAAAACTCGACGAAGCTCCGGCTGAAGAGGAGTTAGGTTTTCAGGATCCCGAAAAGGTCCTGAAGGCCGTCTACACCTCCGTCGACGATGATTCTGACGTTTCTAACAATGAGCGTCGGAAGACCATGAACACCATTTTTGGTGGATCATGGGACATCACCTCCCGCTGCGTCATCAAGACTATGCGTTGGGATATGGCTGTTGTAGCTCCTACAGTCAGGCCGGAACCTCATCGGAAGTGGATGGACACAGCCATCACTTTTGATGCTTCAGATTGCCCTCGGAGCATGGTTGGAGCAGGTCAGTTACCTTTGATGGTATCTCCTACCATCAATAACATCCATCTCCACCATGTCATGGTAGACGGAGGTTCGGGGCTTAACCTCATAAGCTTCAAAGCTTTTACCAAGCTTCAGCTCCGACCTTCGGATCTCCATCCCTCCCGACCTTTCTCTGGAGTAGGTCCGGGAGCTATTACCCCACTCGGAGCTATTACTCTCCCTGTTACCTTCGAGACACGAGAGAAGTATCACACCGAGAAGTTGGTCTTCGACGTCGCTCATATCAACTTACCCTTCAATGCCATCTTGGGTAGGCCTGCCCTGTACAAATTCATGGCAGCTGCTCATTATGGATACCTGGTGTTAAAGATGCCAACACCAGTGGGTATTCTCCGGATCCGCGGAGATCGTACCGCCGGAGTAACTGCTCTGGAAGAACTCCATGCACTCACCACGGCGCAAGAAGAGGACTCCAGATAGGAGCAAGCTCCAAAACCCCCGAGCATTCGTCAACGAGGCTCGACTTCTGCACCTCGTGTGCAGCCAAGCGGCGACACTGACATTCCCGTCAAAGTCGTCCAAATTGGTTCCGATGCCGCTCAGACCACCCGTATATCGGGGGGATTGAACGACAAATTGGAACTCGAGCTCATCACTTTCCTCCGGGCTAATGTCAACGTGTTTGCCTGGCAACCGTCACAAATGCCTAGGATCCCCAGGGAAGTGATTGAGCACAATATGAAGATCTACCCCGACGCCCGTCCTGTGCATCAGAAGCCTCGGAAGCAATCCGTAGAGCGACAGAACTTCATCCGACAAGAAGTGAAGAAGTTGCTTGAAGCTGGATTCATCCGAGAGGTCTTCCATCCAAAATGGCTGGCAAACCCAGTCGTTGTGCCCAAGGTCGGTGGGAAGCTTCGGATGTGTATCGACTACACCACACTAAATAAGGCATGTCCAAAAGATCCATTCCCACTACCTAGAATAGATCAGATAGTGGATTCCACCTGCGGGTGTGAATTACTGTGTTTCCTAGACGCATATTCTGGGTATCATCAAATCAGAATGTCTAGGGAAGATGAAGAGCATACCTCATTCATCAAAGTAGATGGATTGTACTGTTATACAGCCATGCCATTTGGTCTCAAGAATGCAGCTTCAACTTTTGTACGAGCTATGTACAAAACTTTTGAAGAACTCATTAGAGACATAGTGGAAGTGTACGTCGATGACATCGTGGTCAAAGTCAAGAACAAGGAGTCACTTCTTGACACCTTGCAGGCTGTCTTCGACAAGCTGTGGGAAACCGGCACAAAGCTAAACCCAGACAAGTGTGTCTTCGGGGTTAGCTCCGGAAAACTTCTTGGTTTCCTGGTAAGTCACCGGGGCATAGAAGATAATCCGGCGAAGATCAAAGCCATTGAAGACATGCGGTCACCAACCCGAATCAAAGATGTCCAAAAACTAACTGGATGTCTAGCAGCCCTCAGCCGGTTCATTTCAAGACTGGCGGAACGGGCACTCCCTTTCTTCAAGTTATTGAGGAAGTCCGGACCATTCCAATGGTCTGAAGAAGCAGAGAAGGCATTCCAGGAGCTGAAATAGTTCCTCACCACCCTACCAATTTTGGTAGCTCCGAACCCTGGTGAGCCTTTGTTGCTTTACATTTCAGCAACTGACGAAGACGTCAGTATGGTTCTGGTTGCGCAGAGACCAGAGCTACCTCATACTCAGGAATCCAGACCCCTTCGGGAGGGTCCGAAGGTACCTGAAAGCGAGCCTGGGTCCCAGCTCCCAGACTCGAATCCACAAGAAGTCACTTCGGAAGACCCAGACCCCTCCGGGAGGGTCCAGGTCGCTTCTGAAAAAGCTCCGGGTTCCTCTAGCCAGGGCCCAGAGGTCCCCGAAGAAAATCCGGATCCCTCCAGGAGGATTCGGGTCAGTGGAGAGGAAGCTCCGGACCCCTCCGAGAAGGTACGGACCATACAGCACCCGATGTACTTCATCAGTGAAGTACTACATGATGCCAAGACTCGATACCTAGAGGTGCATAAGCTGCTCTATGCAGTTCTTATTGCCTCCAGGAAGCTTCGACATTACTTCCAAGCTCACAAAGTCTCAGTGGTGACCTCTTACCCACTTCGAGCAATCTTGCATAATCCCAATTCAACTAGGAATATAGCAAAGTGGGCAGCAGAATTGGCCGAATTTGATCTTGAATTCATATCAAGGCAAGCAGTCAAGAGTCAAGCGTTGGCAGACTTCGTGGCGGAATGGACTCCCTCTCCATCAAACCGTGGGGGCCCCAGTGAGCAGAAGCCTGAACATGATGCTCTGGTCTTCACCGAGCCTCATTGGACTCTCTACTTTGATGGCTCCATGCAAAAGCAGGGGGCCAGAGCTGGAATCCTTCTCCTCGCACCAACCGGGGAGAAGGTGAAATACATGGTACACCTTGACTTCAAGGCGACCAACAACATGGCGGAGTATGAAGCTCTCATCTACGGACTAAAGGTGGCACTGTCATACGGCGTTAAGCAATTGCTGGTCAAGGGAGATTCGCAGCTCATCATTAAACAAGTAAAGGGTGAATGCTCCTGCAACAATCTCCAGTTAGCTGCTTACCTCCTTGAAGTCCAGAGGCTTCAGATGGACTTCGAAGTCCTAGACTCCACCATGTCCAGCGTTCCCACAACGCTGAAGCCGATGAACTCTAGACGAAAGCGTCAACTGGAGCTCCGGCTCCTGACGGAACTTTTGTCCGGAGATTGTCAAAACCCACAGCTCAGCCTGCCGAACTGAGCGAAGGGAGCGAGATCAGCATCCCGAAGCTGACGGTCCCGATGGCCCTGTTACCATGGCAGCCATCAAGGGTCGTAGGTGCTGCCGGAAGCTCCGAGCAACCCAGCACGCAAGACTCAAATTCTCAAGCTAGTTCCGATGCATGGATCTCGGAGATCCGGAACTACTTGAAAGACAACATCCTTCCTAACGATGATGTATCCGCTGACCGGGTAGTCAGATTGGCTAAAAGATACACGTTGGTAGAAGGGGATCTCTACCGGCGTGGTGCTAACGGCATCCTAATGCGGTGCATCTCAAGGGAAGAAGGCTGCGAGCTCCTCACAGAAATCCATGGAGGCGAGTGTTGGAACCACGCGTCTTCCTGCACGCTGGTTGGTAAAGCCTTTCGTCATGGCTTCTACTGGCCTACAGCACTCCAGGATGCAACTGAGCTGGTGAAGAAATGCGAAGCATGTCAATTTCATGCAAAGCAAATTCACACACCGGCTCAGCCCCTACAAATGATACCTCCTACATGGCCCTTCGCTGTGTGGGGGATGGACATCTTGGGACCTTTCCCAAGAGTCATCGGAGGTTACAAGTTCCTGTACATCGCCATTGATAAGTTCACCAAGTGGCCGGAAGTAACTCCAGTGTGACGCCCGGTTCCGAAAAATGAACCAAGCTAACGCATATGTGTGCCCAGGATGTTCAACACACATACACGAGTGATTCACAAATGATAACCAGATAATTACCACAGCTCAAATTATTAAATAAGTACTCTTATTACATAGTTCATTATATCCTCGAACACAAGTTCTAATGAATATTAATGACAAGTTCAACTAATGCAGCGGAAATAAACTAATTAGGCAACTAAGCAAACTAAGCAAAAGGGATAGCGCAGCTCCATGCAACACCACAGGCAAAGCTGACGGTAGACACGGCCTAGATCTCCACATTATCGCCATTAAACTCACAATTCTGACCTGCAACTGTTGGGGGGGATTGCAAGAGTGAGTACATGTCGTACTCAGCAAGTGTGGAAAGTATGACATGTGGCTGATTCAAATGACGACAATAATAATGGCTAAGTGCTGAAAAGTACAGTAAAACATTTGAAAAGCAATATATCATATTATGTGAAGTAAACCCATCATAAACCATGTAACCATAATAATACCAGTCCATAAATCACCATTACCAATAACCATAATCAATGTCATAAACCATAATTTTATCCCATAACCATAACCATAATCATAATATCGACCATAACCATCACCAAACCATAACCATTATCAAACCATAACCATCCCAAATCCCAAATTCCCTCTAATCATGGAAGTTGTCCAGGTGCTCATAACCGGGAGCACGGCTATCATGATAGTTTTAGTTAACTCTGCAGAGTTTGTACCTCTTTACCCACGTGTTCGTGATTTCCTCACCTTTCAGCGACTAAGAATCTCCCTTATGCCCATGACCCGTCGGTCATAATACACACTTCCGTTGGTGTGTGGCCAAGAGGTCACAAAATAGCCTTTACAAAGGGATTACTAGCCTATTTAGACCCCACTGAGGTTTCACCGGTGGCGATGCCTCCAACTGAGCACATCTTCAACCAAGGGCCCCCTCTTGAGCCATTCGGATCCCAGGGTAGTCCCACCAATCATCAACAAACCCAATCCGACTACCCCTTCCCCGAGCATCCACAATGGTCCAAACAGCACTAGCAAAGCCCTAATTAATCAGCTACGCCGCACCCATACTTGGCCTCGTGGTGGCACTGTAGTCCTGGCTTATTCTCGCATGAACCGGTCCTTAGATCTAAAGCAAGCAAACCACCATAAAATCCAACCCATCCACATACCAGGCTTGCTTAGATCACCCATCGTATTGACCAGTTCACATTGACCATAATATCATTGATGCATAATTAAATGTGTAGTGTTGTTTGCCATGCCAATTAATTAAGCGAAGCAAAAAGGTAAAAACCCTTCCCGACTCTCTACCATAAATTCCAGGTGACAAGGGTGGTCAAACAAAACTAGTAAACTTCCTACCAGAGGATTCCCATCAATTTGACACAAGCATGCAGTTTGCAAACAAAACATTTATTTTAAAATAGGATCAATATGCTTCAAGGACACTTGCCTTGATCCGGCGGATAGGGTTGCTCAAGCGCTTTGAAATCTTGATTCTGAAAATCTTCATACACGATCTCTTGAGCACTTCCCTCTACTAGTGATCCCACATACAAGAATATACATACAAATCAACATGATGCACACCCATTAATCAACATGCGATGATATGCATGCATGCAAAGTACAATAATTAATTAACTACGGTTGTTTATTAATGAGATGCAACTAGTTCATACGTGTTCATATGAGTTTATGGAGGTTTTAACGGGGATTAATACTGCTGAAAATAAATTCATGGTGCAACTAAAATCAATTTACGTCTATCAGATCTAATACGTCGCTAAAATTCGCATCGGAAAAACGAATCCTACCGTAGATGCGATGGCTTCGAAGATCGAGGGACGAAGGTGACGCATACGAAGTGGATGGCGCAGCAGTCCTTCGGCGGCACGACGACGGCGACGATCTCCGGCGGACGGTGGGGCCCTCCTCTTTTTCTTCCTCTCCTTCCCCTCTTTTTTCTTCCTTTTCTTCCCTGCGGTGCCTCTGTTCCTCCCGTCCCTTTTTCTGGCGGCTAGGGTGTTTTTTGGAATCTCTGGCGGCGGCTGCTTTTCTGGCGTCGAAAAACGCGAAGCCCCGTGGCTTTTTATACCGGGCGGCTAGGGCACGCGGCACCTAGGGTCGGCGCACGGCGCGGAACGCGCGGGAAACCGGAGCGACGCGCTGCGGGATCGGGGCCCAGGCGGCGTCGGTGCGGGTGGGTGAGCGGGCCAGGCGGGTGGGGCCGGGAGCAGGCGGCGGGGCGTGGGGCCTGGGCGGGTGTGCGCGTGCGGGAGCAGGCGGCGGGCGGCGCGCAACGGGAGGGCGGCGCGGGGTGGGACCCGGACGGCGGGGCTGGTCGGCTCGGTGCGGGGCAGGCGGGGTGGCCGCACCGGGAGTCGCGCGCGGGATCGCGCGTCGGGCGGTGGTGTGGCCGGCTGGGCCGTTTGGCCTGGTCGGCGGTTGGTCCTTTCTTTTTTTTTTTCTTTTCTTTTTTATATTATTATATTATTTATTTATTATTTATATTATTTTTTATATATATTTTCTTTTTCTTTTATTTTTTTATTTTATTCTTTTTATATTATTATTATATATTTTATTATTTATATTTTGTTTTTTATATATAATTGTTATATATATTTATATATATTTTTTATTATTATTCTTATACTTATTCCCTATTACAGGTTTTTAGGCTATAATTATTATTTTCTATTTCTTCTTTTTGCTACACCATATATGTATGTTTTATCTTTTCTTTTATTCTATTAATATTTAATGCATGATCTTGTATGCAATGCATGATGCGAAAATTTAGGGTGTTACATCCAGTTGTGACAATCAACAAGCAATCTGCTATCAACTTTTTGCAGTCTATTGTTTGCAGATTTGGAGTCCCAATCAAAATCATCACTGATAATGGGACCCAATTCACAAGCTCCGCGTTCCAAGGATATTGCAAAGACCTCGGCATACAAGTTTGCTACGCCTCCGTAGCTCACCCAGCAAGCAATGGCCAAGCCGAGAGAGCAAATGCTAAAATTCTTAAAGGACTCAAAACGCGCACTTATGAGCGCTTGACAAAACATGGAGCCAACTGGATTGAAGAACTTCTGCCCACTTTATGGGCCAACAGGACATCTCCAAATTAGTCAACTGGAGAGACACCCTTCTTCCTGGTGTACGGAGCTGAAGCAATCCTTCCTCCGAAAATCACCTTGGGTTCACTCCGGGTCCGGACCTTCGATGAAGCCACGCAGGACCAGCTCCGGCGTGAAGACCTAGACCTCCTTGAGGAGGGAAGGTGCCAAGCAGCTGTTCGGAATGCTCGATACCGCCAAGCCCTATGGCGCTATCATCAGCGGCATGTACACAACCGACAGCTCGAGGAAGGCGATCTGGTGCTACCGAGAATACAATCCAGAGAAGGGTTAAACAAACTCCCCCCCAGCTGGGAAGGACCCTTCCGAGTGATTAAAGTATCCCGTCCCGGAAGCGTTCGCTTGGCTACCGAGGATGGGACACCTCTCCCAAATCCTTGGAACATCGAGCACCTCCGTAAGTTCTACACTTAAATATCATGGAGGTGAGTCTATAGTAACTTGGGGTGTATGTTATAGAGTCATTGTACAGAGTCGGGTAGTTCCTCTGGGAGAACAGCCGGACCTTTCCCGAAAGGTCTGCAAAGTTCATGCAACACTTGTCACAGTCTCAGAACTAAAAGTGTGGCTAGCTACCCTGGGTCAAACGAGGAATGAAACACGCTTAGCCTGGTTCCGTACCCTAAGAGTGTACTTGTTTCCCCTGTACCCCGGACCTATAATGAAAGACATCTTCATGTGAAACAGACTCCACGTGCATTTATTTTGTACAGGCTCAACATTTTTTATTTTTCTCTTTCTTGTCTATAACAAAGACGTGCAATTCTCAAGAAATTTTAGTTCGACCGGTTCATATACGATTCGAGTTGTATTATCGATTATTTTGGATTCAAATATTGTTCATGGCCCACTCGCCTGAATGCCGCCAAGCCAATCTAGGGCCGGAGTGTGCTATCGACTTAGCCTGGTCAAGCACCCTAAGTACGCCACTCTACCTACACCCAGGCAGGCCGAAGTAAGGCGGGTCCAAGTACAATCGGATCCGGAAGAAAAGACAACGCATTTGATTGTCTTTTAGAATCGCGTTTGACCTAAAATTTTCTCGAGAATCGTAAGTCGCGACGAAGTTATAGGCAAGAAACGAATTTCACTATTTTTCTTGACTTCAAGTGTGCAGGTAAAATAAAATCCACGTTGATGGAGAAAAACCGGAACTAACAAAGCTCCGACTCCTCTAGATGGCTTGTAATCGATGTTAAGCATTGAAAACGAGCATCACCGGAGCAACCAAGCTCCGATAAAGATAGGGGGGCCAGCCGTCGACATAAAATAAAATATGGTGAGAAGACCCCACAAGTGGAGTCTGCTGCCGACAAGCTACGTGTTAGTAAAGGTCAGTGTCAGAGCTACTAAGCTCCGACACCCCGAGGGCTAACTATCGATGCTCTATGCGTTGATAGGGACTATTGCCGGAGCTACTAAGCTCCGGCGGTA
This sequence comes from Tuctoria greenei, assembly GCA_036927565.1. NCBI lineage: Eukaryota > Viridiplantae > Streptophyta > Magnoliopsida > Poales > Poaceae > Tuctoria > Tuctoria greenei. Next base: position 106,418,874 of record JAYESD010000012.1, on the reverse strand, counting down.
GTCAGTTTGACCTCAGGGGACCTTCACTATCGAAGACTTCAAACCTACACTCTACAAGTTCGAAGCAAATGAGTCTTCAACAACGCACAATATCCTCTTGGTACATGTTCACAATCCAATTGTGTACATCTACCAGGGGGCCAAGTGAAGACAAAAGTGTTGAAGACAAAAAGTGAAATTCACAAAAATTTGGGGATTTCATTCATCTGGAGACAAGGGATTACAAAATTGAGGAAGAAGAAGAAAGAATACAAGTGGGAACTACGGAGATAGTCCTAGAACCTATGGAAGAATTGAGCAACCTTCTGGGCAACCTCCGACACGTTGGCTCGAGCAGCTTCCCCTTCTCCTTCAACGGGACCTTCAAGCATCGGGTCCAAAGGAAATTGGGAGTTCCGGCTGGTGTAGCACTCAGCACATACTCTGCGATGTTCTTCGCCAGGGATTGCCCCTCAACCTCCAATTGGTCCGCGATGACATCTCCCACCTTGGAGAGCTTGCTACCTGCCGAGCTCAACGCCTGCAACGCTAGGTCCGGCTCCGGCTCCGGATCATCCGGGCGCACGGGACTAAAGCCCATTGGTGTCAGCGCGTCGTTGGCCTTGCCTAGGAACTCCAAAATCTATAGGGAGTCCGCGGTCCTCAAGCCCTTCAATTCTTCCAAGGATCTTCTGGCCGCCACCAGTTCATAATTCTCATGGGCGAGGCGCTCAACTTCTTTGGCGTTTTGCTGAATCTTCTCAGCAACCCGCTTCTCGAGTTTTCTGAGCTCCTCCTCCCGGAGGTGGATCTTGTTCCGGCGGTCGACCAGGTCCTTCTCCCTGCCTCTCACTTTCTTTTCCCTGGCAACAAGGGCACGGTCCCGCTCATGGAGCTCCTGCCCTCGCACCCAGGCCTTCTTCTCCTCCTCAACGCAGCGCTCTTCCAATTTCTTGGCGCGCTCCTCAAGGCCCTTGTCAGCCAGAGCCACCTTCTCGGAGAGCTCCTCCTCCCTCCTCAGGACGTCATCCCACAGCTCCAGGAGTTTTTGCTCTTCGTCTTCGAGCTGTTTCTCCCTCTCTTCAAGTGCCTCTCGGCGCTTGATGAGTGTAGTGTTAATGGCCTCAAGCCTTTCGTGGCGTTCATCAGCCGCACTGTTAGCTGCTTTGGCCTGCTCATAGATCTCTCGGGATTGAACGTCGAGGGTGCGAGTCATACTCTCCCTATCATCCAATAACTTGCCCCAGTATTCCAGGCGGATCTTCTCCTGCTTAATCCACTCCTTGTCATCCGCTAGCCTCGGCTGCACCAGCTTGGTCTCGAAGTAGAGCCGGTTACGCCACCGCCTAAAGGTTTGGCGCTCCTCTTCAAGAGCCTTGCTGTCGTGGAAGAAGGCCAGTTGGACTTGACGCAGACTGGAACATGCGTTGTCAATAGACAGTGACAATGGGATAGGTTCCGGACCTGCTGGGGTCTCCTCCGCTGGTTCCAGCGGGTTTTCAGAAACAAAAACTAGGTCCCACTCCACAAGAGTGGTCCCCTGGGTCTCCATGGCACTAGGGCCGTCTTCCGGGATGGCCTCAGTCGCCATCGAGGAAGGCCCTACCGCCAGGTCTCCAATCACCCCCTCAAACAGGGAGCCAGCGACTTCACCAGGGCACTCCGACTCAGCCGCGAGTACCTCCGACGTCGTCACTTCCGGAGCAAGGGCCGCTTCTGGCTCCGGCCTTGGCACCTCCTCTGATGGGAGCTCGACCTCCGACGCTTCTGCTACAACCAGCTCGGGAGCCGGAAGATCTTCATCCTCAATCGGCCCTGCGGCCAGAGCTCCAACAACGACCGGCTCTGCTGCCGATGCTTCTGAGGTAGCCGGCCCAGCTGCCGGGACTTCGATCACCTCCGGCTCGACCGCTGGAGCTTCGACGAATTCTGGCTCTGGGACTAGAATTATAGCTTCCTCCGGCTCAACGGCCGGAGCTTCCATCATCTCAGCACCAGGACCCGGAGCTTCAACCTCTGGGACAGGTGCCGCTGGCGCATCTTCACTCCCGCGGTCCGGTGCTACCATAGGAGTCTCTGGGGATGAGTCGAGGTCCATGACCACGACAGCTGGCGCCGGAGCTGTCGCAGCTCCAGCCACCACTTGGGGCGGCACCGGGACTGGAGCAGAAGCTCCCTCCTTCACAGCTTCAGCTGCTGTGGCTGAGGGTGGAGCTTCACTCCTCTATTTGGGAACGCTGCAGATGATGGACGAAGAAACTTAAAAAATAGTTTCTACAATTAAACAATTATCCAAGGTAAAGATTAAAAATTACCTTGGGAGGCTTCCGCACCAGCTTGCGCGGAACCCTTTTCCCGGGCGTTCCGGGCTGGTCATAGCCGGCGTGGAAGCTCCGGAAGGCTCCCCGAAACTCGTTGCGGCCACGGGCGTTTCCCTAGTCGAGGCCCCCCTCGATCGGGAAGCACCTCCGGATCTAGAGGCCTCTACCGGCCCCGATGCTAGAGTCGCATGCCCGGAGCTAGCACCCTGGGAGGACCCCACTGCAGGAACAGTCGCTGCAGTTGTAGAAGACCTCCCCCTCCGGGGAGAAGGAGCCGACGCAGAGGTAGCAGGCCTGACGGACCTTCCGTCGGCGTACTGCAGCTTCCTCTTCTGGCTCACGGGTTCGTCCGCCAGCTCCTTGCCCTTGCCGACGACCTCAACCCTCGGCTTCGGGGCATGGTCGGAGCCACCCTCGGACATTTCGGAGATCGCCACCCTGGTGGTTGATCTTCTCTCGACGACACCAAGGTCGTCAAGCACGGGCATCTTCCGCCGGAGCTCCCTGCTGAACTCCACTTCCACGTTAAGAGGGAGAAAAGCTGATGGCGGAGTCAAGTCTTCACCCTCGACGTCGATGCCGTGCTGAAATTTCTTGAGGTGGAACTCCAAGGTTTTCCCCACCATGTTGGACTTCTGCCAGGTCTCGACCCGGTCGTCGTCCATCACGCTGTTGAGGGCCCAAGCGAGTTTTTCTCTCCTCTTCAGCGGTGCCCACTTGTTGACCAGTAAGTTGCAAAACACCGCCTGAAGGGTTGAAGCAGGGTTGAAGGCTTCCGCCAGCACCGGAGCTTCACTCCAAATTGTCGTGTCGATGTTGGGGAGGCCTTCGGGCAGCTCCAGCTTCTTATGCTCCTCCACCCGGACGACTATCCAGTCCTTCTTCCAGTCATCCCACTTCCCAGAGGGAAACGACCAGAGATACTTGAATGGGCACTTCTTGCACTTCACGAAGTAGTAGAAGCCAAGGTACTCATTGCTCCTGTCGGTGGTATGGACGGTGAAGAAGGTCCGGAAGAGTTCAATGCACGGGGGGATGCCCACCCACATCTCACAGAAGTGGACAAAGATGGACACAAGAAGAATGGAGTGGGGGCCAAGGTGATACAGCTGCAGACCATAGAAGTCTAGCAGTATCAAGAAAAAGGAGGAAAAAGGTGGGATCAACCCCACCATGGCGTACGAGGAGAAGTACACCATTTCGCCGGCGCGCTCCTTCTCAAACGGGAGCTCTCCACCGGCGCGGACCGAGCGGTTGAAGAAGTCCGAGGACCATCCCATGAGGGCCCGGACCTTCTTCAGGTCGCCGTCGATCTTCAAACGACTCTCGCGGAGACCCAACTCCATCGCGGCACGACAAGGCTAGAGAAGAAAAGCGAAGCACAAGTTGGGAGTTTGAGCGCAAGATCAGATGAGAGGCGTAAAGAACCCCAAACGGTACGCGCTTTCCTTCTTAAGTAAGCCCTTGCGACGCTTGGATGGAAACCGCAAGGAAGTCGAAGATACCACTCAAAAATTCCACCCAGCCGATGACAAGAGGGCCCGGGACTACCCCGACGATCAAGTCGAAGTTCTTACCCAGGCGAACGGTTGCCATCATGAGGCGGGAAGCCCGGAGGCGGCGGCCTGACAAGGCGCGCGGAACCGATACGATTTTCGTATCGGGAACCGGTGACCTTCAATTGCATAATATTCGCACGCCAAAGATCTCACCTACCGCACACGGGATACGCCACGGGGCAAGGATTTAACTCCGGACCATCGCCAACGGCACATCTGAAGACCTTTGAAGACTTAGTTCAAAAGTCGAAGGATGGACCCACCTCTGGCGGAATGACTTCATCCAAGGTGTCTTCCCCAGAGGTGGGCCCAGGGGGCCACTGTCGGTACCCTGGGCACCATATACCCCTTGGGATTGCAAAGATCTCAAGGGAAAGTCATCTACTTGATTTGAAGACCTTCGGAGGCTCACATGTCAGACATGTCCGGACCCGCTTCTCCAACATGGTTAGCCCCAGGGACGCCACGTGTACTATCAAACCGGAGCTACCACCCACAAAGGAGGAAGCTCCGGGCTACGTACCGAAGTGGCACCCCCGGACCTAACCCCAGACCGAGGGAAGCTCTGGTGCTGACACGTGTCGGGTAAGGCCAGAGCCATCTGTTCTCCACAGTGTGCTCCGGTGCTGACACGTGTCCAACCATCTGATCTTCAGCCTCTAACCTCCAGAAGACTCCACAACGGCTCCGAATCTTCAAAAGGGAATGAAGGACTTCAAGACCCGATTAAGTGTCATTAATACCATATTAATGACACATGATCGGATGACCTTAATTACCAGTAACGGTGCTGTCAAAGCCCATTACCCGGTCATTAAGGGTAATTAAACGTGTTGAATAAGTATCAATACCAGTAACCGTCGGGGCCACATGTCGGGCCAGGCTAATTTGTAACGGCCTGCCCTTGTACTATAAAAGGACAGGACGACGACGGAATCTACACGTTGAGACACGCTCCCTAGGCATGCTGACACACACGCTACAATACAACATCAGCACACCCCGTGGAGTAGGGTATTACGCTCAGGCGGCCCGAACCACGTAAATTCTTGTGTCTCCTGCATCATTTACAATTCACCTTCTTGAATCTCCACGCGCCCACACCGAACCACAAACTCCTCTAACACTTTAGTAGTGTCGGGAGATCTGCCGGATCCAAACCAATGACACATTGTATAACATCAAGTTAAAAATCCATAAGTAAAAGATTTCAGCCATGAAACATTTGTTATACAGGTATAGCGCGAAAATTCGAAACTATGTGCAAACTGTTTCAAGTTCTGGTCTGCCAGAACCAAGTTTGCGACCATAGAAATTAAACACAGTTACACAAAGATTCAGGTCATGAGTGGAACATAAAGTTGATAGAAGACTTCCTAAGATTTCCGGAAATGTATATATGTGACCATGTCACTATTCTGGATTAAAAGCTAGAGCTATCCCAACTTAAAAGATGAACTGACTATTTTTCAACAACAGCCCTGCAGTTCACTGTTTTGAACTCGAAATTTGAATTGCCTCAAAATCGAATCAGGAAAAACTTTGAATAACAAATCTGTATATATCCTTCTACCCTTTCCATATATGTACCACAATAAGTCATAAGATTTTTCTACAGTGAGTTATGGCAAAAATACAGAGACTGGTACAATGGTAGGGTCATCTGGAGCAGTTTAAGCATACCCCAACTTTCAACAGATTATCAAGCTTTTCTGCCTTAATGGTCAACAGAAAAGTTGTAGAGGTCTTCAAGAGATTTCCATCTGTATAGCATACCCATATGTTATTTTTCAACTAACCAAGATTACAACCTGGCAAAGTTGAACAAACTTCTGCCAGAAATCAAGAATCTTGGTTCTAACCCTTGGTTGAGTCAAAACCCGTTTTGCGGAGTCCAAACTTACCAGCATCAGATAGTCAGACTTTCCAAAATGTAATGCAACCATTGTGTCGTTTGGGTTGGTCAAGTATCAAATTTTATACTGACGGTACTACGTGCCTCACCAAAGAAAATTCTAATCGGTATATTCGGATACGTTTATAGGTGGCCCTAGTATCGTTCACTCACAAACGTGTTCTACACGGGTCGCTACCGTAATTAGTGTTGCAGAAGACAAACAATCCCCTTTCACACCTTCACACCTCAAGGGCAGCACGGGGAAACATAATAGCCAGTCATAATAATAATAATATATGAAAGTAAATGCATACGACTCTGGTGTGAGTCGCCCTCGAGCGATGTCATGTCTCGAGGTACATGGTTGTACTACGTCTGTACAACAAAGACTCCCGCACAAACCGGCTTATAAACGCTCGGGCATACGTGTTTCGCATGCCCATAGAACATGAATAGTTCTAGAGACGCATACTATCAGGTTATTCACCACCCGACGGGGGCTCCCACTAACTTTGAAGCACGCTAGGGTACCGCGTGTCATAGGTTCTCAGAAACATGGAAAGTTTAAGAGACTTCTATTAACATTTCCGTGCCAAGCCACGAAAAGACTTCCATGCTACCTCTCGCATGGTGAGCTTACCGCAATTGACCCGTTTGCGGTGGCGTACCTTACCTCTTACCTGACTTCGGAGCGTCGTTACAGAATATAATAACACATAATTAGTTTACCACCTTTATATCATATACTAATAATACTCCTTATATGAGCATATAGCTAATTCCTCACTCATATAATCCTTAGTTTTTTTAAAATATGCTCTTTTAAAGCACACTGTTCCTAATGATGCTCTGATACCATGCTGCGGAGACCGGAATCCCGACATCCAAGGATCTCATTTGGTGGTGTCGTGCGATGCAACACCCAACAGTATACAAGAAAAGAACGAGAATAATATACAATACCAAGTCTTTATTTATAAACAGCGGAAGTTTTACAATACTAAGCGAAAAGGAAAGAGAACTATACATTATAGCTACACTCTCGGCACTAGCTATGCAAAAGCAAAGTCATCCATGTCCTGGATACTTCGCACTAGCAACATCCAACTTACGGCGGCGTGCAGGGTTCCCACTCAGCTGTAAACCCTGTAGGGGGTGCAGCCTCGTCATCGAACACATCATCAGTCGTATAATCTGCAAAAAGATGTTAACTACAAACGTGAGCTTAAGGCTCAGCAAGACTAACCCGTCTCACTAGACATATGCAGGGGTGAATACTAAGCATGGGTAAGGAATAGCATAAAGGACACGCCTAAAAGTGGATCCTTATAGTCATGTTTTAAGTAGCACATAACATTCTTCAGGCATGGCACATCATAGACTCCACCATCAAACAAGAAACGCTTTGCCGATGATATGACATGCCCAAAGCACATAATGCTATTGTAGGTAAAGTATGGGAAAACTGTAAACTTTTAACTGTACTATCTCTAAGCCATACAAGGTTGCAAAACAGTTATAAGTCAATACATTGTATTCTCCTGACTTCTTCAGTATTTACTACATCACGGCGCAGTGAACAAGTGGTACTCTATTACCGTGAGGGACGGTGATTGCAATCAGGACACACCCAAACAACACGACACATGCACACTTTCGGAAATGCCAGCAAGTACTTCGGCAGTACCTACATAGAACTTTAGTACTAGTCGTATATGGCCACCTTTCACCAAACAGTAGAATGCCGAACCGGTCAATCCATCACGAGCAGGAGGTCCCTGCGTGGGGCGTACTCTGACGTGCCCACCAACTGATTTACACCTCGCTGCCCTCAACTCACGCCTATAAAACAGAACGAAATGCCTCGACAAACCAGTATCAAGCTACGTCAGTTTACTGGAGCCCATTTCTCTAGTATGTCACCGGTACAATTCAAGCTTGTCCAGCAGGTCTGCACACAGCATGGGCCTTAATCGACACGGTCATAGCTATGCAACCAAGACCACCTCTTGTTGCTTCCTAGTCATCTCTGACCGGTCTCAATTTCATATTTATAAAACATTTCTTGATCCAATTCATCTGTGTGATAAAATCCTATCTCGCGAGTAGATTCCAACTACCGAACTTCTACCGGATCCCTATGAATATAAGCATGGCAGTTACTACATGAGTCTGTGAGCTATTCTAACCACTCCCTGGGTTATTTGGTCATGCAAGTGGATGTCAAACACCTTAAACGTAATGCACCAACATCTGAAGACATAAGGTGAATGAAAACTGCAAAGACATTGTAAGGAACTTAAATGCAAATTGGGGATTGCCTGAATGCGAGTTCGAGTCTATGTTAGTCTCCCGCAGCTAGACTTCCAAAGCTTCCGGCTGCTCCTCGACTTCATTTACTACACGTTATGCATATACTATATATGAATGGCTTTGAAAATCAATAATATGTTTAAGGTCACAAGCTAATATCTTATAAATTAAATAGGATTATAATCTTAATTGGCTTTGGAATTTTTATGATAGACACTATGGGCTATAAGGGGGACTCTTTCAAAGAACAGGAGATGATCAAGGAAGTTTGTTGTCCCTAAAATTCCTACAAGTACAAACCTTCTCTGCATTTTGGTTGTAATTCTGGATGTCTATCATGGCTACCAGTGGTTGTACCATGTAGAGGGGGTCTCACTGATTCTAGTAAAATTTGTTTCACAATTTTCTAAGCTTCCTACAGGGAGAAACTGATTTTACAAGTTTGGAGAAAAAGCTGAAATTGATTTTGTATTTTTCTCAATTTTTAACTACATAGAGATTTGGAACACTAATAAACCCAGTAATTTGAGTCCAATGAACTTGAAATTTTGACTGGAGATCAAGTGTATTAATAAGAGTGTTCTGACCAAAATTGGGAATTTTCCATGCAATTAGCTCAAAGGAATTAATTATAAAAATTCTGCGAGTTTCATGTCCAATAAATTGCGTCACTGCAAAGTAGAGATTGAGATGAGTCTACCAGAATTCATTTGGAAATTTTTGAGCAATTCTACTAGGAGTAATGATTTTTAGAAGTTTGGTTGAATTCTGGAATTATTTTTCAAAGGGAAATATTTGAATAAAGCAGCCGGTCCCACTTCATTTAAATGGGCGAATTGCATCTGGGCCACACCGGAGGCCATGGGGTTCAACCGTGCAGCCGCACCGGATCCAGTGCCACAACTGATCTCAGGGCATTCGAATGGGTGCTGACAAGTGGGGCCCATAGGCCTTCGTCTACCTCGTGACGCGCCGCTTGGCTGCGGCGGCGCTGCGCCGGCGAGCTCGCCGCAATGGCTGCATCGACCTCCACTCAACTCGGCCCTGACCGCCTAGCCATAGAATCGACCGCACAACATGATGGTGAGGTCCAATCGCGGCGGCAACGGCCGGAGATGGCAGAGCTAGGGTTTCGGCTATTGTCAAAATCGCTCAAGAATGGCGCAAACGGCTCGGGAAAAGGTCGAGGAGGCTTCTGGGATCATGAGGAAGACTCCTAGGTGGTGTAAACGGTGTGGAACCGCCAGAAAACACAAGTTCGTTGATGAACAGGGGAGGTTTCAATGGCTGAAGGGAAAACTCCAATATCTCGGCAATCCTTCGATTGTTTCCATCGATTCTTGGCAAGAATGTGCGCTAGGAGGTATGGATCAATATCTATGAACTGATTAAAGAATAGCTGTATGTGGAAAGCAAATTAAACAGAGAAGTAAGCTAGTTCATGGACCACAGACGAAAGAAAAACTTGAATAACTTGCTCAATACTTAAGGAAGTGAAGCACGGGTTTTACCGTGAGAAAGATCTCGTGATGGCAATCCTTTTTGCTGTTGGAGTCGAGGCGCGACACCACTTGTTGAGGGCTGACGACGGTGGCGCAGAGGTGTCGTTCTTCCCCAACTTCGGTGGCGTCCGCAGAACTTCAAAATACAGCCAACCCAAGGAGCAAAATGATAAGCTAGTTGGCGTAGATGATAGAGCACAAACTTGGCGCCAACTTTGTCGTTTGCATTGAAGGGAATAGAGGTAAGACCGAGGTGCTTACCGGGAGGAAAGGAAGGCGGCAGTGTTGTGCGACAGCGGGGCAAAGCTGTGGCGACGGGAAGCGAAACTGGGATGGAACTCGACGCCGTCCGTCGGGAGGGGTAGATATAGAAGAGGGGAGGTGTTTATGCCATGCAGCTGTGACGCCCGGTTCCGAAAATGAACCAAGCTAACGCATATGTGTGCCCAGGATGTTCAACACACATACACGAGTGATTCACAAATGATAAACAGATAATTATCACAACTCAAATTATTAAATAAGTACTCTTATTACATAATTCATTAAATCCTCGAATACAAGCTCTAATGAATATTAATGACAGGTTCAACTAATGCAGCGGAAATAGACTAATTAAGCAACTAAGCAAACTAAGCAAAAGGGATAGCGCAGCTCCATGCAGCACCACAGGCAAAGCTGATGGTAGACACGGCCTAGAACTCCGCATTATCTCCATTAAACTCAAAATTCTGACCTGCAACTGTGGGGGGGGGGGGGGGGGGGGATTGCAAGAGTGAGTACATGTCGTACTCAGCAAGTGTGGAAAGTATGACATGTGGCTGATTCAAATGTCGACAATAATAATGGCAAAGTGCTGAAAAGTACAGTAAAACATTTGAAAAGCAATATATATATGTATGTGAAATAAACCTATCATAATCGTAAGTAATACCATAATACCAAATCCGAATTCATTACCATCATTAATTCCAGATTTCACCATTGCCAATAACCATATTCAATACCCAAAATAAATCCATAACCATCCATAACCATTACCAAACCATAACCTTCCCAATTACCAATTTCCTTCTAATCATGGAAGTTGTCCAGGTGCTCATAACCGGGAGCATGGCTATCATGATAGTTTTAGTTAACTCTGCAGAGTTTGTACCTCTTTACCCACATGTTCGTGATTTCATCACCCTTCGGCGACTAAGAACCTCCCTTATGCCCATGACCCGTCGGTCACATTACACACTTCCGTTGGTGTGTGGCCAAGAGATCACAAAATAGCCTTTACAAAGGGATTACTAGCCTATTTAGACCCCACTGAGGTTTCACCGGTGGTGATGTCTCCCGTAGAGCACATCTTCAACCAAGGGCCCCCTCTTGAGCCATTCGGATCCCAGGGTAGTCCCACCAATCATCAACAAACCCAATCCGACTACCCCTTCCCCGAGCATCCACAATGGTCCGAACAGCACTAGCAAAGCCCTAATTAATTAGCTACACCGCACCCATACTTGGCCTCGTGGTGGCACTGTAGTCCTGCCTCATTCTCGTATGAACCGGTCCTTAGATCTAAAGCAAGCAAACCACCATAACATCCAACCCATCCACATACCAGGCTTGCTTAGATCACCCATTACCATACCATATTTAACCAGTTCATGTTAACCATAATCTCATCCATGCATAAATAAATTGATTGGTATAGTTGTTTTCCATCCCAGTTGATTAAGCGAAGCAAAAAGTAAAAAGCCTTCCCGACTCTCTCTACCATAAATTCCAGGTGACAAGGGTGGTCAAACAAAACTAGTAAACTTCCTACCATAGGATTCCCATCAAATTGACACAGCATGCAGTTTTGCAAACAAAACATTTATTTTAAAACAGGATCAATATGCTTCAAGGACACTTGCCTTGCTCTTGCTGTTGATTAGGGTCAAAGCCTTCAAACTCTTGATGTTGTAGATCCTCCGCGGCACTCCCTAGCGCAAATCCGTCTAATCCACACAATAAACATACAAGACAAGAAACACAATCAAAGAGTGCACAAATATTACTCAACATGACATGACATGCATGATTGATGCAATGCAAGGTAGAACTTGTTACTAGATTGCTTTTAATGATCTCTAACTAGTTCTAATAGATTTTAACAAGTTTATACAGGTTTGGGGTTGATTAGATCAAATTTTAGAATTAATTCAACACAATTTAACCAGGAAGATCGGACTAGTCCGCTAGGGACCGGACAAGTCCGCACTTGACGAGATCAGCAGATTAGGGTTTTCTAGATCGACGTAAATTCGGAGATTAGGGGTTGAATTCATGTAAGGAAAAGAGAATAGAAGGTATACCAGGTGTTTATAACTCCAATGAACCAAGAAACTTGGAGGTAACACTTGGATCTTGATGATCTAGGGTTGGTGATGAACTTGGAGATGAATTGGTGGTGAAGGATGAAACTTGGTGGAGATGTTGATCCTCCTTCGTTTCCTCCTCTTCTTCTTCTTGTTTGGGATCTTCTCCTCCCTCCTTGATGGTGGCTCCCCACGAACTAGGGTTTGGGTGGGTGGAAAAGTGGCAAATAGATGTCAAACCAAGGGGTGGGGTTGTTTATATAGACGTGGAGGATAGGGTTAGATGGATTTCGAGTTTAGGATGAGTAGAGGCCGGTTTAGAGTCCCACATGGGCTCTAAAAGAGTTGGGCACGACGTCCCTAGGCCCACTTGACGTGAAACCCAAGAAACAAGTCGTAAAACAAAAGGTCAATCTCGGAGTCACGAAATATCGGACAAGTCCGGACAGGACCGGACTAGTCCGAAGTCGTCCAGAGAGAAAATCGGATAAGTCTGTCCAAAAATCGGACAAGTCCGATCTTAGTCAGAAAGGAAAACGGACAAGTCCGCTGGAACACTGGACTAGTCCGGAAAAGTCCAGGGACTTAGCAAATTTTCAAGGATTCATGGAATACCGGACTAGTCCGCACAAAATCGGACAAGTCCGAAGTTGTCCAGAGGCAAATATCGGACTAATCCGCAGCAAAAACGGACAAGTCCGTTTTTAGACAGAGAGAAATCGGACTAGTCCTCAGTAAAATCGGACTAGTCCGCACTTTCCTGCGTTTTAAGTGCGGTTTTGCTCCAAATCAATTTTAAATGCTCCGAATCAATTTTAAACTCGTTCCTCTTGTTGTGGGCTAATGTTAAACATGTATATGAGTGCATGTAGGGCATGATGCATGAAAATGAGGGTGTTACAAACCTACCCCCCTTAAAATGAATCTCGCCCTCGAGATTCGACGCGGAAGAGAAGAGATAGGGAAATTCCTTCTTGAGATCATCTTCTAGCTCCCAAGTTGCTTCTTTTTCGGTATGGTGCTTCCATTGGACTTTACACCATCGAATCACCTTGTTCCTTGTGACTCTCTCCTTGGTTTCCAAGATTTTGACCGGTTGCTCGGCATACGTCAAATCTTCCTCTAGTTCCAATTCTTCCATTGGCACTTGATCTTCCGGTACCCTGAGACACTTCTTGAGTTGGGAAACATGAAACACATCATGTACGTCTGAAAGATGAGCTGGCATCTCCAACTTATATGCTACTTCTCCTCTTTTGTCCAAAATCTTGAATGGTCCAATATAACGAGGTGCGAGCTTGCCTCTTATGTTAAACCTCTTATGACCTCTCATTGGTGACACCTTGAGGTAAACAAAATCTCCTATTTCAAAGGCTAATTTCCTTCTCCTATTATCCGCATAGCCTTTTTGCCTTGATTGGGCAGCCCTCAAGTTTCCACGAATTATTTGGACTTGCTTTTCGGCTTCTTGCAACACGTCCGGACCAAATACTTGAGTTTCTCCTGCCTCATTCCAGAATAAAGGTGTCCTACACTTCCTCCCATAAAGCGCTTCATATGGTGACATTTTCAAGCTTGCTTGGTAACTATTGTTGTATGAAAATTCTGCGTATGGCAAGCTTTTGTCCCAACTTTTCCCATGCTTTAAAGCACAAGCTCTTAACATGTCCTCCAAAATCTGATTGGTCCTCTCGGTTTGTCCATCCGTTTGAGGATGATATGCTGAACTAAAATTCAACCTTGTTCCCAAAGCTTTATGCAATTTTTGCCAAAATCTGGAGGTAAATTGAGAACCTCTATCCGAGACTATCTTCTTAGGGACTCCATGTCGACACACAATATGCTCCATGTATATTTCGGCCAATCGTGCAGCTGTATACTTGGTTTTCACAGGGACAAAATGAGCTGACTTGGTTAAGCGATCCACAATTACCCAAATTGAGTCATACCCGGACTGAGTACGTGGTAACCCAACTATGAAGTCCATTCCAATTTATTCCCACTTCCATTCTGGAATCTTCAACGGTTGCAATAATCTGGCTGGCCTTTGATGTTCCGCCTTGACTCGTTGGCACACATCACACGGTGCTACGTATTCAGCTATGTCCTTCTTCATGCTATTCCACCAATAGCAAGTCTTCAAGTCTTTGTACATCTTCGTACAACCAGGGTGAATTGAGTATGGCGAGTCATGTGCCTCCTTTAATATTGTTTCTCGAATATGCTTTACATTAGGCACAACAATTCTCTTTCCAAGCCATAAGGTACCATGTTCGTCTTCATCAAATCTGAATTCTCTCCCTTCTTCGATTCTTTCCTTGATTTCCTTGATCTCCTCATCTGTGGTCTGTGCTTCTCGAATTTGTTGCTCCAAGGTCGGATTTAACTCCATCATCTCCATCTCATTTACAAACCCGAGGTTCAACCGTTCAAACTCCTTACATAACTCGAATGGTAACTCTCGAACCGTGAGTTGATGACTTACTCCTTTTCTACTCAAAGCATCGGCCACTACATTGGCTTTTCCCAGATGATAGTTGATCCCCAAATCATAATCTTTGATGAGCTCCAACCATCTTCGTTGCCTCAAGTTCAGATCCGTTTGTATGAAAATATACTTCAAACTCTTATGATCCGTGTAAATTTCACGCCTATGTCCAAGAATATAGTGTCTCCAAATCTTCAATGCATGTACCACGGCTGCTAGTTCAAGATCATGTGTGGGGTAATTCTGCTCATGTTTCTTCAATTGTCTCGACGCATAGGCGACCACTTGACCTTCTTGCATCAATACACATCCAAGCCCTTGTCTTGATGCATCGCAATAAATGTCAAAACTCTTGCTTACATCCGGCAATACCAAAACTGGGGCTGTTGTCAACCTTTTCTTTAACTCCTCAAAGCTATCCTGACAAGCTTGAGTCCATCGGAATGCCTTCCCCTTCATTAGTAATTCGGTCATAGGCTTGGCTATTTTGGAGAAATCCTTGATGAATCGGCGGTAATATCCAGCCATTCCAAGGAAACTCCTTATTTCCTTGACGTTTTGTGGTGGTTCCCACTTCAACACGTCTCTCACTTTTCCGGGGTCAACCGATACTCCTCCTCCTGAGATTATATGACCCAAAAATGGCACCTCTTTCAACCAAAACTGGCACTTGTTGAACTTGGCATACAATTGATGCTCCCTCAATTTTTGCAACGTAAGCCTCAAGTGTTCCTCATGTTCCTTCTCATCCTTCGAGTAGATCATAATATCATCAATAAACACCACAACGAACTTATCTAAGTACTCCATGAAGACCTTATTCATGAGGTACATAAAGTAGGCAGGTGCATTTGTCAATCCAAATGACATCACGGTGTACTCATAAGATCCATACCATGTCCTAAAAGCTGTCATGGGTATGTCCGATGGTCTAATCTTCATTTGAAAGTATCCCGACCTCAAGTCAATCTTAGATAAGACACAAGCACCCTTCATCTGATCAAACAAGTCTTCTATGCGTGGCAAGGTGTACTTGTTCTTGATTGTTACCTCGTTGAGAGCTCGGTAATCCACGCACATCCTTTGGGATCCGTCCTTCTTGTCCACAAATAGAACAGGCGCTCCCCAAGGTGAAGAGCTAGGGCGAATAAAACCTTTCTCTAATTGCTCTTGAATCTACTTCTTGAGCTCCGCTAATTCCATAGGAGGCATCCTATACGGCCTCTTAGCTATAGGTGCAGTTCCAGGTATTAAATCAATAACAAACTCAATGTCTCGATCGGGTGGCATACCTGGCAACTCATCCGGAAACACATCCAAAAATTCACATACAACCGGAATCTCCTCAATTGCAGCACCGTCCATATGATTCAATTCCAATTGCTTCGGTGCGGTTTGAGATGCTTCAAATTCTACGGTGATCCCTTCCTCATTGGTCAACTTCACCGTCTTTGTGGCACATTCAATAACCCCATTGTGCTTCCTCAACCAGTCCATACCAAGTATAATATCCAACCCTTGAGAATCTAAAACAATGAGGTTGGCGGAGAAGTCTACCCCCCTTATTCTAAGGCTTACTTTTGGACATACTATATTTGTCCTCATCTCTCCTCCAGGAGACTTAACCAACAGAGTAAACTTTATATGAGAGATAGGCAAACTATACTTGGCAACATACTTCGATGCAATGAATGAATGCGATGCTCCAGAATCAAATAACATAGTCGCGGGGTTGGAGTTGGCGAGAAACATACCAATGACCACGTCATCCGCTTGTTGAGCATCCTCCGTAGAGACATGGTTCACGTTGCCACGAGCAAAATTTTGCTGTCCACGGCTTCCTTGTGGCTGTCCTCCATTAGGTCTTGGGTTTTGCCTCGATGCATTGCTTCCTTGACCAAGGCCCGACTTAGGACATTGATGTGCAAAGTGTCCAGCTTCTCCACAAGTATAGCACTTCTTAACTCCACCAGAATTATTGGGACGAGCTTGGTTTTGAACATTGGCTCCAGGAAAATCAGCACGAGGTACATAAGGCATCGGAGGTCTAAGTGCTTGCATGACAGGGCGCTGCTGCACAAACTGAGTTGGGCGCGGTGCATAACCAGGGCGCTGAGCAGGAATAGAGGAGCTGTAATGAGGCGCATTGGGCGGAGCAAAGCGAGGGCGCACATTACTTCCTTGTTGCTGTCCTTGATATGGCGCCTTCCTCTTGATTACTTGCTCCATCTCACGGATCTTGTTCTCAACCACAATTGCTTTGTCCACAAGCTTCTGAAAATTGACATAATCACAGTTGAGCAATTGCACTTGGATCGTATTGTTCAATCCCCTCATGAACAAGTATTGCTTCCGGCTGTCCCGGCTAACATCCTCAGGCGCATACCTTGAGAGTTGAGTGAATTTATTGAGGTATTCACTCACGCTTGATCTTCCTTGTCTCAAGTTCTCAAATTCTTGCCTCTTCAAGAGCATAACACCTTCCGGCACATAATGAGAACGAAAATTCTCCTTGAATTCTGCCCAAGTGATTCTCTCTTGGTTCTCATGAGCATTGCAATAAGAATCCCACCAATCTGCAGCTGCTCCAACGAGTTGATGAGAAGCAAATAGCACCTTCTCCCGGTCACTGCATTGGACAATGGCTAGCTTCTTCTCCACGGACTTGAGCCAATCATCCGCATCCATAGGGTCAGCGGCTTGAGCAAAGGTCGGCGGCCTAGTCCTCATAAACTCTCCCAATCGGTTATGAGGAGGTGGGGGTGGCGGTGGAGGCACGTGGGGGTGATGGTTGATATTGCCAGCCTGCAGCTGTCCCATAGTCTGTATCATGGTCTGCATGAGCTGGTTTTGCATGGCCAATAGCTGCTCGATGTTGATAGCTCCCTGAGTAGATCCTTGCCCATTGTTGTTCTGAGGCACTCCGTTGTTCTCCTCTTCATCATTGCCATCCCTCTGGTTGCGAGTCCTCACCATCTGAAGAAAAGCAGTAGGTAAGAATTAGAAAATGCCCCAACTATATGCATCAAGGGATATGAAACTAAACAACTAGCTACACTAGCCTAGGTGGACATGGCAATGCTAAGGCATCCCAAAATCCTCTATTAAGAACACAAGCAGAAATATATATAGCAAACAGCACTCCAAGCAAAAACACATCGATTCCTGAGTGCTCCTATGTGCTCTAAAGTGTCCATTCTATCTAGGCTGCATCCTACGGTCAACCTGTGGCTCTGATACCAATCTGTGACGCCCGGTTCCAAAAATGACCAAGCTAACGCATATGTGTGCCCAGGATGTTCAACACACATACACGAGTGATTCACAAATGATAAACAGATAATTACCACAACTCAAATTATTAAATAAGTACTCTTATTACATAATTCATTAAATCCTCGAATACAAGCTCTAATGAATATTAATGACAGGTTCAACTAATGCAGCGGACATAGACTAATTAAGCAACTAAGCAAACTAAGCAAAAGGGATAGCGCAGCTCCATGCAGCACCACAGGCAAAGCTGACGGTAGACACGGCCTAGAACTCCGCATTATCGCCATTAAACTCACAATTCTGACCTGCAACTGTGGGGGGTGGAATTGCAAGAGTGAGTACATGTCGTACTCAGCAAGTGTGGAAAGTATGACATGTGGCTGATTCAAATGTCGACAATAATAATGGCAAAGTGCTGAAAAGTACAGTAAAACATTTGAAAGGCAATATATATATGTATGTGAAATAAACCCATCATAATCGTAAGTAATACCAAATCCGAATTCATTACCATCATTAATTCCAGATTTCACCATTGCCAATAACCATATTCAATACCCAAAATAAATCCATAACCATCCATAACCATTACCAAACCATAACCTTCCCAATTACCAATTTCCTTCTAATCATGGAAGTTGTCCAGGTGCTCATAACCGGGAGCACGGCTATCATGATAGTTTTAGTTAACTCTGCAGAGTTTGTACCTCTTTACCCACATGTTCGTGATTTCATCACCCTTCGGCGACTAAGAACCTCCCTTATGCCCATGACCCGTCGGTCACATTACACACTTCCGTTGGTGTGTGTCCAAGAGATCACAAAATAGCCTTTACAAAGGGATTACTAGCCTATTTAGACCCCACTGAGGTTTCACCGGTGGCGATGTCTCCCGCAGAGCACCTCTTCAACCAAGGGCCCCCTCTTGAGCCATTCGAATCCCATGGTAGTCCCACCAATCATCAACAAACCCAATCCGACTACCCCTTCCCCGAGCATCCACAATGGTCCGAACAGCACTAGCAAAGCCCTAATTAATTAGCTACACCGCACCCATACTTGGCCTCGTGGTGGCACTGTAGTCCTGTCTTATTCTCGCTTGAACCAGTCCTTAGATCTAAAGCAAGCAAACCACCATAACATCCAACCCATCCACATACCAGGCTTGCTTAGATCACCCATTACCATACCATATTTAACCAGTTCATGTTAACCATAATCTCATCCATGCATAAATAAATTGATTGGTATAGTTGTTTTCCATCCCAGTTGATTAAGCGAAGCAAAAAGTAAAAAGCCTTCCCGACTCTCTCTACCA
Source organism: Tuctoria greenei (assembly GCA_036927565.1). Lineage (NCBI taxonomy): Eukaryota > Viridiplantae > Streptophyta > Magnoliopsida > Poales > Poaceae > Tuctoria > Tuctoria greenei. Next base: position 106,399,870 of record JAYESD010000012.1, on the reverse strand, counting down.
TAAATTCCAGGTGACAAGGGTGGTCAAACAAAACTAGTAAACTTCCTACCATAGGATTCCCATCAAATTGACACAGCATGCAGTTTTGCAAACAAAACATTTATTTTAAAACAGGATCAATATGCTTCAAGGACACTTGCCTTGCTCTTGCTGTTGATTAGGGTCAAAGCCTTCAAACTCTTGATGCTGTAGATCCTCCGCGGCACTCCCTAGCGCAAATCCGTCTAATCCACACAATAAACATACAAGACAAGAAACACAATCAAAGAGTGCACAAATATTACTCAACATGACATGACATGCATGATTGATGCAATGCAAGGTAGAACTTGTTACTAGATTGCTTTAAATGATCTCTAACTAGTTCTAATAGATTTTAACAAGTTTATACAGGTTTGGGGTTGATTAGATCAAATTTTAGAATTAATTCAACACAATTTAACCAGGAAGATCGGACTAGTCCGCTAGGGACCGGACAAGTCCGCACTTGACGAGATCGGCAGATTAGGGTTTTCTAGATCGACGTAAATTCGGAGATTAGGGGTTGAATTCATGTAAGGAAAAGAGAATAGAAGGTATACCAGGTGTTTAGAACTCCAATGAACCAAGAAACTTGGAGGTAACACTTGGATCTTGATGATCTAGGGTTGGTGATGAACTTGGAGATGAATTGGTGGTGAAGGACGAAACTTGGTGGAGATCTTGATCCTCCTTCGTTTCCTCCTCTTCTTCTTCTTGTTTGGGATCTTCTCCTCCCTCCTTGATGGTGGCTCCCCACGAACTAGGGTTTGGGTGGGTGGAAAAGTGGCAAATAGATGTCAAACCAAGGGGTGGGGTTGTTTATATAGACGTGGAGGCTAGGGTTAGATGGATTTCGAGTTTAGGATGAGTAGAGGCCGGTTTAGAGTCCCACATGGGCTCTAAAAGAGTTGGGCACGACGTCCCTAGGCCCACTTGACGTGAAACCCAAGAAACAAGTCGTAAAACAAAAGGTCAATCTCGGAGTCACGAAATATCGGACAAGTCCGGACAGGACCGGACTAGTCCGAAGTCGTCGAGAGAGAAAATCGGATAAGTCTGGCCAAAAATCGGACAAGTCCGATCTTAGTCAGAAAGGAAAATGGACAAGTCCGCTGGAACACCGGACTAGTCCGGAAAAGTCCAGGGACTTAGCAAATTTTCAAGGATTCATGGAATACCGGACTAGTCCGCACAAAATCGGACAAGTCCGAAGTTGTCCAGAGGCAAATATCGGACTAATCCGCAGCAAAAACGGACAAGTCCGTTTTTAGACAGAGAGAAATCGGACTAGTCCTCAGTAAAATCAGACTAGTCCACACTTTCCTGCGTTTTAAGGGCGGTTTTGCTCCAAATCAATTTTAAATGCTCCGAATCAATTTTAAACTCGTTCCTCTTGTTGTGGGCTAATGTTAAACATGTATATGAGTGCATGTAGGGCATGATGCATGAAAATGAGGGTGTTACAAACCTACCCCCCTTAAAATGAATCTCGCCCTCGAGATTCGACGCGGAAGAGAAGAGATAGGGAAATTCCTTCTTGAGATCATCTTCTAGCTCCCAAGTTGCTTCTTTTTCGGTATGGTGCTTCCATTGGACTTTACACCATCGAATCACCTTGTTCCTTGTGACTCTCTCCTTGGTTTCCAAGATTTTGACCGGTTGCTCGGCATACGTCAAATCTTCCTCTAGTTCCAATTCTTCCATTGGCACTTGATCTTCCGGTACCCTGAGACACTTCTTGAGTTGGGAAACATGAAACACATCATGCACTCATATATGCACTCATTTGCTAAGCGTCTCAAATAAAATATCAATTGAAATCCAAAAATCTTGAAACTTTGCACGAAGGCTATTTGGAATATTATGAGGCCATGGAAAAATGTATAGCCTTAGATTTTAATAATTTTGACAGGGCCCATATGTACAGTGGTTATATTCAAGGTTTGAGTTAATTTGAATATATTTAGTACTGCATATTGATTTCTCTAGCAAATTTCCATTCAATAAATTCCAAAATTTGTAGAATGGCCACTTGAATTATCCTAGTGTCATTGGTGAAATCCCTCCCTCATGTTCATAAAATGTTAAGCATGAGGGAAAGAAATATTCTCAATGATATCAAGTTCAGGTGTACAACCAAAATTGATCTTTAATATGGTTGAAAACAAACTGGTAATTGAACTTCATATTAAGGAAAAACTGGGATTTTACACCCACTGTTCACGCATAGAACATCGACAGCGGCCCCCCTGGGAGTTGTCGGAGCTCGGTAGCTTCGACGGCGAGCCCCCTGGGGGTTGTCGGAGCTTGGTAGCTTAGACGGTGCCCCCTATCAACATATAAAATGTCGACAGTGGGCCCCCTTGGAATTGTCAGAGCATGGTAGCTTCGATGGCGCCCACTATCAACATATAAAACATCAACGGTGGGCCCCCTAGGGGTTGTCAGAGCTTGGTAGCTTTGACATCGCCCACTGTCAAAGCTTAGAACATCGACGGCGGCCCCCTAGGGGTTGTCAGAGCTTGGTAGCTTCGACGATGCCCACTGTCAACGCTTAGAACAAGCACGGCAGGCCCCCTGGGGGTTGTCAGAGCTTGGTAGCTTCGACAGCGCCCACTGTCAATGCTTGGAATGTTGACGGCAGGCCCCCTGGGGGTTGTCAGAGCTTGTGTAAGACCTATGTGTGTTGAATACATTGGCTTGTAGTGAATACACTTGTCTTTGATAATAAAAGTTTTGAATATCACCAAAACACCTTTTTATCAAGGTTCGACTCTAGCTTTGAGCTACAGCAAGGTCCGACGGTAGGTCCGGCTTGTTTTGGGTAGCTCCGGCTACGTTAGATGCTAGGTCCGACTTCTTGGTAAGGTCCGACTAGCTTTGGTTAGCTCCGGTGAGTTTTATCTTTAGCTTCGGCATGTCTTTGATAGCTCCGACGTATATTTGATAGCTCCGGCAGGCTTTTGCTAAGCTCCGACGTATTTTGTCCAGCTCCGGTTTTGAGTTGACTAGTTTTGACTAGTTTTTGGTAAGCTCCGGTGCTAGGATCTACTAGTTTTGGTAAGCTCCGGCAGGTGCTTCATTGTACTAGTTTTGGTAAGCTCCGGGTCAAGCTCCGGCTTGCTGTGGGATGGTCCGGAACTTGACCGCAGTGCTTCTGCTTTTCATTTGCAATGTTTCGTACTTGCTTTACATTGTTGGAAAGATTGCTTAGTATTCATTTGCTAAGTTTTTTGTGCGTTTTGGTTGATATGGATAATATTGTGTTACTGTGGTTTTGCAACATGCTTATGTGAGGTTCTCACGTAGGGTGTTGTGTTCGGAACTAACTTGAGTCAAGTCGAGGACTTGGACTCGTATGGATTGGTTGTTTATTCATGTGCAGGTGTTGCTTGAGTTCAAGTCATGGCTGGTGACGGGATCCATTGGACTAGTCTCAGGGAGGAGATGAGGTTCCAACAACCAAGTTCGGGAGGAACTGTGGTTGAGCTGATCAGGAGGTCGCGCAGGATGATTGAATCAAGGGCAGTGCATATGAAGGTTACTGAATGTCAAAGGAAGGTGTTCGCACGTATGCATGCAGTGCATGACATGGCAACATGGTTCCGAAGATGGGATAAGGAAGGAAAGATCTGGTTGGAAGGATCGGATCGTACCGATTGATGACTTTGGCTGCGGCGGAGTCGATTATGGCTCGGCATGGAAAGTATCGAGTTGGTTATGATAGGATTTCGTGTGGGTCACGAATTTGAATTGTTTAGGAATGTGGGATACGTTCCTAAGGTGTTTGGATGTCTTAAGATTGCTTCTATCTGCGTATATAAGAATCTTGAGCAGTTATGGAAAGTTACGATTCATGATATGAGTAGGATTGGAGTCCTAGTTGGTATTGGGTTGGCCTAAGGGCTGGTTATATAAGCAAGGGAGCCCAGAGCTCGTGGTGCACGACTTTGGGGCTGTTCCTCTTGTATTCTATTGAATAAAATTCATAATTTGAAGGAACTTTTGTGCCTTGTTCGTCCGACTTGTTCCAGACAAGTTTTACTCGTCGAGTTTCTGGATAGCACTACCTTTCATCGGTGGTTTTATCATAACTCGAGTTTTATTTATTCAATTGACGTGATTCTTTTTGGGTTGTCTTCACAACTTGATTGTATATCATATGTCAAAATTTCACGGTCATTGGATTTGTGGTCTATGATCTACACGAGTTTCTTTGCAGCATTCCAGAACTGTTTTTCTCGGGTAGGGCAGATTGACCTTTGTTTGATCTTTCGATCATAACTTGAGTTTTCCTCGACGGATTTGAGTGATTCTTTTTGTGTTGTCTTCGTGACTTGATTCTTCTGATATCTATCACTTTTGTCATGGTGAAACACGTTTAGATTAGTCTCACACACGATTTCTTCAACAGATCATTTTTCTGCCGAAGGGTTTGGGGTTTAATTGTTTCCGCTGCGTAAGATTTTTAAATCTACCATTCACCCCCCCCCCCCCTCTGGTAGCTTTTCACGTGCTCTTCGATCCTAAAATTGGTATCAGAGCCACGGTGCTCTAATCTTTGTGATTTGCACGTGTTTTTGACTAATCATCATGGAGAAGTACTCTGCCAAACCGTGTGTGTTTGCTGGTATTGATTTTCAGGTTTGGAAGGCACGCATGGAGGCTTTCATCCAGGCACAAGGCTTTGCAATATGGTAGAAGGTATACAAGCCTTACGAAGTGCCATCAAACGATCAAGTTACAGCTACAAATTTGAGAGATGTCGACAACAACAACAAGGCTCGGAACTTGATCATACAAGGATTAACACAAAGTGACTTCGACCGTGTTGCGCACCTCCAATCAGCATACGATGTTTGGAGAGCTCTCTGTGATTATCATGAAGGCTCCAACACAATCAAGGAGGTAAAACAAGATATGTTCAAAAAGGAATATATGCGTTTTGAGATGCAACCAGGTGAGTCTATCGATGACCTCTTTGCTCGTTTCAATAAAATTCTCAGCAACTTACGTAGTGTCAATGTAAATTTTTCTGATGCTGAGAATGCTAGGCAACTTCTTAGTTCATTAGACATGTCAATTTGGGAGATGAAAGTAACATCTATTCGTGAATCAACTGTTATGAGTTCTCTTACATTAGATGTACTTTATTCTAAACTAAAAACTCATGAAATTGACATCCTAGCACGTAAGAACCCAAACAAGTCTATTACATTTGTCTCACAACGTGATATGTCTAGCTCCGGCCAATCATCATCCTGCAATACTCTTGCTTTGTTGTCCTCACTAACCCTGGAGCAGATCGAAGAATTTCCAGAAGAGGAGTTGGCACTCATCTCTACTAGATTCTCAAAAGCATTGCAAAATGTGAGAAATAGAAGGACAGGAAGCTCCGGACCTCAACGTTGTTTTGAATGTGGTAAAACAGGACACTTTCGTACAGAATGCCCTAACCTTTCAGGTCCGACCACCCGGGAAGAAAAACAAAGCAAGGTCCGGACCTCCTCTGGAAATTCCAACAAGAAGAAGAAAGGTACCATAGGACGCAAGATGATCAACAGTTTCATCACCGCGCTTCAAGAACTTAGTTCAAGTGATGTAGACTTTGAAAGTGATGAAGATGATGACGGTCTGGCCAACTTATGCTTCATGGCGGGCAAAACAATATCAAAATCAAGTCAGGAGGATGCAGAACACAACAGTGAAGACGATGAGGTATGTTCTACCTGCAATGAAATGTGTGATGCTATTTATCGTGCAACTATTATTGTCAATAAAAAGGACAAAAAGCTTAGGGATAATGCTGCTAAAATTGAATCACTAGAATCTGAAATTAACTGTTTAAAAACTTTGAGTCCTAGTGATGATGCATGTCCCTCATGTGACTTAATCTATGAACAATTGTCCACATTAAGAAGTGCACACTCCTCCACTCTAGATAGACTTGATGAAGAAATTGAAAAGAAAAGAGAGCTTGCTGCACTTAATGATAAAAACTTGAAAGATGCTAGCTGTTCTACAATTGATTTGCATTGTTCTACTTGTGATGATCTTGATAAGAAACTACAGGATGCTATGAATGAATTTCCTTATTGAACAATGCTTTATGTTCTCATGAAGTTAAATTTTGTTCCAATTGCAAACTAAAAGGAAAAACTTCATGTGAAAATTGCTTTGATCTGTCCAATAAACTTGATGACATACATAGGACATTAGATCAGTTTTGTAATGGGAATAAGAACCTAAACTTGCTGCTGAATTCTTCCAAGTCATGCAATGATAAAACTGGTTTGGGTTTTGATTCTCATACTCATGCTAAGGCACATCCACCTAAAATTGTAAAGTCATTAGGAAGTGGTTTGATTCAAACAGTTCCTAAACAAAAAGGAGTGGTTTTCAAATCTGCAGGAGTGTTGCCTCATTCAGTTTCAAATAAAAATATTGCTTGCTCATCTAGACATGAACACAAAGTTAAATTTCATTGTACCTTCTGTGGTAGAGATGGTTATGTCATAGATTTTTGTTATAGACTAGCTAAACAACAGAAAAGAGAAAGAATAGTTGCTAGATCTCATAACTTTCATGCAAAATTTGCTGCACACATTAAACCGAATGTACAACCTGCTGTTTTGAGTCAAAAACATTCAAAGTTCACCTCCGGGCCTTCTATTTTTGCCTCCAGAGCTACTGATTTTTGTGCTACACAAGTAACACCTTATAGGTCAGTAGTTAAGAATAAAAAATCTCAAACTTTGACTCATAAACCTGCTGTTTTGTCTCAGCTTTCGCGTGTTTTTCCTGCTGCACGTCGCGTGACTCAGTACTGGATTCCTAAATGCCTTTTGACTAACCCCAGTATTGAGTCATCGACGTATTGTGCTTCTATGTAGGTTACACGTTTGAGGAAGGAGAACATTTGAATTGTGGATTCAGGTTGCTCACGCCACATGACCGGTAACAAAGATTGGTTCTCCTCCCTCTCTTTTGTGTCACGTGTAGAAAATGTTACTTTTGCCGATAATTCTTCAACTCCTATAATTGCTAAGGGTTCGGTTAGATTAAATGATCACTACACTTTGAAGGATGTGGCACTTGTCAAAATTTTGAAATACAACCTGCTTTCTGTTTCACAATTGCTAGATGAAAATCTAGAAATTATTTTCAATAAAAACTGCTGCAAAGTTGTAGGTTCAAATAGTGAGCTTATTTTTAACATGTCTCAGTTTGGAAGAGTTTTTAAAGCTGATTTTGATATGTCTTCCTCTAAGCATAGGTGTCTAGTTGCTAATGATTTAAAGGACTTATATTTTTGGCATCGTAGACTTGGTCACGTAGGCTTTGATCACCTAACGCGTGTTAGTGCTCTTGATCGCATACGTGGGCTGCCTAAGCTTAAAAGGGACAAAGAAATTGTGTGATCTTCTTGTAGAGATGCTAAGATGGTTGCAGGTTCACATACTCCTCTCACAATGATCATGACAACTGAACCATGTCAACTTTTGCATCTTGACACCGTAGGACCTTCATGTGTTCAATCCTTCGGAGGTAAATGGTATGTTCTTGTTATCGTTGATGATTATTCTAGATACTCTTGGGTTTACTTTATGGCGTCTAAGAATGAAGTTTTTAGTCACTTTATAACTTTATTTCTTAGATTATCAATTGATCACCCAGGATCATTAAAAGCAATTAGAAGTGATAATGGAACTGAATTTAAAAATAAATCTTTCGATCACTTTTGTGCTGAAAATAGAATAGATCATCAATTCTCTTCACCATATGTACCTCAACAAAATGGTGTTGTAGAAAGAAAGAACAGAACCTTAGTTGAGATGGCTAGGACTATGCTTGATGAATATCTAACTCCTAGGAAATTTTGGGCTGATGCGTAGCAACCGCTTGTTATGTCTCAAATCGTGTTTTCTTGCGTGCTAAGCTAGGTAAAACACCATATGAGCTTCGGTTTGGACATAGGCCTAGTGTTACACACTTTCGGGTTTTTAGTTGCAAATGCTTTGTTAAGAAACATGGTAATCTTGATAAATTTGAACCTAGATCCACTGATGGCATGTTTCTTGGTTATCCATCTCATACTAGAGGCTGTCGAGTGCTTTAACTTGACACTAACAAAATTGTGGAGACTTGTGAAGTGTCTTTTGATGAAACTAGCCCAGGTACTAGCTCCGGTGTTGCAGGACCAGATCCGTATCCTCAGGGGGAGGGTATTTTCGAAGATGAAGAAGAGCCGGTGATACTGCATGGTAGTTCCGAAGTTGACACGTATACATCTCCGGACATTGAACAAGCTCCGGCTATCACCTATGCTGGTCCTGATCATCCTCAAGCGACAAGCTCATCGATTTGTGATGAACATGAAGAAGAAGAAGCTTGTGAGACATCTGTTCCCCTACGGTTTTACAAAGATCATCCCCCACAACAGATGATTGGAAGCTTGCACGAACGAGTCACACGGTCCAGGTTTTGCGATCCAAACTCTCATGCTCATTCTGCTTTTGTTGCTTCTTTTGAACCCAAAGATATATCACACGCACTCACTAATGAATCTTGGATTATTGCCATGCAAGAAGAGTTAGAAAATTTTGAAAGAAATAATGTTTGGAAACTTGTAACTCCACCTCAAGGTCACACTTTAATTGGAACTAAATGGGTATTTAAAAATAAACAAAGTGAGGATGGGGTTGTGGTTAGGAATAAAGCTAGGTTGGTTGCTCAAGGTTTCACTCAAGTTGAAGGTCTAGATTTTGATGAAACTTTTGCTCCCGTTGCTAGAATAGAAGCCATAAGAATTTTGTTAGCTTTTGCAGCATCTAAAGGTTTTAAGCTATATCAAATGGATGTTAAAAGTGCTTTTCTTAATGGGTACATAGATGAGGAGGTTTATGTCAAACAACCACCGGGTTTTGAAAATCTATATTTTCCTAATCATGTTTACAAACTGTCCAAAGACTTATATGGTCTCAAACAAGCCCCTAGAGCATGGTATGATAGGTTAAAAACATTCTTACTTGAAAAGGGGTTTACCATGGGCAAGGTTGATAAAACTCTTTTTGTGCTTAAGCATGGCAATGACTCATTATTCGTTCAAGTGTATGTGGATGATATTATCTTTGGTTGTGCTTCTCATGATCTTGTATCCAAGTTTTCAGCAATGATGAGTTCCGAATTTGAAATGAGTATGATGGGTGAACTCACTTATTTTTTGGGGCTGCAAATCAAGCAAACCAAGGAGGGTACCTTTGTGCATCAAACGAAGTATACCAAAGACCTCCTAAGGCGCTTCAACATGGACAAAAGCAAGCCTCTTCGGACACCAATGGGAACAGCAACAACACTTGAACTTGATGAAGATGGTGAACCCGTGGATCAAAAAGAATATAGAAGCATGATCGGATCACTTTTGTACCTCACGACATCAAGACCGGACATACAATTCAGCGTATGTCTTTGTGCATGGTTTCAAGCTTCCCCACGTGTTTCACATCGTCAAGCCGTCAAAAGGATTCTAAGGTACTTACATGGAACTCAAGAATTTGGCATTTTTCTTCCTTCTTCCTCAACCGTTACTTTGAAAGCTTTTTCGGATGCTGATTTTGGGGGTTGTAGGATTGATAGGAAAAGTACTTCCAGTGCTTGTTATTTTCTTGGTAATTCCCTTGTTGCTTGGTCCTCTAGAAAATAAAATTCAGTTGCACAATCCACAGCCGAATCTGAATATGTAGCTGCTGCTAGTGCTTGCTCGCAAATTCTTTGGATTGTTCAAACACTTAAGGACTATGGGGTTGATCTAGATAGTGTTCTACTATTTTGTGATAACACTAGTGCTATTTGCATTGCCAAAAACCCCGTGCAACATTCTAGAACTAAGCACATTGACATTAGGTATCACTTTCTCCGAGATAATGTTGAAAAAGGAAACATTGTGCTTCACCATGTAGATACCAAACAACAATTGGCTGACATTTTTACAAAACCTTTGGATTTCTCTCGTTTTTGTTACATTCGTAGTGAGATAGGGGTTATGCATCCTCATGGCTTAAATTGAGGGGGAGTTTTTAAACTTGGGAAGTCTATGTGAGGATCTGAAATAAAAATAATATGAGCATAGTATTTCATACATATATGACTTCGTGATTCCTTTTACATGCTGAAAGTTCTTACCACATTACTCGTGTTATACATTTTGTAGTTTTTGCCATGTCTAGTAATTGGAATAATTACTTACACTAAATCTGGTCATGGTCGAACTTTCTTGCTATTTTGAACTTGTTGCATGCTCACAAATGCTTTTAATCATAAAGAATTAATCAAGTAATCAACTCACATGTTGAGTTTTTATGAACAAATATAAATTGAGAAAAGATCAAGAGAATATGCATGCATCACACTTCTTTTTCTGAGATGGCTTATCATTGCACTTAGATTTGAACTTGGAAGAAGTTGTGTATGACTAAAACCATGTCCTTAAGCTTCTGATTGTCAAATGACGTAGGCTTGGCTTGGTTGGTTAGAATAAGGCAGATGCGCATATAATCTCTTGCAAATATCATATGATCTAAATTTATGCTTTGAAAAATAATAAAATGCAGCAACTAGTGTCATGCTTTCAGGTTTTGAAATAGTTAAGTTTGTGAGATCATGACTTGCCTAAATTGAAAATTACATTTGATCTCTAGCATGGCTTACACTACTTTATGTATTTCATTGATGTGATAATGTAAGGTACTTGATAGTATGACTTGGATGAGCTTTGTTTTATATGTATATGTTATAATATGCTCATAACAATTAAAATTTCTCTTTTACCTTGCTGAATACATTGTCAAAGGGGGAGAGATTAATCACACATTCAAAAAGGGGAAGATAATGTGCATGGGGAGAGATGATAAAGGGGGAGAGATATGTGAATTTTGAATTTTGAATTTTTGCTTTTCTTCTCATTTTATTTGTGATTTACAAAAGAGGAGAAATTGTCTTCAAAACTTTTATTGAAAATAAGCCAATGTTCGGATATTAACTGGTGTTGCCAATGCATTCATCAAGGGGGAGATTGTAAGACCTATGTGTGCTGAATACATTGGCTTGTAGTGAATACACTTGGCTTTGATAATAAAAGTTTTGAATATCACCAAAACACCTTTTTATCAAGGTCGGACTCTAGCTCTGAGCTACAACAAGGTCCGACGGTAGGTCCGGCTTGTTTTGGGTAGCTCCGGCTACATTAGATGCTAGGTCCGACTTCTTGGTAAGGTCCGACTAGCTTTGGTTAGCTCCGGTGAGTTTTATCTTTAGCTCCGGCATGTCTTTGATAGCTCTGACATATATTTGATAGCTCCGGCATGCTTTTGCTAAGCTCTGACGTACTTTGTCCACCTCTGGTTTTGAGTTGACTAGTTTTGACTAGTTTTTGGTAAGCTCCGGTGCTAGGATCTACTAGTTTTGGTAAGCTCCGGCAGGTGCTTCATTGTACTAGTTTTGGTAAGCTTCGGGTCAAGCTCCGGCTTGCTGTGGGATGGTCCGGAACTTGACCGCAGTGCTTCTGCTTTTCATTTGCAATGTTTCGTACTTGCTTTACATTGTTGGAAAGATTGCTTAGTATTCATTTGCTAAGTTTTTTGTGCGTTTTGGTTGATATGGATAATATTGTGTTACTGTGGTTTTGCAACATGCTTATGTGAGGTTCTCACGTAGGGTGTTGTGTTCGGAACTAACTTGAGTCAAGTCGAGGACTTGGGCTCGTATGGATTGGTTGTTTATTCATGTGCATGTGTTGCTTGAGTTCAAGTCATGGCTGGTGATGGGATCCATTGGACTAGTCTCAGGGAGGAGATGAGGTTCCAACAACCAAGTTTGGGAGGAACTGTGGTTGAGCTGATCAGGAGGTCGCGCAGGATGATTGAATCAAGGGCAGTGCATATAAAGGTTACTGAATGTCAAAGGAAGGTGTTCGAACGTATGCATGCGGTGCATGATGTGGCAACGTGGTTCCGAAGATGGGATAAGGAAGGAAAGATCTGGTTGGAAGGATCGGATCGTACCGATTGATGACTTTGGCTGCGGCGGAGTCGGTTATGGCTCGGTATGGAAAGTATCGAGTTGGTTATGATAGGATTTCATGTGGGTCACGAATTTGAATTGTTTAGGAATGTGGGATACGTTCCTAAGGTGTTTGGAAGTCTTAAGATTGCTTCTATCTGCGTATAGAAGAATCTTGAGCAGTTATGGAAAGTTACGATTCATGATATGAGTAGGATTGGAGTCCTAGTTGGTATTGGGTTGGCCTAAGGGCTGGTTATATAAGCAAGGGAGCCCAGAGCTCGTGGTGCACGACTTTGGGGCTGTTCCTCTTGTATTCTATTGAATAAAATTCGAAATTTGAAGGAACTTTTGTGCCTTGTTCGTCCGACTTGTTCCAGACAAGTTTTACTCGTCGAGTTTCTGGACAGCACTACCTTTCGTCGGTGATTTTATCATAACTCGAGTTTTATTGATCCAATTTACGTGATTCTTTTTGTGTTTTTTCACAACTTGATTGTATATCATCTGTTAAAATTTCACGGTCATTGGATTTGTGGTCTATGATCTACACGAGTTTCTTTGCAGCGTTCCAGAACTGTTTTTCTCGGGTAGGGCAGATTGACCTTTGTTTGATCTTTCGATCATAACTTGAGTTTTCCTCGACGGATTTGAGTGATTCTTTTTGTGTTGTCTTAGTGACTTGATTCTCTCTGATATATATCACATTTGTCACGGTGAAACACGTTTAGATTAGTCTCACACACGATTTCTTCAACAGATCGTTTTTCTGCCGAAGGGTTTGGGGTTTAATTGTTTCCGCTGCGTAAGATTTTTAAATCTACCATTCACCCCCCCCCTCTGGTAGCTTTTCACGTGCTCTTTGATCCTACAGCTTGGTAGCTTCGACGGCGCCCACTGTCAACGCTTGGAACATCGACGGTGGGCCCCTTGGGGGTTGTCAGAGCTTGTGCTCCAACAACATCCACCATCACCGAGTAAATTGCCATAGAATATTCATTTTTCCTGCACATAAAAAACAAGAAAAGAAATAAAATTTGTCCTCTTATTGATAGCTTATTTGCGGCTTATTATACTTCTTTGAATTTTAGATCCTAGGAATTTAACATGACGACATAAGTGTATTGATGAAATATCTTTAGGTCTGAATGCCTTTCGGACCCGCCTTAATGGGACCTGCTAGGATATAGATAGAGTGGCGTACTTAGGGTGTCGGACCAGTCTAAGTTGATAGCACACTTCACCTGTCACTGGCTTTTGTTTTCAGACGAGTAGACCATACAACAATGCTAAAACCCAATAGAAGATTACCAATACAACATATATATATATATATATATCACATAAATACCTCGGACTAAATTTCAAAGGGATTGCACAACATTGTTATACACAAGAGGGTAAAAATGTAATGAGCTTGTACAAATGAAATGCACGAAGAGTCTGTCCGTATAAAATGTTTTCTCATTAAGGTCCGAATTACAGCGGAAGACAAGGACACAATTAAAGTACAATGACCAAGTTAAGTGTGCTATTCATCTTTATCTAACCTAGGGAGGGTAAAGACACACCTAAAGTATAGGACAAAGTTAAGTGCGCTAGGACCCTTCCCGAATCTGTCCATGGACTATTAGAGATACAATTTATACAAAGAGACTCACCTCCGTGTAGCTAAGAATAAAACTTACGAAGGTGCTTGATGTTCCATGGATTGGGAAGAGGAGTTCCATCCTCTGTTGCCAAGCGAATGCATCCAGGGCGGGAAACTTGATAACCCGGAAGGGACCTTCCATCTTTGGGGAGAGTTTGTTCAGTATTCTCTGCAGCACCAGATCGCCTTCTTCTAGTTCTTGGTTGCGCATGAACCTTTGATGATAGCGTTGGAGCGACATGCGGTATCGTGCATTCCGAATAGCCGCTTGGCACCTTGCCTCGTCTACAAGGTCCAGGTCTTCATGTCAGAGCTTGTCCTGCGTGGCTTCATCGAAGGTCCGAACTCGAAGAGAACCCATGGTGATCTCAGGAGGAAGGACTGCTTCAGCTCCATACACCAAGAAGAAAGATGTCTCTCTGGTTGCCCGGCTAGGTGTTGTCCTGCTTGCTCACAATGTAGACGAAGCTCCTCTATCTAGTTGGCACCATGTTTTTTCAGGCGCTCATATGTGCGTGTCTTGAGTCTCTTGAGTATTTCTCCATTAGCTCTCTCAGCTTGGCCATTGCTTGCCGGGCGAGCTATTGATGCATAGCTGACTTGTATGTCGAGATCTTTGCAGTACTCTTGGAATGCTGCACTTGTGAATTGGGTTCTGTTGTTGGTAATAACTCTGTTCAGAACTCCAAATCTGCAGACTATGGACTTCAAGTACTTAATAGCTGATTGCTTATTGATTGTCACAACTGGGGTATCTTCCGGCCACTTGGTGAACTTGTCGATGGCGACATACAGGAACCCATAACCTCCGACGGCTTTTGGTAAAGGTCCCAAAATGTCCATCCCCCACACAGCAAAACGCCACGTGGGAGGTATCATTTGCAGTGATTGAGCCGATGTGTGAATCTGCTTCGCGTGGAACTGGCACGCTTCACACTTCTTTACCAACTCGACTGCATCCTGGAGTGTTGTAGACCAGTAAAAGCTATGCCGCAAGGCTTTAGCGACCAACGTGCAAGAAGACGCGTGGTTCCCGCACTCGCCTCCATGGATTTCCGTGAGAAGTTCGCAACCTTCTTCACTGGAAATGCACTGCATTAGAATGCCATTGCCACCACGTCGGTAGAGATCCCCATCTACCAACATATATCTTTTAGACAATATGGAAATTTGATTAGTGGAAGCACCGTCTTCATGAAGGATATTGTCCTTCAAGTAGCTCCGGATCTCCAAGATCCATGCATCAGAGCTAACTTGAGCTTCTTGATCTTGCGCGTTGGGTTGCTCAAAGCTTCCTACAGTACCTACCATCCTTGGTGGACGCCATTGAATGTGGCCTAGAGGGGGGGTGAATAGGCCTTTTGAATATTAGTCGGAACCTGCAACACTGAGCAACTTGATCAAATACCGATAATTCGGACTAGTCTAGTGGTATGCGGACTAGTCCGGTGCTTGTGGACTAAATCGATCAAGTTTGATCGAAGTTCTCGATCCAAGTACTGTACGCAGTGGAAATTAAGATGTAACTAGAGTATGTTGCTTCAATTAAACTGAAGATAGCACAAGGTAACCTTAGTTTCAAGTTTGATGTAATTTGACTAAGATCATTAAATGCTAGATGCAATGAACAATAAGCACAAAGTGAAGACACAAGATTTTTATCCCGTGGTTTGGTTCCCACGAAGGCAACCTACATCCACGTTCAGGAGCCCACGAAAAGACCGGGTCTTCAACAACCCTACCCTCGTCGAATTGCCATGGAGGCCGATTCTCTTCCACTAATCACAAAGGGGTAAGAATAACTGTGTTCAAGGGGCCTTCTCACAAGTTGAGGGCTCCCCAAGATTTACAACTGAAGACACCACCAACACACTCAAATTATACGCAATAAAGAGCAAGAGTGTGTGATACAAGCAAACCCAAGAGCTCAAAACTTGAAGAATTGTGTATCTCCTTTGATATAACGTTAATCCTCAAGGATTTGATCTTTCTTGCGTTGGATTGTATGGAGAGACATGTTTTCTATGCTCTTGGAGGGTGTGACGGCTTAGGGGGTCGAGAGATATTGATTAGGGGTCGTGCACCTCTATTTATACTAGGGTTTCAAAAGATTACCGTTAGGGTTTTCAAAGTCTATACTAGTCCGGTGTAAGATGTGTGGGAAACCCTAAGTGCTCCGAATTATCGGACTAGTGCGGCCAGGGGCGGACTAGTCCGTTTTTGTCTCTAGAGAAAATCGGACTAGTCCGACACATATCGGACTAGTCCGACGTGGTGAATCCTTAGTGAATTGAGGACAAATCCGCATATGGAGGACTTGTCCGATTTTAGTCAGAGAGGTTATCGGACTAGTACGGATATTATCGGACTAGTCTGGTGTCATGAAAATTTTAACGGCTA
Source organism: Tuctoria greenei (assembly GCA_036927565.1). Taxonomy (NCBI): domain Eukaryota; kingdom Viridiplantae; phylum Streptophyta; class Magnoliopsida; order Poales; family Poaceae; genus Tuctoria; species Tuctoria greenei. The sequence continues at coordinate 106,383,741 of JAYESD010000012.1, read as the reverse complement.
AGGACAAGTTTGAAATCTGGAGGGACTTGTACGATGTTGGTCAGTGGGGATTTCGGACTAGTCCGTGGAATATCGGACTTGTCCGAATTTGATCAGAAGGAATATCGGACTAGTCCAGATATTATCGGACTAGTCCGTTGCGGACAAGTCCGCACTGGGAGGACTTATCCGATCCTGGACAGTGAGCATATCGGACTAGGCCAGGGTACTTCGGACTAGTCTGGTCTTGTGAGAATTTGTGCTGTGAGAGTGTTTTCTTTTGCTTGAGCTCTTGGCGTGTGTTTCTCTAGCACACTCCATACACAAAGATTAATCTATTCATCTCTTGAGCTCTTTTCAACTAGATTCATCACTCTCCTTTCTTTTTGCGCTTACTTCATAATTTCATCAAAGACCTGCGCTCATCTCAAGAATTTGGTTAGGATCTCATTTGCATGTCATAAATCCACCAAAACCAACAAGGGATGCCTAGATGCACTTTCAATCTCCCCATTTTTGGTGACTGATGACAACCAATTGAGATTTCACAAATATTATTAAAAATGCAGAATTTTCATAAAGTGTGCACATATGAGTTTGGGACAAATTAAGCAATGAAAACATGAGGCATATGTGCACTCCTTATGGTGGGGTGCAAAACTAAGTGTGTGTGTGAGCAATAATTGTGATGAGAATGAAACAGTTGACATAATTATCTCAACATCAAGCATATATGTTTATTTCAGAGCATAAGCACATATTATAGCAAATCATCATCACATATTCCATAAATATAACTTAGAGGCATAAGCATAGTCATAGCATCACATCACATATCCAATAGCATAAGAGAGCAAAAATAAAGTTTTATAACCCATAAGAAACACAAATTGAGCTCTCCTCGCAACCTACAGCTACACTTAGTGACTCCCCCTCAATCTCTCCCCCTTTGGCATCGAGACACCAAAAAGAAAGAGAGGAGGAATCTAGTGCCTTCATTCCCTGCTGTCAGTCCTCTCCTCGTCTTCATCTTCAAGCTGTGTAGGAGGAGGAGGAACGGATCCACTCGAAGTGCCCCTAATGCCAAAATAGGCAAGTTCAGAAGGAGAGACAGGTGGCACTCAGAGAAGTCAGAGGCTGAATCATCAGATATAACGGGAGATCCAATAGGCTCGATCTCCAACTTCTGGCAAATATGCTTGACATTTTCCTTGACATACTTCATATCTGCCTTCCTCACCTTGTTCAGCTTCTGAAGTTTCACTTCATATTTCTTGCATGATCCAAAAATGGCTGCCAAGTACTTCAAAATGCCACTGGGGGACCGCTTCTTGGATGTCGTAGCTCCTGTACTGGATGGGGGTCTTGCTTCAGCTTGGGCCCTCCTAGGAGCCTCCTCACTAGATGCAGAGGATGGAGCAGGTGGGAGTGTGGCTTGGGAAGGCTTCTGGGGCCTTAGGGGGGTGTGCTCAACATCTTTCACAAAACCGATCCCCGTGACTTTTTCTATCATGAACATGATGTAGGGTGCATAGCCACAGGAACGGTTAGGGGTGCAAGAGACGTTCACCATGTCATTCCAAATATAGTCGAAGATGTCAAACTTCCAATTCTTGCTTATTACCTTCATTAAAGTCCTCAAGTACCTTTGCACACTTCCTGCATCCCCATCTTTTGAAGCTATGGTCTTCCTCAGACCCTATTAAGAACCATGAAGAAGGGCTTCATGTTCTTGGTTGATGGAGGATTGAACTTCTGGATAATATCATAAAGGAACTCAATCTTATCCTTCCCCAAGACACCAATGTTGTGGATAGTTAGCTCATTGTTGCCAGGGTCTTCTAGGTGAAGCAGTCTTGCAAAGTCATCATAAGTAATAGTGTACTTGGATCCATGCGTCATCCAAGT